>CM060684.1:16685675-17285675 GCA_030686995.1 Artemisia argyi | reverse complement strand
GAGTTAATATTGTTAGGTCGTGCCAAGTCCGTAGTTGCTGTTTCGTGAGTTATCATACATCTTATTTCTACCTACCTCGTCTTGCTATTTTCTGGACTTGAGGTGAGTCATAGCCCCACTTTTTACTCTTGAACTATGTTTTCAATGATTGGGGTGAGAAACGTGCAAATCATTTTACGTGGACTATTATCGCTTTTATATTCTTTCTAAACTTGCTATGCGTATGGACTAGGATCTATTGTCAGCTTTAGTCACACCTTTTGTGTGTACTATTCAAGGTTGGCTTATTTGGTTATTGATGGATTGTCAGCTTTAGTCACATAGTTTTGTGTGTACTATTCAAGGTTGGCTTATTTGGTTATTGATGGATTGTCAGCTTTAGTCACATAGTTTTGTGTGTACTATTCAAGGTTGGTTTATTTGGTTATTGATGGATTGTGAGCTTTAGTCACATATATGTTGTGTGTACTATTCAAGGTTGGCTTATTTGGTTATTGGTGGATTGTCAGCTTTAGTCACATATTTGTTGTGTGTACTATTCAAGGTTGGCTTATTTGGACTGTCAGCTTTAGTCACATAGTTTCGTGTGTACTATTCAAGGTTGACTTATTTAGATACTATAGTGTGCACCTATAGGTTATTAATACTTCGGAGGTTATCCGAGTATTTATTGGTATTACGGGGGTTACCCGAATATCTATGTTAGTACGGAAGGGTATCCGTGTGTTTTGTTAGTACGGAAGGGTATCCGTGTGTTATGTTGAGAGCGGAGGGTATACGCAGGCTTTTAGCGAGTCCTTAGTCTAGCTAGCAAGCGTTTTGCGTATATGTCCACTATATTGTTAGTTGAACTTAAACATATGATCTCACCAGCGAAAGCTGACTTTTAGCACGTTTTCTCAGGTAATTAAGTGTTGAGGTGCATGCTTGGATTGGAAGGCTCGGCTAAGGCACGCGGTTTATGGATCTATATTTTCTAAACTCTGATAATTAAATTTGGACCTATTGTTATTTTATTTTTGGCCTGACTCTGAATGATGTTGGGATAAATGTAAACCTTAAAACCCCGTTTTGGTTGTGTTTTTATTATGTTTACTTTATCTCGTTCTATATTGTCTGGTGTTGGATACCAATCCCCGTAGCACCCCGAAAGCTTGTTGAGTCTTCCGCTGTATCGAATTTTGGGGGTGTTACAGATTGGTATCAGAGCCAAGGTTATAGAGAACTAGGTAAATAAACGCCTAAACTATAACCGTATTTTTATAGAAAATGATCCTTGACTACCGCCCGCCAGCCCGCCAAGCCGAAGCATCTTCTATTATTTGAGGTATTATGAGATATTTGAGATGATTTGAGGTTTATGGATTTTAGTAATAAGATGGCGTTCTCGAGGATTTATATGGTCTATATGTTTTATAAACATTTTAGTAATGCGGTGTTTGAAATTCTTTTATTGAGATTATATATGGAATTATTTGATGAGTATGTTTGGTATGGTATTATGAGTTGTGATTTAAGTTGTTTTGAAACACTTACACCTACCCTACGCCGTTGTCACAAATCATAGCCTCCTTTGCACGTGTCGTTATTAAGAATTGTTATTGTTAGTACGCGTCGCCGACTTTATCGCCTCGTGGTTCGCCTGCTCGGAGATGACGAGTGATGGAGTACCCCTTCGACGAGGAGTACGCGGGTGAGCAGAATGATAACCCTCAAGAGGAGGAAGAGAATGATGACCCTCAGGATTGGGAAGAGGATGATCCTCAGGAGGAGGATATGCCTGATGATGATGATGATGTGTTAGCACCACCAGCTCAGGCTGAGAAGCCCGATTCCCCGATACATCCGTTAGAACCGGTTTCACCTGATCATCCGTTTTTGTTTGATACACCACCTAGTAGTCCTGTGGCGTCGGATGCACCTTCTGAGGTTTTTGCTGAGCATGCAGAGTTAGGTGAGACTGGTAGGATGTGGGCTCAGATTACTGCACAGGGCGAGAGGATCTCGCGGATGTCTGACCGACTTGAAATGATTATTACTGAGTTTATTGCTGAGTTTGTTGTTAAGTTGAGAGTTGATTTGACTACTGTCATGGGCAGGACGATAGCGATTAGAACATGTATGATAGAGATACATGAGCAGATAGAGAGTCTGCAGAGAGGTTTCCTCACGCCTCGCGAGGGAGATCGCAAGCTGTGGCAGAGGAACACAGTGTTAGAAAAGGAGGTTGCGAACCTCAAGAGGGATAGAGATACACATCGTGTTGAGCAGGGATCGTTATTGAGGAATTTGGATGGTTTGGGATCGGAATTGAGGAGTCTACGCCAGCACCGTGGCTAGATCGATTTGGAATCAGGTTATTGTGTCGCTACATAAGCCAAGGAGTATTTGGTTAGGAGAGCTAGTTATTATATCTCTTATGTCATGATATTCGGATTGTACGTTCGTCTAGTATGGAACGATTAGTATCTATTATGCCTGTTGGTAGTATGGAATGATGTATTGATCGCTACTTATGGACGATGGTGAGTTCGTATGATATTTTACGATTTTTGGCGTACATGGAGAATTGTGTCTTATTTGCGTGGTTGATATCGTGTTAGTATTATATTAATGGCTGTACGACGAAACCCCGTTAGAGCTACCCGAACTGGTACGGCAGCGACTACCCCTAGTCGCCGAGGACGCCGTCCTACTCGAAATGTTGAAACCCCTACTCCTGAGAACCTGGACACTACTAATCGCAACGACAGGAATCAAATGTTGATGTTCGGGGAGACAAATGATCATGTTCCACTTAACGCACATACTGTGGATCAAGTAATGATCAATCAACTTGTGGAGCAACGAGTTGCTGAGCTACTAGCTGAGTCAAATCATTCCAACAATTCTGTTGGAACATTTCCACCTGTTCGTGCTAATGGACATAACTACAAGGAGTTTAAAATTCGTGGACCCATTAAGTTTGGTGGAACTGAAGGAGTGGTTTACTTAGTCAGATGGATTGAGAAGACTGAGTCAGTGTTTAACGTTAGCGGTTGTGCGGAGAATGCGAAGGTAAAGTTTGCTTCTTTTACTTTCAAGGATGAAGCGTTAACTTGGTGGAACAACTGCAGAAATGCAGTTGGGAGTGATGTAGCGTATGCTATGACTTGGGAGCAATTTAAGTCCTTGCTGATTCAGACTTATTGCCCAAGGAATGAGGTCAAGAAGCTAGAGATTGAGTTTTGGAACCACAAGGTGAAAGGTAATGATATGACGACTTACAATCGTCGTTACCAGGAGTTAGCCTTGTTGTGCCCTGATATGGTGAAAACTAAGACTCAAAAGATTGAAAGGTATACTGATGGATTGCCTGTAGCTATGAGGAATGATGTAATTTCTGCTAGGCCTGCAAACATCCATGAGGCAATCACAATTGCTCAACAACTTATGGATTCGTTGGAATTAGAAGAAGCTGATAAGGAGAAGAATGGAAAGAGAAAGAGAGACCGTCGCTCTAAGAGTAATGATCACCGAAGCAAGAGACAAGCTAAGGCTTATGCTATTGGGAATGGAGATAAGAAGAATCAGAACGGTGATGCACCCAAGTGTGATCGTTGCCATCAGCATCATACTGGATGGTGTAGTGTGAAATGCCAGAATTGCTCAAGGAAAGGACACACAGCTAGGGACTGTAGAGCTTGACCTCTTGCTATGGTTCAAGCTGCTCCTGAAATGAGAAACAAGGCAGATGTTACCTGTTACGAGTGTGGAAAGAAGGGACACTATAGGAATGAGTGTAGAGAATCGCGGAACCGTGGAAATCAAGGCTCGGGTGGTAATGGGTACAATTATGGAAACCGTGGAACTGGAGGAAATCGTGGACGACAAGATAATGGGGACCAACGTGTGGAAGCTGGAGCTGCTCAGGGAAGAGTGTATGCACTCGGGAACGAGAGAGGAGAAGATCCGAACGTCGTTACTGGTACGTTCCTTCTCAATAATCGTTATGCTTCCATACTGTTTGATACTGGTGCCGATAGGAGTTTTGTGTCCACTACATTTGCACCCTTACTAGAAAAACCCCCGATGGCCTTAGGAATTGGATATGATATTGAGTTAGCTAATGGAAACATAGAGAGGATTAACACTATCATTCGCGGTTGTACGATTAATTTTATTGAACCACCCTTTCAACATAGATCTTCTACCCGTCACGTTAGGAAGTTTTGATGTAATCATTGGTATGGATTGGTTGTCGAAGTATCGTGCTCACATACTTTGCGACGAGAAGATCGTGCGTGTACCATACGGAAAAGAAGTCCTAAATATATTAGGAGACCGAAAGGATTCTAGGAGCCCATCCCGCTTAGCAGTCATATCTTGCACAAAGTTACCGAAGCTAATGGAGAAGGGATGTTACCTTTTCTTAGCCCAAATTTCTGAGAAGGGTGAGACGAAGAAAAAGGAAAGGTGCATTGGAGATGTGCCTATAGTTCGTGATTTTCCTGATGTGTTTCCTGATGATTTGCCGGGAATCCCGCCGACTAGACAAGTGGAGTTTCAGATTGAGTTGATACCTGGTGCTGCACCTGTAGCACGAGCACCTTATCGTCTTGCACCTACCGAACTGGAAGAGTTGTCGAAACAATTGGCGGAGTTAGCCAAAAAAGGATTCATAAGACCAAGTTCTTCACCTTGGGGAGCCCCAGTCTTATTCGTGAAGAAGAAGGATGGATCGTTTCGTATGTGTATTGATTATAGGGAGTTGAATAAGTTAACGGTGAAGAATCGATACCCGTTACCTAGGATCGACGATTTGTTCGATCAACTTCAAGGATCGAGTGTGTATTCGAAGATCGATTTGAGATCGGGATATCATCAACTTCGAGTTCGTGAGGAAGATATTCCGAAAACGGCTTTCAGAACCCGTTACGGGCATTATGAGTTTCAGGTGATGCCGTTTGGGTTGACTAACGCACCAGCAATATTCATGGATCTCATGAATCGTGTGTGTAAGCCTTACTTGGATAAGTTCGTGATTGTATTCATCGATGACATTCTGATTTATTCAAAGAGTGAGAAAGAGCATGAGGAGCATTTAAGACTCATTTTGGAATTGCTCAGGAAGGAGAAACTCTATGCCAAGTTTTCGAAATGCGAATTTTGGATTCCGACTGTACAATTTTTGGGTCATGTGATTGATAGACAAGGAGTCCACGTGGATCCTGCAAAAATTGAGGCGATAAAAGATTGGGCTGCACCTACAACCCCAACCGAAGTTCGTCAATTTTTGGGTTTAGCTGGTTATTACCGAAGATTCATCGAGGGATTTTCGAAGATAGCTAAACCATTGACCAAATTGACCCAAAAGAGTGTTACGTACGAATGGGGAGATAAAGAAGAGGAAGCGTTTCAATTGCTTAAGAAAATGTTGTGTAGTGCTCCTATCTTAGCGTTACCAGAAGGTAATGAAGATTTCGTCGTCTATTGTGACGCCTCACATAAAGGTTTAGGAGCCGTGTTAATACAACGAGAGAAAGTGATAGCTTATGCTTCCCGACAGCTCAAAAAGCATGAGAAAAACTACACTACCCATGATTTGGAGCTAGGTGCTGTAGTTTTTGCTTTAAGAATATGGAGACATTACTTGTACGGAACCAAGTGTGTTGTATTTACTGACCACAAAAGTCTACAACACATCTTGAATCAAAAAGAGCTCAACATGAGACAGCGACGTTGGATTGAGTTGCTAAGCGATTATGATTGCGAAATTCGCTACCACCCTGGTAAAGCAAACGTTGTTGCTGATGCTCTTAGTCGAAAGGAAAGAGTACCACCGTTACGAGTTAGGTCATTGGGAATGACTATCGTATCGCCATTACCGTCTCAAATACTCGAAGCTCAAACGGAAGCATTGAAAGCAGAAAATAGATCTGCCGAGAATATATTTGGGATGGTTGATAATGAGAAAGGATTTGTTAAGCGTTCCGATGGATTATTATGTTTTGGAGATCGGATTTGGGTACCTTTATATGGAGAAATTCGGGAATTGATTATGCATGAGTCGCATAAGTCAAGGTACTCCATTCATCCTGGTTCCGATAAAATGTACCAGGATCTTAAGAAGTTCTATTGGTGGCCAAATATGAAGGCAGATATAGCATCGTACGTTAGTAAGTGCTTGACATGCGCCAAGGTTACGGCTGAACACAAGAGGCCGTCAGGACTACTAACGCAACCAGAACTTCCAGTCTGGAAATGGGAGCGGATTACTATGGACTTCATTACCAAATTACCGAGGACAACTAGCGGTTGTGACGCTATCTGGGTAATTGTGGATCGTCTGACAAAGTCTGCTCATTTCTTAGCTATTAGTGAAGATGATAGTGTGGATAAGCTTGCGAGGTTATATGTGAAGGAAATTATTTCGCGTCATGGAGTCCCGATATCTATTATTTCGGATCGTGATAGTCGTTTTACGTCAGCTTTGTGGCGATCACTTCAAACGGCTTTGGGGACGAGGCTTGATATGAGTACTGCATATCATCCCCAAACCGATGGTCAAAGTGAGAGGACCATTCAAACGTTAGAGGATATGCTTCGTGCATGCATCATAGACTTTGGTAAAGGCTGGGAGAAGTATTTACCCCTTGCGGAATTCTCCTATAATAATAGCTACCACACAAGTCTTAAGGCTGCACCATTCGAAGCTTTATATGGCAGAAAGTGTCGTTCGCCTATTGGTTGGGCAGAAGTTGGAGATAGTCAACTTACAGGCCCTGAGCTTATTTTGGAAACTACAGAGAAAGTAACTCAGATTCGCGATCGGTTGCAAGCCGCCAGAGATAGGCAGAAGAGCTACGCCGATCAGAGACGTAAACCTTTAGAGTTCCAGGTTGGAGACAAAGTAATGCTGAAAGTCTCGCCTTGGAAAGGTGTAATACGTTTCGGGAAACGTGGTAAACTCAACCCACGCTACATTGGACCATTCTTGATCTTAGAAAGAATTGGGCCCGTGGCTTATAGGTTGGAATTACCGTCCGAACTGAGCAAAGTTCACGACGTGTTTCACGTGAGTAATTTGAAGAAATGTCTTTCTGATGAAATGCCTGTCATTCCAATGAGGGACATTCGTGTTGATGAGAAACTGAATTTCGTGGAGGAACCGATTGAGATTTTAGATCGTGAAGTTAAACGACTCAAGAGGAGTCGCATTCCGCTCGTCAAGGTTCGTTGGAATTCCCGACATGGACCAGAATTTACGTGGGAACGTGAGGACGAGTTCAGGAAGAGATATCCGAAGCTTTTCACTTCGTAGATAAAATTTTCCGAGTGAAACCCGGGACGGGTTTCCTTCTGAGACGGGGAGGATGTGACAACCGGCAGTTTAGGGAGCTATTTTTAAAACCCGCATTACAACTTAAGTTCGTTTATAATTTTTATTTGAAATTTTCATTTCACAACGAACTTGTAAGACCTATTTTATGGATATTTTAATTAATGACGTTATGGAATTCGTGAATTATGTTCATAATTCATTTTTGATTATATGATCGGTAATGTATATTCGAATTCTCACTTGGTACTACGTTGACTTTGGCACTAGGATTTCCTAACGACAATTTTATGATTCGTCTTAACGAGTCCGATATATATTTTAATTAATTACGAGAGGTTCTCGTGTGACATGGAAGTTTTAAAATAAGTTCGGGTTCGGGCCACATGTTTTTACATTTAACCGCGTTACCCGCTCCACCGTAATAATATCCTTATTATTACTATTATTATTATTATTCTTATTATTATTATAACTTTTATAAAAAAAAAAAAAAAAAAAAAAAAAAAAAAAAAAAAAAAAAGTTAAATAAGGTGTGTTTGGTCCGGTTTTACCCACACAACACAAACACAAACCTCCACCCATCTCTCTCTCTTTCATCTCATCTCTTCCCCCACACCAAAACCCCAGCCGCCGACTTAAAAATCCGGCCACCGCCGCCGCACCTCAGCCTCCACAACAAAACTAATACCACCATTTTATTCCTCTCCTTTCCCTCTTTCTTTTGGCATAAGAAATGCACCCTAAAACCATCATTAACATCACCAAATCTATAGTTATCCATTCGAAGTTGTGGTAGTTTTCTAGATCCGAGCGTTTGGAGGATTTAGAAGGTGAGAAGAAGCTTTTTCAAGAGTTTTGGGAGCCACGAATTGGTTCTATTCGTGGCTACACGAATGATTTATTGGAGAATCGAATTGGTTTTTGAATGGAAATGATTGTTTTGTGATTAAAAGATAGTTTGGTATCCGGGTTCAAGGTTGGGTCGTGGTTGACTCGGAACCAAGAGCAAAGCTCTCGGCTTATTAATTTTTTTCTTGATTCGAGCCTTGTGTGGCTATGGTCTTTGTGGATGATTGATTGATTGGGTGTATTGTTGTCGAGGGTGTTGTGACCTCGACCCGAAGCTATCCGAGACCATGTGGTCTCGGGGTTCCTTTTTCTTGTGCTCTTTGGCCATACCGAGACCCTCATAGGGGTTCTCTTTGGGTGTGGTTCGAGCCGTTTGGCTCGTATGATTTTGTGGTTCGACTCTTTGAGTCGCGGCTTTTAGCCGAGTACCATTTTTGTTGCCGAATTGACCATTTGGGTCAAATGGTTTATATGACTTCTTGGTTAAGCTCAAGTGAGCTATATGATACTTGTGCTTGGTTCGAGTCTAAACGACTCGCGGTTCGGAGCCGAGACTCAAGTGAGTCGAGGGCTCGGGTCGGCTTGGTAAACCGACCCACACATTAACTTTGTTAATGTTATTTTTGTATAAAGTGTGAACTTGTTTTATTTGTTGTTGTGGTATTATTTCTCGGCCGTATATATATGGGTCGATTTGGATATGGTTTTTGGTATTGAGAAGTTGTTGTCGATTGGTAAGTGATTGGGGACCGATTATGAGACGGTCGTTAGATTGACGGAGATAGGTTAGTCGGGTACCGTAGTCGGACCTTATTGTTGTAGCCCGTGGTTTGAGATTGTGATTGGACGGAGATTTGTTATTTATGACTTTTGCTTATTATTGGACTTGGACAATGAGCCGAGAGTCATGACTCGGACATATGACCATTTCGTATAACTCAATAACTATTAAAAACTAAAACGAGAATAATAAAGCTCGTAATAATAATTATTGATAATATGAACGTTTATACGAAAGTATATACGTGAATAACATATATATAACTATATAAACGCGTATATTAATAATAATAATAATCACGAGTCGTAGTATAAATAATACGATTAGATATTTTTTTTTTGGGTAAAAGGTCAACGACCCGGTAAATGTATTACTCCAAAAAACGTTTAAGTACAACGGATATGAGTGAGTCCCATATCTCAGCCCGTTACATAGGCGAAAAGCTTACATAACAAGATACTTCCTATTTTCTAAACAAGAAAAACAAAACCACTACCACATAATAATGAAAGACTCGAACAAACATAAAAACTACTTCCTACGACCTTGGAGATTAAAGCCATAAATGGCATTAAGATCATCCAATTCCCCTGGAAGATCGTAAATTTGCTTCGAGTAATCATCATAATCATCAAGCTCATCTTCACGCTCATGGCCTCCGCCAAAGAGATTTGCAGATTCGTCGAACGTGTTAAGAACCTCCTCCTCCTCACTATCAGAAACCACAACCTCACCCACCTTGGAAAATGGGTTAACCCTCTTAGTGGCAGAGGCGGACGGAATAGGATGACCTTCATCATCCACAAGAGTAGCTTTCCCATCAATGAGAAGCTTTTCAAGCTTACTAATTTTCTCAACTAAAGGAGTAGAACCAACTTCCTTAGTTCCCATTGAATCACTCACAAGAGGATCTTGTGATGTAGTACCAGTCTTAACCGACTCATCCTCATTAACTTCCATTGTACGTCCATCATCCACTTCCTTGTTGGTGTCATAAGTAGGAATACCAAACGTATCTGTATCATCTATATTAAGAGCATCAAATTGGTTAGATGTAGAACCCGTTGTACCACTAGAACTAGCCACATCAGAAGTCTTCTTCTTAGTGCCACCAACATTCTTAGGTTCAGGAGGAGTCTTTTTGGGTTGATACTGAAACTGCTTACCCACAACAGGTTTAGTAAACCCTCCTTTACCCAAAATTGTAGAACCACCTTGTTTTCCTTTCTTCTTGTTAGTAACAGTCTTGAAACTATCATATACAGGCTTAGTAGGCTGAACAGGAGGTATAACAACTTTAGGACATTCGGTCAGATTATGACCAAATATCTTACAGTTGTCACAACGAGGTGGTTGCCATTCGTATTCAACCCGTATCTTCTCAATAGTCGAACCTGAACCATCAAGTAATGGTATCTCAACAGTGAGGCTGTCCCGAAGCACCTCCTCCGACTTCACTTCTATCATGCATCTAGCAAAACTACTACGGCCCCACGATTCCTTGCACATTTGGCTTGTAAAAGCATCTAACCTTTTGGGCGTACCAATCAGTGTGGCAAGAAGACTGAGGCCATCATCAGAAAACATTGCAAGGGGGACATCATGGAATTTAACCCACACCGGGATGTTAGTCAAATCCTCTTTAAGTAGATTAGTGTTCAAAGTCCATGGTTTAAGAATAATAGGAACATTTCTGATCAACCAAGGACCGTTTTCAATCACACCATCCACACCTTGCCTCGAATTGAACTTAAAGAAGAAGAATCCCTTTGCATTCATCATTACCTTTTGCACACCAAACTTAGCCCATGCATTGCGTACATAGTAATCAACAACAGGAAAAGCAAGGCGTTGGCCAAGAAAATAACCGTAGAGAGTATTCTCAAACCTCGTGTTAACCTCTTCCACTACTTTCAATGGAACTGAAAGGTCAACATCATCCTTCTTTTTGCTACATTCCAACCTCCGAAAATTAGACACGTGTTTCTGAGGTGCATTAGAAGTAGCACCCGCGTAAGAAACCGACTTCACTCCAGTACCACTAGTAGTATCATCCTTAGAAGCATGAGGACCAGAAGCTTTCGAATAAGAAGTTTGCCCAATACCACTCGAATTGTGCAAATCAGAAGAGGAAGCCTTATTAGCAACAATCTCACGTTGAATATCATACATGGCTTCATCAAAATTCTTATGCGCATTCGATAGCAATTGCTTCACAGTTTCAGCACTTGTAACCGGTTCTAGGTCGTCACCATGTGATATATCATGCGTAAGTGGAATCGGCTCCACTTTCTGAATACCATTCGTAGAACAATCCGGTGCATCATCCACATTCAAACTAACACTACTAGGGTTCATCGTTGAGGATGTACTCAACTCACCAAAACTAGTAGTGGCCGTTTGAATATTACCAAGTGAAACCGGCTCCACCAGGTCCTTTTTGCTCCCAACCAATTTAGCAACATCATATTCATCAATATTCCCACTAGTCCTAGGAACAGTAGTAGCATCCTTAGTATTCAAAAAACCCTTAGTAATCATCTCTCTCTAACCCAAACACAAGTCGAAACAATCAATAAGAACAAACCAGCAAGCAGCATGTATATCCAAATCGTACAAGGAGAAAGAAAACCCTAACAAAAAGTTAGGGTTTTAAACGTGTACGCCCAGAAGTTCAACCAGGTCCCATGATGATATGCGCAATCGATTTATGCACCGACCCACTAGAATAAATCCACCAATCAACAATCAAGGTATTCGTTGTTCTTTGAAGTAATACAAAGCACACCGTCCCTCGTGAATTCAATATAAAGGGAATAAATCAACCAATAAGTAATAAGAATATAGAATTCACGATGCACAACTTGACAAAAAAGATAAACAAAGCAGCGATTGAATAAAGATGAACCGACCCACTATTTAATAATCAACCAATGATTTATAGCCTACCCACAGAATGAGAAGGATTAAACAATTAAGTTTAATGATTGAATATACTTGAATCGTGAATAATATGTTCGCCGACTTTTTCTTTTTTGTCGCCACCGAGAGAGGTTATTTTTAGGGTAATACGATTAGATATATATTAGGCTACGAAAGTGGCGTAATAATATTAACGTATTATTATTATAAAAATTGTGTTATGAAACGGGAAACTCCCGACAATTATGAAACGTTTAATAAAAAGTCATTTCGGATATATAACGGATAAACTTATTGAGTTAGGCGAAATTGTTGTCACTCGGGTCCAGGTAAGTTATTATTTGTGACATTCGTGTTGTCACGGATATATGACGACTAATATCGACGTTTTCTATAATTAAATAACCACTTAACCGTAAGGTTGAGCCGGGTTGTTTGGTTATACGAAATAAATATATTAGTGGACATCGTATCCTACGACGCCCATAGGTTGTAGTATATGTAAAGTGTAATAGATTGCGAGTGTATATATCGGGAAATCTGGCCAATTTGACGATATATATGAGGAATTTATTAAACTATGATATATACTATATAGTGATTATGTGCTATGTGCTTTATATGCGCTTTAGGTTGGGTGTAATCTTGGAACGGTATATTATGTAAATAAATATGAGGATTATCAAATCGACGGATTTGGTAAACTTTGGCGATTTATTTAAATGATATATTGGGCTAATATTAGATCTATAGTTTATTTTATCTTTCTATGTGTGATCTTGTTGGTTTGTTTTGAGTCGACCCACCACCCGTATGGATACCAAACGCAAATACACCAAACTAATACGAAATGGATTTTCGGAAATAAAACGGATTCTCGTCTGGGTTTGGGAATAGTATATACATTTGGAAATGGTTTCTGAAAGAGTTAATATTGTTAGGTCGTGCCAAGTCCGTAGTTGCTGTTTCGTGAGTTATCATACATCTTATTTCTACCTACCTCGTCTTGCTATTTTCTGGACTTGAGGTGAGTCATAGCCCCACTTTTTACTCTTGAACTATGTTTTCAATGATTGGGGTGAGAAACGTGCAAATCATTTTACGTGGACTATTATCGCTTTTATATTCTTTCTAAACTTGCTATGCGTATGGACTAGGATCTATTGTCAGCTTTAGTCACACCTTTTGTGTGTACTATTCAAGGTTGGCTTATTTGGTTATTGATGGATTGTCAGCTTTAGTCACATAGTTTTGTGTGTACTATTCAAGGTTGGCTTATTTGGTTATTGATGGATTGTCAGCTTTAGTCACATAGTTTTGTGTGTACTATTCAAGGTTGGCTTATTTGGTTATTGATGGATTGTCAGCTTTAGTCACATATATGTTGTGTGTACTATTCAAGGTTGGCTTATTTGGTTATTGGTGGATTGTCAGCTTTAGTCACATATTTGTTGTGTGTACTATTCAAGGTTGGCTTATTTGGACTGTCAGCTTTAGTCACATAGTTTCGTGTGTACTATTCAAGGTTGACTTATTTAGATACTATAGTGTGCACCTATAGGTTATTAATACTTCGGAGGTTATCCGAGTATTTATTGGTATTACGGGGGTTACCCGAATATCTATGTTAGTACGGAAGGGTATCCGTGTGTTTTGTTAGTACGGAAGGGTATCCGTGTGTTATGTTGAGAGCGGAGGGTATCCGCAGGCTTTTAGCGAATCCTTAGTCTAGCTAGCAAGCGTTTTGCGTATATGTCCACTATATTGTTAGTTGAACTTAAACCTATGATCTCACCAGCGAAAGCTGACTTTTAGCACGTTTTCTCAGGTAATTAAGTGTTGAGGTGCATGCTTGGATTGGAAGGCTCGGCTAAGGCACGCGGTTTATGGATCTATATTTTCTAAACTCTGATAATTAAATTTGGACCTATTGTTATTTTATTTTTGGCCTGACTCTAAATGATGTTGGGATAAATGTAAACCTTAAAACCCCGTTTTGGTTGTGTTTTTATTATGTTTACTTTATCTCGTTCTATATTGTCTGGTGTTGGATACCAATCCCCATAGCACCCCGAAAGCTTGTTGAGTCTTCCGCTGTATCGAATTTTGGGGGTGTTACATAAGGAAGAGGAAGCCTTTCAGTTACTTAAGGAAATGTTGTGTAGTGCTCCTATTTTGGCGTTACCCGAAGGTAATGAGGATTTCGTCGTCTATTGTGACGCTTCTCATAAAGGTTTAGGAGCTGTGTTGATGCAACGAGAGAAGGTGATAGCTTATGCTTCCCGACAGCTCAAGAAGCATGAGAAGAACTACACCACCCATGATTTGGAATTAGGTGCTGTGGTTTTTGCTTTGAGGATATGGAGACATTACTTGTATGGAACCAAGTGTGTAGTGTTTACTGATCACAAAAGTCTGCAACACATTCTGAACCAAAAAGAGCTTAACATGAGGCAGCGACGTTGGATTGAGTTGCTAAGCGATTACGATTGTGAAATTCGCTACCATCCAGGTAAAGCAAACGTTGTTGCTGATGCCCTTAGTCGAAAAGAGAGAATTCCACCATTACGGGTTAGGTCATTAGGAATGACTATCGTATCGCCATTACCGTCTCAACTATTGGAAGCTCAAACGGAAGCATTGAAAGCAGAAAATAAACCTGCTGAGAATATATTTGGGATGGCAGAAAATGAGAAAGGATTTACTAAGCGTTCTGATGGAGTGTTATGTTTTGGAGAACGAAGTTGGGTACCCTTGTATGGAGGAATTCGAGATTTGATTATGCATGAGTCGCATAAGTCGAGGTATTCCATTCACCCTGGATCGGACAAAATGTACCAGGATTTGAAGAAATTATATTGGTGGCCAAATATGAAGGCAGACATAGCAGTATATGTTAGTAAGTGCTTGACCTGCTCTAAGGTTAAAGCTGAGCATCAAAGACCGTCAGGATTGTTGACGCAGCCAGAACTCCCGGTTTGGAAGTGGGAGCGGATTACGATGGACTTTATTACCAAATTACCAAAGACAGCTAGCGGTTGCGACGCTATATGGGTAATTGTGGATCGTTTGGCTAAGTCTGCTCATTTCCTGGCAATTAGTGAAGATGATAGTGTGGAAAAACTTGCGAGGTTGTATGTGAAGGAGATTGTTTCTCGTCATGGGGTTCCGATATCGATTATTTCGGATCGAGACAGCCGTTTCACGTCAGCATTGTGGCGATCACTTCAAACCGCTTTGGGGACGAGACTTGATAAGAGTACTGCATATCATCCCCAAACCGATGGTCAAAGTGAGAGGACCATTCAAACTTTGGAGGATATGCTTCGTGCATGCATCATAGACTTTGGTAAAGGCTGGGAGAAATACCTACCCCTTGCGGAGTTCTCCTACAATAATAGCTACCACACAAGTCTTAAGGCTGCACCATTCGAAGCTTTGTATGGTCGAAAATGCCGTTCCCCTATTGGTTGGGCAGAAGTTGGAGATAGCCAACTCACAGGCCCTGAGCTTATCTTGGAAACTACGGAGAAAGTCACGCAGATTCGAGATCGACTGCAAGCAGCTAGAGATAGGCAGAAAAGCTACGCCGATCAGAGGCGTAAACCCCTAGAATTCCAGGTTGGAGACAGAGTTATGTTGAAGGTCTCGCCTTGGAAGGGTGTGATACGTTTTGGGAAACGTGGGAAACTGAATCCCCGCTACATTGGACAATTTCTTATTCTGGAAAGGATTGTGCCCGTAGCGTATCGTTTGGAATTACCTTTGGAACTGAGTAAAGTTCATGATGTGTTTCATATTAGTAATCTGAAGAAATGCCTTTCAGAGGAAACACCAGTGATACCCATCAAGGATATTCGTGTGGACGAAAGTTTGAATTTCGTGGAAGAGCTGATTGAGATAATGGATAGAGAGATCAAACGACTCAGGAGGAGTCGTATTCCGCTCATCAAAGTTCGTTGGAATTCGCGGCACGGACCGGAATTTACGTGGGAACGTGAGGATGAGTTTCGGAAAAGATATCCGAAGTTTTTCACTTCGTAGATGGGTTATTTCAAGAGAAACCCGGGACGGGTTCCTTCTGAGGCTGGGAGGATGTGACAACTGGAAAAATAGGGAGCCGTTTTATAAAAACCCGCATTACATTTAAATAATAAATATGGAATTTCTGAAAATTTATTGTGACGTGATATTTTACGAACGTTGGTAATTGATTATAATCGTACGATGTTTATGGGATTTAGTTATTTATTTATGGTTTATTTCGTTTCGTTCGTGATGATTATTTTGAGATCGATATCTTTGGCACTACATTGACTCCGGCACTAGGTTAACCTAACAAGATTTTTTATATTTTACAAAACGGTCGCGGTTCACCGTTAAATTAATATTATGTCTTGCGTACATATTTATATTGTCGGGAAGTGTATTGGGAAATCAATTATGACGTATACGTGTGTATTTGATGAAAATTTAATACTTTTATGGACGGGTAATCGGGTTACGGGAAAACCGATTAAAAAGAGTTCACTAACTATAAGAGTAATGGTGGCTAATATTGGAAAAAGAAAACTTAAGGGTCTAAAGTGGAAAATTCGGGTATAATACCCCAAACCCTAACCCTCCACCCTCACACTAACACTTTACCATTTTCTTTTCTTCCCTCTCTTCTCTTGGTCGCCGCCGGTCACCACCCCAAACAACACCACCACCGCCGACCTCCCTAATACACCACCACCACCAAAACGATCTCCACTATATTCTTGTTCGATTGATGTGAAGCACGCGCCTCCCCTTCCCTTTTTCTTTTATTACCGCCGACCTCCACATCTCCCACAACACCATATCAACATCTATTTTGGTTTCTAGTCGATTTGAGGTGAGAATGTTAGGTCACACTTTAGTAAACACAAGTATAAGAATGATAGAAGAATGAGATGAGAAAAGAGATTGGGATGATTATGAGAATGAGAAATAGAATTGCAAGAGTTTCCTTAATATTTAACATAACCAACCAAGTTTACAAA
Source organism: Artemisia argyi (assembly GCA_030686995.1). NCBI lineage: Eukaryota > Viridiplantae > Streptophyta > Magnoliopsida > Asterales > Asteraceae > Artemisia > Artemisia argyi. The sequence continues at coordinate 17,268,772 of CM060684.1, read as the reverse complement.
TGACCTAAGGCTTCTATATATAGGGAAGGAGCTAGGGCAACACTCCCTCTCCTTCCTTTCATCATTTCGTGGGCTTTGAGGCCCATGGGTTACATACCTTAAGCCTAGTAAACTTAATACATTTAGTAAATGAAAGTAAATAATAGTTAAGCAACCTAACATTATTACAAATGACCGAGACTTGATAAAATAGTAAAAACTATGATCCCAACAATCTCCCCCTAAGGGTCGGTCATCAAGGTTGCTTGACATCTTCGTCGTGATCTTTGACTTTCAAAGCTCTAGACGTCTTCTAAATCATTCATCGTTCTTTGATCTTTGTTGATGAGGTAGTGATCATCTTATGAAGTTATCTACCATGCGTCACTTCTGCGTCTGTGGTGGTCGTCGGCCATTCCAACATGCTCATATATCTTTGAATTCTGACTTATACATGCACGTAGTCCCTTTCTTTCACTTAAGATCTTTAGTCTTTATACTTTGTAGATTCTTCCCTTATGGCGTAGAATCTTTCTTTGAACTTTGTGTTGCTTTGATCTTTTGAGGGAGCTTTTGATGACTTCAAGATGCATGTATGAGCATGTGGAATCCGTCGCCATGGAAATGATGTAACCCTGCATGTAAACAGTTAGCAATAAAACATCCGGTACTTACAGATAAGGAACTAGAGATTGTCAACAGCATAGTGTGAAGACTCCTTCTAATCCTTATCAAGGCCGTTCCCATATCAGATACTCCCGAAGGAGCTTACGAGACCTACTAAGTAGCTCAATGACTGGGTGAGTCGCTGGGGATCACTCCACGACTGTAGACCGTAATGGAACCACCGCAAACACTAAGCGTAACCCTTGTGGGGTTACCGAAGTGACCTGCTGTCAGGGCTGTTTGATGTTGACCCTGGCAGGATTTCCGTTCAATCATTGAGAAATACATACGTAATCCTCTCATAAACGTTCTCGACAGATTGCTAAGATCTGCGAAGGACTCGATAATTTACAGCTAGTGCCCATTGATGTAGAACACCAGTTGTAGAGATACTAAGTGTTCCTAAGAGATCTTTGATGTATCTCATGGCTCTAGACTCGATAAGTGCTCACTTAGGTTTCCTATACGGAGACTAGGGAGGGGTCTCCTGCTTCAATATCAACTATCTCTAAGAGATAAGTCAATAGATTACACTGGTTCCCCGTGAAAATGAAACAAGCTCTTTTAAGAGAACTTGAGTGGTTAAGAAGGTTTAGTGCAGTGCGTCACTGGGTCCATGACGACTTTATCTTCAATACCGGTGTTGTCTTATGCAACAACCAGTAGCATGCATATTGAACCCGGTGTCTGCCCTAAGGTTGAACATTTGGAGGGCTATTTCTTTTCACCCTTTTCTTTACTTTTCTTTTTAATTCTTCAACTCCTTCTTTCCCTTTCATTCTTTTCTCCTTTTTTTCGTATCATACCTAAGGACTTCTAATTCTAACTATGGGAGATGTCCTTGGGTAGATCCCTCCGGCTCTGGCGGATCATAGGACGGTTATTCCTATCTTAATCACCTTATAACTCCGTGATTATCCGACAATAGCCAAGAAACCTTTGAAAACCTCTCAAAGTGTTTGTGATTATCAAACATTTTGTTTAACACTTTGAGATTTTTGTGTTTATGAAGGGCTCCCCCCTCACATGTGCTCATATGTATTTAATAAATTTGCACATGCGGGAGGAGCGAGCACTTTTTGAATTGATCCACTTTCAGTGAACAAGACCGATTCGAGACACGCTTACATCACTAGTTAGACTAGCTTGAAGTTATTACCCGGCCTGGTCAAGTCCACAGAAAGTTTCTCGAAACGGTACATTTCTACTAAGACTAATCCTTTTCGAGACACGCTTACGTGGTTAGTTAAAGAGTTCCATTGTCGGCTTTTAGGTGACAACTAGCTCTAGTAACTAACTTGATGTTATTACCCGTCGAGGAAAAGTCTTTTCGAATTTACTAACTTTATGTTTCGTCAATTCCGGGGTGAATTTGAGTCTAGCTCGCATGAGGTTTGACATTTAAGCAATATTTAACTTTCATATTTTAATCACTTTCACTTTTCTCCCCCTCAAAAATAGCATATAAGATGTTGTTTTTGAGAAACATTTGATTAAAATATGCCTTTTGAGTCTTATGGGGAGAAATCAACAAGAACTTCTTTGATTATGAGAACGATGAGTTTTCAAGTGCTCCCCCTCAACAAGTGAATACTTATTGAGGTGAAATACTTGTCTTTTGAGCAGAATTATGAAAATCAGAAAAGGTTTGATTAATTCTACTCAAAAGTAAGAAGCCTTCGCTCCTTATCTAAGGATTAAGGCACTGAAGCGTACCTCAGGGTCCTTTAATTACAAGCACGGGTTGTACACTGTCATGTGTGCACAAACCAACAAAACATGATTTTGACAAAGCATTTTGATTTCAAAATACTCCCCCTTAAAACGAGCATGTGTTTTGACATTTTTTAAACTGTGGATCGAATTGGGGAGTAAAGATTTGAAAGAAATCTTGAGCAAAATTTTGAAAAGTTTTGAAAAAACTTTTGAAAAATTTTGAATAAATTTTGCTCAAGATTAAGAGAGTTTTAGATAAGCTTTGCATGAGAACTTCTTGTTTTCAAGGAAAAGTGCACGTTTTGTTTTTAAGAAATGGTTTAGCAAGGCACTTTCCTTTCTTTGAAAACCGAGTTGTACACTGAAATGAGTGCACAAGTCGTTGTTTTAATACAAAATTAGTTTTCTATTAAACAAAACACTCCCCCTCAAATAATGAACATTATTCGAGAGATAGTCTTCTTGAGCAGAATTTAGAATCGTATTTAAGAAATACTTTTTGAAAATTCGTGAGACAACTCTGCTCAAGGTTTTAGAAAACACAATCAAGTATTATACAATAAAGAATGCTTGAAGTTCAAAACTCTTTTACTGTTGAAAAGTTGTTTGAGACCCGGAGTCTCTCTTTTGAGTTTTAAAATCTGAAAAAGATTTTCATCTAAAGTTGAACCTCATGGGTTCTTTTTGAAGATTTGTTTTTGTGATGCATGGAAAACATCCGGTATTTGGGATGTTCAGATCAGAGACATTCTTTTATTGAAGCCAAAGCATTCCAGATTGTGAAAATTTGAAAGGTTTTGAATGACTTTGCTTTGGTCTCCACACTTGCTTTACCGGTGTAAAACGAGAGTGTAGAGTTTGGAAAAATTTGTTTCTCACCATTTTGAAACCTTTGACCAGTTTAGCCTTTAAACACATTTTGCCCTTTGACCTCAAAATATGTTCCATAAGAAACATTTTGTCGAATGTTGAAATTTTGACTTTCAATGGGAGGACATGTAGTTGCACATAGAGAAAATGCATCAGGCACAAACAAGTATACAGATGAATCAAGAAACTCATTCTAAATCGACCTAAGATGCTCAGAATACTCAGATTAGCACACAAAATCACAGATTAATTCATTCTTTCACTCGAGATTTACCAATTATTGTCATGGTTTGGGGTTATGATTTGAGTCTATGCACACTTGTTAGCATCATAATGCCTGAATATTAAACAAACAAACGTCCTAGTAATAGCAGCAAAGACATCGACATCTTAAACCCTAAATCACATGATTCTAATCCTATGTTGTATCTAATCGTGCAAACACACCAATCGAGCATTCTTTAGTATTCTCTAAAGCTATATGAAATGATTAATTAGACTAAACACATAAAAGAAAATGCCCCGATCGATAATTACTTGAACCCTAGTTTCTGATTATGCCTTTTTGACTGTTGAAAATATTTGAAACATTTAGGGAACGATTAGAAAACAACAATGAAGAAATTAGAAACTCACAATCGAAAAGAAATCGAGGATAAAAAATTGTTAATCTGATTATGTGTGAAACTTTTGAGAACATTTGTGAAAACATTGATGCGAGCCTGTTTTATTTTTTCATGCAATGTCCTTTTACCTAAGTTTAAGACTTTTGTGAACTTTACTCATTAAAGGTTAACTACTTTTCCATTTGAAGTCTAAACATGGTTAAATTGGAATCCTTGCCGAAAAATTTCTTTTCTCCCCCTCGAATTAGCATTTATTTTGTGAAACATTTTTGCACATTTTAATTCGAGAGATCATAGAACCTTTTGAAAATGAGTTTTAATCCGAATGATGAAGAAACATTTTATCCTTGAAGAATAAAAGTTAGGTGTGCAAACTTCATGATTTTGTGAAACATTTTCTCCCCCTCAAAACATGTTCCATTTTGACAGTGTAAAGCAAAATTTGTTTTAATGGAGGAACATAGTTTTGAAGATTAGAAGTTTGTACAAGAGAAAGAAGATTCTTTTTGTAGATTTTGTATTTTCTTAATGATAAAATATTTACAAAAAGAATTTGATGTTTGACTCTTTTAGGTTTTAAGAAAATTTTGCAAATCATCTGGAGTCAAACACCGCATACCAATATGGTGAACTAAATTAACAAACCTTGAAGGAGGTAATGCCTTTGTAAACAAGTCCGCCAACTGGTATTTAGTACCCACAAACTCTAATTCAATTATACCCTTATCGACATGCTCTGAGATGAAATGGTAGCGGAGAGCACTTTGTTGGGCTTTGGAATGATGAATGGTGTTGCAAGAGATTGCAAAAGCCCACTTTGAGTCGCAGTACATTGAGATCTAGTCAAATACATGGCCGTAGTCCGTGAGCTAAGTTCTCATCCGAATAACTTGAGCACAGACAGCAGACATGGCTACATACTAAGCTTTTGTTGATGACAGTGATTTACAATCCTGCTTCATTGACTGTATCCCTTTGTAACTAAAGAAGATTTGTTGCGAATCAATGTGCCTTCTGCGTCCAGCATGTTTTCCAAATCCATTTAAGTCCAATGATGTGTCGAAGGGTGATGTTGGTAGAACGTATGCATATCAGACGGATCCTAATTGCGAGAACACGACTCCATTATATCAGGAACAGTTGGAGTCGGTGCAAATGGATTGAAGAAAGTATTTCCATCATAATCTGCAAGTTGTGGTACTGATTGTTGTAATGGATCTTCAGCTGATTGTCTGGAGTTGGAAGCGGTTTGTCCTACTGTTGTTGGAGATGCAATTGGATGACCGTCTTTATCAACAGTTGTTGTTGTTTGTTGAGGTGTGCCAGGTACTTGATTATGATCAAGGTGTGCAGCGGAAATTGGTGAGACCTCAGAAGGACGGTTTTCAATCGTATCATCGAACAATGGAACAAACAAGGTTTCCAATTCTTTGCGAGAGAGTAACAATGGTTCAGCCGAAGAATCCAGAAAGTTTAGACGGTTGGATGCGGGTCCTAAGCTGTTGTGCTTAGAAGCCATAGCTGAAGTGCTTTAAACAGTTGATTACGGATCCTAAGCTGTTGTGCTCAGAAACCATTCCATTAAGCTCGGGTCCGAAACTAAGTTGTTCCGAAGCCATTGCTGAAGTGCTTTTAAAACGGTTGATTACGGAACCTAAGCTGTTGTGCTCAGAAGCCATAGCTGAAGTGCTTTAAACGGTTGATTACGAGTCCTAAGCTGTTGTGCTCAGAAGCCATTGCTGAAGTGCTTTTAAAACGGTTGGCTGCGGGTCCTAAGCTGTTGTGCTCAGAAGCCATTCCATTAAGCTCGGGTCCGAAACTAAGTTGTTCCGAAGCCATTCCTGTTGAATCTGCACAGAAAGAAAGAAGAGACAAGAAAACAGAGAACAAGGATCCCCAAGAGTAACTGGGTTCCAGATGTTAGAAGCATAAAGATGTAGTGTCAATTATCTTCTTGACACTCGAACACACAATACCGATGGTTTTCATTCTAGTCTCAGAGGTAGAAGTTGTGGAGATCACATTAGTTTTGGTGCAAATGTCTAAAATCTTTCCTGTAGGAATCCACCTAAGACCAATTGATTTGAAAATTCTACCCGTGGGTACCCACCTAATGTTAGATCTAGGAGATGTTTTCCTTTTAGATGCAGTGGGATGAAATGTGGGAGCATCACTTCGTTGAGAAAACCTACATCCTATATTGATCCACTTCTTAGGTTTCTGACTTATGACTTTTGGTTCAACGGGTTTGTTTGTCTTAATCGATTGAGCCTTTTCAAGTGAAATTCCTTTTTGAAGATATTTTAAAGCACAAACAACATGATTATTTACGCAACTACTCTTAGATGCTAGCCAATTCCTATTAGTTTGTTGAGAACTCCTAGGTTTTGGTGTGCTACTACTAGCAGTATTTTGCACTACAGTGGAAGGCATCACATGAGGTTTTGAACCTAGAATTCCATCCTTTTGAAGTAGCGCCTTTTTCCTAGCCTTTTCTAGATCATAGTTCTTGTACATGTCATATGTGTCATAAGACTCTTTACTTTTAATGCTTGTTTTAGACACTATTTTCGAACTAATCCTAGATGAGCCAGGCATAATCACGTGTTGAGATTTAGCAGACACAGATGCATTTTCCTTTGGCCAAGAATGTGGAGTGACTGGTTTTGTCAAATTGTTATTCTCAACAACTTGGGAGGCAAACCGAGGTTTTGAAAATTTAGGTCGTTCAGATTTAAATGCAGTTGGTTGTCTAACCACTGATTGTTTTCTGTTTGTTTGAGAAGGCAATTTCCCCAAGATTGATGGTTTTGCAAACTTAGTATCCACACTATTGCTAGTCAGTCTTCTTAATTTGTTTTGCAATGCAGCATGTGCAAACACCTTTTCTTGAATTTGACCTTTTAAAAGCTCATTTTCTTTAACTAATGTATCCACACGTTTACTTAGTTCATTTGAAACTTGACCATTGTTGCCCGAATTTAGAGATTCATTTTGCATTTGGAGTTCAAGTGAGATGCAATGTGCCTCTAGTTTTGAAAAATCTTTATGACACTGGGCAATGGTCTTTTTGAGAAGAAGGTTTTTAGACTCAAGAGTTTGATTTGATGTTTCAGTCATTAGATTATCATGTAAAGACTCAGACTCAGAATGTTTGTCTTGACATTGAACAACATTCTGGTCAACCTCTCCTTCATTACTGAAGTTAGGTTGCTCAGATTGTTGTTTCTCATATGCAGGTATAATACGATCAACAGTAGATTGTACCTCGGCCATTAGCTCTTTGTTAAAGTTAGGTTCTGTGTCATAGATGGGTATGACATCTTCCTCATCCATCTGTCCTTTGTCAAAGTTGGGCGCTGAGTCATAGAAGGGTCTGATCTCTGCACAGTCTGCATCTGTATCATTCCCCAATCTGCTGTTGTCATCCTGCTCTTCTGATTCTGTCCCATTGCTTTCCATGACAACCAAATTAGCTTCCAATACATCATCTTTATGAACTTGCTCTTCTTGAATCTGCATCTTCTGTTCTTTGATAGCACTCAGATGAAGTGATCTTTCATTAAGCATAAATTCTAAGCGGTTTAGGCGTGAAACAAGTTGATCTCTAAAATCTTCAACCTCCATACTAGTGATGTTCTCTCTCCATACATTGCTTTCATATTTATAGTGTATGAGAGCTTTAAAATGCAATGCCATGAACATTTTGAACTGTGCCTTGAGCGCTCTAAATCCTGCCATGCAATCGCTTCCCTGTTCAATTTGCTTTTCAATTTGAACAATGTTTTCTCGGAGTTTCCTTTGGAAGGTTAGACGATCCATTTCAGTTCCGAAGAATGCATTAAAGGTACCCCCCGTAGGAAACCATGCATCTGAGAGAATCTTGCATTGAGTCTTAACTGATTCAAAATGAGCTAAGCAATTTTCTGTAGAATTGATGGCTCTTTTCTCAGCTTCAGTCATCTTTCTCTCAAATGGGTCTTTAGAGTCATCAGAAGCATTTGTGTCGTATACTGGGTCTGTATCATCCATGATACCCAAATTATCTTCCAATATTTTAACCTCATTGCCTACATTAACGACATCTGCAGTATTCCCAATAGTCCTTTCAGCATTCCTTCCTTGTCTATCAACTCTTTCACCTTGCACAACAGCTTGATTCCTTATGTTAGAAGAAGAATGAAGACGGTTGTTTGTCTTGTTGGAGATTTTGCTGAGGGCACGAGTAATAAGTGCAAGTTCTTGATTCAGAATTTTGAAATCCTCATCGTCATCTTCATTGGTTTTTGAATGGTACACTGCATCACTGTTGTCATATGGAACAAGTTGAGTTGAAGTCTGCTGCGGAGATGAATCATATTGGATCATGATATTAGAAGTAGCAGGTTCTTGAACATAATCATGATGTGACATTAACATGACATCTGCTGTATTGGCTTCCAAATCTGCATATTCATCATCAGATGGAATATCTCCCATGACCCTTTGCAAAACAACATTGAGATTACTCCCTTCAACTTCCATTTGACTAAGTGTGGCATTGTATTCAACATTATCGTCAAAGACTGGAGTTGAATCATAATCCTGAGCTTCCTCATCTGCAATATTTTCTGTATATGCCAAGAATGCCATGCTTGGTTCGATAAGATCTTCTTCATCATCTGTATCTTTCATTGTGTTTAAGCATTCAGAAGTTGAAGTTATATCGCCATTGCCATTCTTAGAAGATACTTGACTAAGCTTCACTAGATTTTGCAGAAGAGATTGCACATTATTATGTAGTGTTGCAGGATGGTACTGTGGAATGAAGAAAGGCTCAGGTGCATTCGGAGGATTGAAGAAGAGACCATTTGGAGTGTAAATTAAGGATCCATGGTCAACAGCTGGAGCAGGGAGAATGGTCTTCAGAGGATTCATACTTAAACAGGATTCAAGAATTTGCATCATTCTGATGTGATGAAGTTCTTCTGTACGATGCATAGCTTCAAGATATTTCCACATTTCATACGCACTAGCTTGAAAGTCCATATACATGTAAATTGAGTTGGGAAGTGCCACTGTTATGAACCATACTGCCTGTTGGTCAGCATCGTACTGAGCATGTTCAGTTGCATTCAAATCTTCATCAGTTTGTATTCTGATAATCCCTGTTGATTCAGCAAGAAATATCATTTTGTATGGACCATCTTGAATGGATTTAAGCATGAGATCTGCAGCAGGACGATCTGTGAGCCATTGTAGAAATCTCCGTTTCCAAACAGTATATGTTCCTGGTAGTAACATTGGAGGCCTTGTTTCATCGCCAAAGATCAGAATATGACGAATGAGGGAGCTGTGACTTTGTTGTTGATGATACTGTTGCTGATGAGAATATTGGTGAGGAAGATAGTTGGAAGAAGGTACTGATGCTGATGACTGTTGCTGATGAGAATATTGGTGAGGAAGATAGTTGGAAGAAGATGATTGAGACATTGTAGATGACATTTCTCTCCCCTTGATTGTTGCGACGTAATCGAAATAATCAAACAAAATGTCACACTCACGGTCGGAATAGTGATTTCTGGTTTTCCCTCCAAAATAATTTGAAAAATTTTCTCTTCCAAAATTTTGAAAATCACTTTAAAATGCAATTATAAGGTTGCAAGAAAATTTTGAGTTTCAAAAAATTTTGCCGCCAAATTTTACCGAAAAAAATTTGAATTTTGGCCTAAAAATTTGAATTTGGGGCCAAAATTTTCACTGTTATACCAAAATTTAAATTTCACGTAAAAATTGAACGTTTAGTCTCCTGTAAAAAATAAATTTTACTCAAATTTTCCCGCCAAAAAAATCTTTTTTTTTTTTTTTTTTTTTTTTTTTTTTTTTTTTTTTTTTGAAAATATGAAAGAAGATTATAGAAAGAGACTTGTGTGAATGATGGATCTTTGTAGAAGATTGAAATGCACGTTCCTTTGATTAAGTTCAAAAATCCCTGGGGTAAGTTGGAATCTTACGCGTAAAAAAGAAACTTATGCGTAGACTTCAAAGTTACGCATAAGATTGATCTTATGCGTAAACTATAAAGTTATGCGTAAGATTTTATGCGTAAGGTTCAAAGACCAAACAAATCTTTCAAACTTATCCAAGCTTGAAAGATATCCGTAGTCGAAGTATTCCACTAACTTATCCAAGCTAGGGAAGTACTGAGTCACCGTAGCACAAAGAGAAGACCGTTGATGAAGCTTATGCGTAGACTCTGAAACTTACGCGTAAGATTAGATTTTACGCGTAAGATCTGACTTATGCGTAGAAACTTAGGCGTAGAGACAACTTCTGCATAGGATCTGTCTTCTGCGTAGGAACTTAGGCGTAGGAAATAGACTTACGCGTAGGATTTAACGCGTAGACTTTCAAGTTAAGCGTAGGAACAGGGTTTTGACCACAGTTACGCGTAAGAAAAGGGTTTTGACCTTAGTTACGCGTAAGAAAAGGGTTTTAGGCCAAAAGTTATGCGTAAAAAGGACCAAAAGTACTGTTGACAGCTTTAAAATCGTACTATTCACCAGAGTTACGCGTAAACAGGTCAGAAACTTGAAAAATCTCAAATTTTTGAAGAAAAATGCTTAAGAATAAGGTACTTTTGATCAAATAACTTCACCAATACTTAGAAAACACTAACTATTGAAGATTTTGCTACCAAAAACTAGTTTTCCAATATCAAAGAAGCTATAAAACCTTAAAAAACCTTAAAAAATCACAACTTTATGCAAAAACTAAGCTTCAAATCACTATATCAACCTTGAAACTTATCCAAGCTTCAAGATTTGAGTGAAAGAAACCAAGAGAAATGCAAAAAGATGAAGAATAAGCTTCAAATACCCACGTACAAACCAAGAAACACACTTCAATCTCTATTTGGCGAATGATACCACTTGTTAGGTCACACTTTAGTAAACACAAGTATAAGAATGAGATGAGAAAAGAGATTGGGATGATTATGAGAATGAGAAATAGAATTGCAAGAGTTTCCTTAATATTTCACATAACCAACCAAGTTTACAAATGACCTAAGGCTTCTATATATAGGGAAGGAGCTAGGGCAACACTCCCTCTCCTTCCTTTCATCATTTCGTGGGCTTTGAGGCCCATGGGTTACATACCTTAAGCCTAGTAAACTTAATACATTTAGTAAATGAAAGTAAATAATAGTTAAGCAACCTAACATTATTACAAATGACCGAGACTTGATAAAATAGTGAAAACTATGATCCCAACAGAGAACATACGAGTTTTGGGTCGGGTTGACTATTTTGAGTCAAACCCGAATTGGATCTTGACATTTTGGGAAGATAACATCAAAAATAAAGATGGGTTTTGTAAATATACGAGTTTGGTATCCTTGGGGGTCGAATTTTTGATGCTTTTGTGCTCGGATTTGGTGCTATACGCGATTGGTTTTGGGTTTGTGGCTCGATGTGAGCTCGACCGAGACCTAGGGTCTCGGTGTGACCCTCCTCGACTCGATGAGAGTCTTGGAGGTGTGGTTTGGTCCTTGATTCATTTTGATTCTTGTTATGGTTTATGCTTGATTGGATTGTTGGACCTAGATGGTCCGAATATTGATTGTTGTCGGTTTGGAGTCTCGGCCGAACCCTCCCCCCCCCCCTTCGCGGGCTGTTTGGGTCGAGGGCTCCTTGGAGCTAGCCGAGACCGAGAGGTCTCGGGTGAGGTTGTTAATTTGGTTATGACCTCACAAGTTGACCCGGGTTTGACTTGGTAAGTCGACCTGTATAATTGTTTTATTATATTTGTTTTGGTACTTATTTGGATATATTTTGTGGTGATTTACTTGGGCCGAATTATTTGGACAATTGGTCATTTGATATCTTGAATTGGAGTTGTGTTGACGAGAATGGAATTGGGGACCGTTGTGATACGGTCATTAGATGACGGAGATAGGTTAGTTTGGGTGCCGTAGTCGGACCCTCATGTTGTAGCACGTGATATGGGATTGTTGGACGGAGTTGATTTATATTGTGGTTTGATTTTATCATTTTGGACTTGGACTGTGAGCCGAGGGTCATGACTCGGACATGAGACCAAATTCTATGACTCGATAAATCTTTAAAAATCGATATTAAAAATAAAACTCGTTATAATATTATTAAGAATATAATCGTTTATATACGTATATAGACGTGTTAAACGTATATATATATATATATATATATATATATATATATATATATATATATATATATATATATATATATATATATATATATATATATATATGCGTATATTAATAATAAAACAATCACGAGTAAACGTATAATAATAAAGTGATAGTTATTACGCTATGAAAATGGTGTAATAAATGTCGGGGTATTATTATAAATAATAACTATATAAATAATGGCGAATTATACGTCGAATAAATAATAACTAAAAATGTGAATTTATTTTATAAATTAGAAGCGTATCGAGTTATACGGATTTGGGTCTTTAAAGTCCAAGTGGGCTTTATATTGTGACTTTGTGTTGTCACGGATATATGACGGTTAATATAAACATTTTATATTATCGAATGACTTATTCTAGATTGAGTTATTTGACGATATAAAATGGGTATATTAATGGGCATCGTATCCCACGACGCCCATAGGATGTGGTATATATTTTAGGATAATGAATTACTATATGTCTCGTGGAATTTGGCCGATTCGACGGCATATATAGGGAATTTATTGGACTACGACATATACCCAATAGAAATTTATGTGCAAGGTGTTTAGGTTGGGTATAATTTTGGAACGATGTATTACGTAAATAAGTATGGGAGATTATCAAATCGACAGATTTAATAAGCTTCGATAATTATTTAAATAATATGTTGGGCTAACATTAGACCTATAGTTATCTTATTATTGTTCTTTGTTGAGGCTTTTCGGTTTGAGCTGTGTCGAACCTCCACTCGTATGGATACCAAACGTCAAATTTCAAATGAATATGAAGTTAAATTGAGAAATGGACATTTCGGAAAGTAAAATGAATTACGTTCGGGAATGGGAATATTTTATTTTGAGGAAATGATTTCTGAACGGGTTTGATATTGTTAGGAAGTGCCGAGTCTGTAGTCGCCGTTACGTGAGTTGCTTGAGATTTACTTACGTCTTTCTTCTATCGTTTCTTTTGAGGATTTCTGGACTTGAGGTGAGTCATAGCCCCACTTTTACTCTTGAACTTTGTTTTCAATACTTGGGGTGAGAAACGTGCAAATGCTTTATGTGGACTATTATCGCTTTTTTATTTTAAAACTTGCTATGCTTATAGAACTAGGTAGAGCGAGGCCTAGACTTGAACTAGGTAAGCTACCCGATTTGGTTATAGAGCGAGGCCTAGACTAGATCTAGGTAAGCTATTGATTTGGTTTTGAGCGAGGCCTAGTCCCCGAACTAGGTAAGCTATTGGATTGATTATAGAGCGAGGCCTAGACTTGAGCTAGGTAAGCTATTGATAGGATTGATTTGAGCTATAGTGTGCACCTATAGGGATGATTTGATTTGATTGGTTTATTTTGGTTGGATGAGTGAGCCCTAGTCTAGCTAGCAAGCGTTTTGCGTATATGTCCACTATATTGAATTAAGAATCTAAACCTATGATCTCACCAGCGAAAGCTGACTTTTAGCACGTTTTCTCAGGTAATTAAGTGATGCTCTGCGGATGCTTGGGATTGGAGGCTTGGCATTTGGCACCGGTTATGGATCTATGTTTTCCTAAAACTCTGATAACTATTGGGGACCTATATTTATTTTTCTTTGGGCCTGACTTTGGATGATTTTGGGATAATGTAAACTTTAAAACCTTGTGTGGTTGTACTTTATTATGTTTACTTTATCTCGTTCTTTTATGTCTTGTGTTTGGATACCAATCCCCGTAGCACCCCGAAAGCTTGTTGAGTCTTCCGCTGTATCAAATTTTGGGGGTGTTACATTATGTCTTTGTTATCAATGGAGGAGCTGTAGACTGGAGGAGCAAGAAGCAGAGTACAATTGCGATGTCTGCAACAGAAGCTAAATACATTGCTGCTTCAGAAGCTGCTATGGAGGCTGTTTGGATTAGGAAATTCGTTTCTGGGCTTGGTGTTATGCCTTCAATTGAATTACCTATTAATATGTATTGTGACAATTCTGCTGCAATCATATTTGCCAATGAACCTGGAGTCATGAGAGGCACTAGACATTTTCTACGGAAGTATCACTTTGTTCGTGAAAAGGTTGACGAAGGTGAAATAAATCTGTTGAAGGTTCACACAGATGAAAACTTAGCTGATCCGTTCACTAAGGCTTTGGCGAAAGAGAAGCTTAATGAATTGGCCAATGGAATTGGACTTAAATTAGCTAGTAGTTTCATGCATAACTGTGATTAGTATTTGGATAAAGGATATTGTAAACAATTATTATTTTAATGAAATAAAGTATGTTGGTATGTTTATTTCTGTTATTAATTATTGTTGTCCTATTTTTGCATGTTTAAATCCATGAATAAAGGTTATTCTAAATTGTCCGTTGTCGGTTAATGATATGGGAATATTATTAAATTAAGACAAATCTGAAGTTGATATAATATACTTAAGTATATTGATGCGTAGACATGTCATTTCAGATGATATTCGATGATACTGAATATAGGACTTATCCCAACTATATGATGTTACTTTATGGATATTGTCATTAAGTAAATCATAAGAAGTTATCCTTAGACTTGAGATACAAGATAACGGTCATGAATGTAGTACATTTTTGTGGAACAACTTAACGCTATACGTAACTGGTAGTCATAAGGGTTGTTTTCGGAAGTGTTACAAAGTTTGTGTGTTTTGCTTGTAATCAATATAGAATTTGTTCCTTCAAATTAATTTTTGGAGTTTAATACTGCTGGGCCCCTCGTAGGGTTGTCAAGGTGTTTGCGTGGCCACGCCCAAGGTCTTTTATGAAAGGTTCAAAAGATTTGGTAATCTTGTCAATTTCTAAAAACGAGAAACAGAATGGTTAATTAAGGAATGACCTAGATCCATATCCTTATTTAACACGGTATTAGAAACAAAAGGATAATAATAATGAGAAATCATTAAAAGGTTTTCCAGGAGCCTTACTCAAGTTGTACTAGAGGCATCGACGTGTTGCAAGACGCTAATCGATGTGATCATACTATTATGATATGTCTAAGTGGGAGCTGTTGGTTTTATAAACAAAATAATAATAGTCGTGTGTTAGGATCGAACTTGAGATCACAGGATTGCACACAATACGTATGAAGAGAAAATGTAATAATTATTTATAAAATGTTATAATTAATTATTAAACACAAAACAAATAAATAATAATTAGTATTATTGATTAATGAATAATTAATTATTAAACGAAGATTAGGAAACTAATTACTAGACAAAACATGGAAACAAGAGAAGGTTCCGGAAACCCCTAGGGGGTACCAAAACCGATCGGCCCAAGGGAGGTTCCACCTCCTTATGTGCCTTGAGCTCCAAGTATTGTGTAGATATAAGCAAACCCAAGATGTAGGTTTTTCTCATAACTTGTACACACACATCTTGGGTTTTCTCCTCTCCTTTTCTTTCTTGGTCGATCCAAAACCGAACACCCCTAAGGGTTTCGATTTTCTTGCATCTTAAAAGTGTTTTGTGTTTATTACTTGCATAAACTTTTTCTTGAATTAGTACGTGTGTACAAGAACGTGAATCAAACACACTATTGTTTGATTCTTGGATTGAATTACAAAAAAGGTAAGGGGTAATTCATATAATCCTTATAAACCCTAATTAGGGTTCATTGGTTCCGGAAGATTGCATTGATTCTTGTTCGGGCTAGAATCACTACGGTATGTTTACTATTTAAATTAATGATTAATTAATTACATGTTATTCGATCTATTATAATTGCTTCCGCTTATGTCCACTTTGATGTTCATGGTTTATTAATATGATTGTCATGATATAATAATTCCAACACACTAGAACATGATCAAACCTTGTGATGAGTGTGTAAATACTCATCATTTTTGTCTTATATAAACTGCCAAAACATCCAAAAACACACAATAATGCATCAAAATACTGAAATTATCTCAAAAGTGTGTTTTATATGTTTTAGATGCAAAACGTTTAAAAACAAATGAAAAACGAACAAAGTTTGCACAATTGGCAGTTTCAGTCCCTCAAGTTTCAAAAATTGACGAAACTAGTCCCTGAAGTTTTAAAACGAAAGAAAAGTCAACCCAAGGTTTTAAAAAGTCAAAAAAAATTATCAAATTGATCCTTGGGTAATAAGTTTGAGAAAATTACATGTTTGACCCCTCAAAATCCAAAATTGGCAATAAAGGTCCTTGGAGTTTCAATAATTGGCAGATTCAGTCCCTGGTGGGATAATTTTGAAAGAAAAAGCACTTTTGGTCCTTGGGAAATTCACAAAAGCCATTTTTAGTCCTTGGGTAAAATGTTTGGAGAATTTACAAAAATGGTCCCTCAACTTTGAAATTTGGCATATTTGGTCCCCGGATGTTTAAAATGAAAAATTTTCATTAAGGGTCCTTATATGACTTAAACTTGGCATGTTTTATCCTTGGAATAAGTTTGGAAAAATGGCATGAATGGTCCCTTAAATTTTAGTTTGTATGTAATTGGTCCTTGGGATAATTGTCTACTACAACCAAATGGATCCACTCCTATAAGCCCAAAATAAAACAAATCCACCACCCTTTTACACCATTTACCCAAGGCTTGATCCAACACAAACCCCAAGCCCAATTACTAAATCAGCCCACCCCTAAAACTTTAACCCCCGTTCTTTTTTAATCCCCTCAGTCAACCCACGCGTTGACCACCCCTAACCTCCCACTTGGACCTGGTAACTCACCCAACACTTCACCCCCCTCCTCAACCTCTGCTACCACCCCCATACCTTGTTCCCTTCCAAACCACAACCTTCCAATATACATTTAATTCCTAAGAATTGCTCCAAGTCACCATTAACTGCCAAATTGTCTTTTTCCCGCCAAACCAATTTAAACGGCCTTGATCAATTAAGAAAATCCTACGGCTGAGAAATGAATGGGAAAGTCAGAGGTGTACTCCAGGTCTTATAAAAAGAAAAAGAAAAAGAAAAAGAAGAGAAGCCAGTAGTTTTTAGCTTTTAGAATAGTTATAGGGTAGTTATTGTCGAATCAATCTTATTATCTAGTTTTCATTGTAATTTTTGCTCAAATTTCTTGTATTATGTATTGCTTATGTAATTGAAACTCATTTCAATTAAATATTTCAAGTTTCCAAATTTCAATTCCAAATTTGTGTTTTAAATATAGAAAATCCAAATTCTTGTTTGGCTTTGTAAGTTATTGGTTCCTGATTAGATAAGCTCAAACAGACTTTGGATAAGCTCATTAAGCTCTTTTATAGCTTATCTGAGCTTATCCTTGCAGTTCATATGCAATTGTTCATTTGCAACTTATTTTCAAGTAAGTCTCCTCATTTAACCTTTGCATCACTTTCCACAGTTGCTATAGTCATTGTTTATTGCTTATTTTGGTGTATGTATGCTTATTGGATATTAGAATAAGCTTAGGATTCAGTTCCATGGTTTAGGAAGTAGAACTGCTCCATTAGACTCCAAACAGTACCCAATAAGGGGTGTTTGGATCAGCATTGTTCAATGTTGTTTGATAGGTTCTTGAGGTTGCCATTAGTTTACACATGCCACATTAGGTAATAGTAGGATAGTAGAAGCATAATATCTTGGTCTTATATACCAAATAGTCAAATTCCCACCTTTCACCCCCTTGACAGATAACTGTCAAGACAGTTGGTTCCAAATCCATCTATTTCAATGAAAAAGTGATTGTTTTAGTTTATTCAAGTCTCATTGTAGCTTATTAATATGTTTACAGTAGATTAGAAGAGATCTAAGTTCAAAAAAGTCAAACCTTTACAAGTTTTCAAAAAGTCAATTGTGCTTAACTTAGATTTTTCCTAAAATCCCACGAATTATTGTGAATTGTGTAGAATGATTCAAGCTTTGAATTTTCTAGGAATGGTAGCCCCACAGTTGATCTTTTGATTCCCTTGGTTCTCATATTTTTGCCAATTTTTTCTTGGTCTCCACCAACGCCCAAAGTGGGCTGCAGGGCTGTGCAGTCCCCTGTTCACAGCAGCACCATGCCACCACCACCACTTGGTGGTGGTTTTCTGACCACCCCAGTGGGTTTCTAGGTTCAATACTTGTTCCATTCAACTCCCCCCATGGTAGGCTTTAGAAATTGACCCTTGGTTTGACCACATACCTGCTGGGACCCACTTGAAATCACCTCCTAAGTCTGTCCCTTATTTCAGTCTAATAGCAACTTTCCAAGTGCTTAATGTTAGCTTATTGCTTATTTTGTGGGAACTTTTGGTTTCTTTCTGCTTAAACATGCTCACCTAAGTCATTTGGATCAGTTTTACCCATTGTGGGTCCCACACATGCTGGTTTAAGCTTATTTTCTATTTTGGTCAACAATAGTCAACTGTCTAAAGTCTTAGCTTGTTTTCAGCTTATTTCAAGTTTACAAAAAAGTTTTCTTTACAAAAAGTTCATGTTTTTAGTTGTAAATTAGTTTTCTAAAAGAAAAATCCAAAAAAAGTTTATGTAATTTCAAGTGATAGTTTCTATTTAATTTTATTTAAATTCTATTTTTCATTTTTAAATTTTAATTAAGTACTTAGCTATTTTATATTTTTATTAAATTTCTCATATATTAAAGTAGTTATAATAATTTTTTCAGATTTTTATCTTTTCATTTAGTATTTATTAGAATTAATTATAGTTTAGTTAATTATTAATTAATATTAAGTTTAAAATAGCATAATTAGTTTTTATTAATCAAAACCTTGTTTTTATATTTTTTATAGCTTTTATATGTTATAAAGTAATTTTAGAAATTTTATTAGAATTTTTACTGTTCATTTAGTATTTTTCTTAATTTAAAATAGTTTAATTAGTTAATTAATGTTTAATTAGTAATTAATTAATATAAAATTTACAAAAAGACAAAAACACTTATTTTTATTTTTAAAACTTATTTTTAGTTATTTTATAATTTTAGAAATTTTATTTTCATTAGTAATAAATAGTAATTAATTAATATTAAATAATTAATTAGGGTTAAAATTTATTTTAATTTTCTAAAAATTTTATTTTACCTTTTAGTTTGTAAAAAAGTCATTTTCACCCCTGGGTGTTTTCAGATTTCAGTTTTTACGTTTTATTTCGTACGCTTACGTTTTATTTAAACGTAACGTACGCGTTTTTAGGTTTTAATCGTTTCTGGTTTTTCCTAGTTTCTCGTCTTATTCAAATAGCTTGTTTAAGCTATTTCATTGTAGATTCCTTAGTTCAATCACACTCAAACCCTTTTCTGTCCAAATTCACCCGATCACGAAACCGTTTTAATACCATCCACACCTCGTCGGGACATAACGACCCGGGGAAACCCTATATTCCGCGGAGCATTGATCTAAGGAGTTTGACCTTGTTGACCATTGACTTGGTCAATTTAAGGTTGACTGTTTAGCATCAATCACCTTGCCAAAACAAGCATATAATTGTATTTAGACTATAGTTGTATTCGTTCTTTTTAACAAATAAACAAGCATTACGAAGTAAACAAACGAAATTAGATTGATAGTTAAATGACTAACCAGGCAAACCTTTCAGAGCATTGAAACAAAGACATGTATCTTCCACCAACATTGGTCATTTCACCTACACACACAAAAACACAAACATCAAAACCTTAAAAAATTAAAAAAAAAAAAAAAAAAAAAAAAAAAAAGGATGGAACAGTGTCGAAATCCAACAGTCCCCAAAGATCAAACCAGATTGTTACTAAAACAAAATTAACAAATTCATATGAGGTATAACGTTATTTCATATGTGAGTGTTTAACTCATCGTTACTATACAATTTATCTTTAAGAATGCTTTATCCAAACTAATCACACAACGTATGTTAAAGCCATAACAATGGGTTGGTAAACCGATTATTACGATATCAAGTTTTAAAATAAGTTAATAAGCCTGATAACCAATTAGAGTTAAAGATGTAGGAGAATAATTGATAAGTGGAATCAAGATCGAATGGTAGAGTAAGTAAAATGTGGCTTCCCATGTGTATCGTGTTCTCCACTTTTTATTACAAAGATAATATTCACATTTCTACATTTTATTATTATTATTATTATTATTATTATTATTATTATTATTATTATTATTATTATTATTAATTTGTAAGCACTTTTTTGAATCATAAGTTTTTATATATATTTACATAGTCAGTTTCTTTTTATTCACAAATATCTTTTGAATTTGTTCGTCTTTAGATATACGACACCAGTTACTATTGTTGTTGTTAGTAATTTTACATAACTAAAAGATGTGAACTGGCGAACATTTTCTATTTTAAAACAGATCTAAAGGATTTAGGAGTGTTTCTTTTTTCCCCTTAACTAAGAGATACCATTTAATATTATTACTTTTTATGTAGAGCCCATAAAAAGGCTTAAATTATCATGTCCTCTCAATTAAAAAGTTTATATAGAAGTAGGTCCCACATGGACCCTTAGCTAAGGAAGAAAAGAAACACCCTTTAGTATCTTTCATTACAATAGTTATATGGCAGGTAGGTTTTTGTATGGCAAAACTACGCCCTCAAGCTCGAGGTTTTAATCTCTTCACGATAATGCCTTCATTTACATCGGGTTTCATCTCATGTAGAAAAACATATTATTTAACTCCACATTAACAAATTTATTTTTAAGACTTCGTCTATAAATCTGTTAAAAATGCACGGACAAATTGTCCAAAAAACATTCATGAACGTTTCACGCACTCATAAAAATTAGAGTCCACATTTCTAAAGTTTTGTGTTGCGTTAAATAAAGGTTGTAAGAGATACATCACGTGGTGGAGCGTGGGTCATTTGGTAAATCAACATTACATAAACCGGAAGGCCTGATGTTCGATTCTCATATTATCTTCTCTTTGCCTTTTTCCTTGATTTGATTTTATGTCAGTCGCCGCTTTTTTATTTTGGTATCTTTTAAAGTAAATAAAGTTAAAGAAAAAACTCTTGATGTCACTATAAAGTCAAGTAATCGAACATATTCTCAAACACCTAAACTTCTTCAAAATCGTCATAGAATTGTTCGTTCTAAAATCACTTTAACAGTTTAACTTCATCAAGCTATCCATTAAACAACTCACTCATGCAAAAATTAAAGTGTTATTGAAACTGATCGAAATGTTCAACGACATCCATGTGACTATTGAGGGCTTTGAGGCGACTCGAGTCCCTCTTGGTTGCCTTCATTTCTAGCGAAGACAGACCGACAACTTTGTCCAACCAATGCTCATTTTTATATTACAAGGACTAATGGCTATTTTGACTTTGGTTGTACCATACGTACAATGCCTTGTTGATTCTGCAGTGACATGTTACAAAAAAGAAGTGTGGCTCTCCATGTAAGGTCTCTATTGAGCACACAAGAGTTTGGTCCTTAAGGCTCTTATCATTGTACAACCCAATATTTACATAAGATACCCTTCAAACTAATCCAAATGTCACCCATGTGACTAAGAAATGAGGCGACTCGGGTACAACATTGGTTATTTGAGCGCTCATGGTTGCCTACCTTTCTAGTGAACGTATCAAGAGACAAAGTCACAACTTTGTCCTGCTAATTACAACGTAACCAATAACAAGGGA
Organism: Artemisia argyi; assembly: GCA_030686995.1. Classification (NCBI taxonomy): domain Eukaryota; kingdom Viridiplantae; phylum Streptophyta; class Magnoliopsida; order Asterales; family Asteraceae; genus Artemisia; species Artemisia argyi. The sequence continues at coordinate 17,247,123 of CM060684.1, read as the reverse complement.
CTAACAAATGCTAGTCACAAGAATTATCCAACATGGATAGATGTGTCACCCTTGCGAATCTTACCAAAAAAAAAACTCACTTAACGACACACTTAGAGTTACAACCACAAACTCTCAGCTGTAATATCTTGTTCAGAATTACGATATGAATCTAAAGCGTTATGCACCAATAGAGATAATTTACTATCTTAGGTTTCGAATACGTAACCAGCCTCACCAAAGTGGGATTTTACCAGCGCAAGAGCTCTTCCGCGATGGGAAATCTTGTTCTTTTCTTCCTTGGGCATTTCAGCATAACTATAACAAATATAATAATAAGTGTCAAACGGATTAAGGTCCATAAGAGTGTCAAAATGGTTTAGGTTCAAACAGTTGGGTAGGTCAAAATGGAAACCTACAAAATCTTCTTTCTCCACATTCTAATAGATAATTAATGTAGTAAAAGAAATCTAGAAACGATGTTATTAAAATAATAGCCAGATTTCGTAAATAAAAACAATTTAGATGTTTGTACTCTTAAAAGACAAACTTGACGTGACTTTCAACATTTTTTACCCATTCAACCCATATGATGTGTTCCTCTTTTAGCTAAACTTGCTTTGAAACATAGGACGCGTTAAAGATATGAAAAAGCCAAGAACCGTTTATAAGTTAATTGCACGTAATTGCTACCTATTAAGGAGATGATCTATAGAAATAGAGATGGCCTTACGTCTGATCATAACCATCAGGTTGGAAGACTGGATCCCTTCCAAAGTCATTCGGTCCTCTAACAGGAACAATCTTCTCCTGAAAGGGTACATTGTGTGTAAAATTATTTGAAATGCCAATCAATCAAAACCTAGTACGACCAGTCATAGGTACATGCAAATCACATCTCAGACTTCAAAAGATCAGTTAAACCGTTTGATATCTTATGAAACAAAGTGAAAAATGTAGAGCATACCGGGGTCTTTCCCACAAACGTAACGGGTTCATGATTTGCCCCAATACCAAGAGAAAATACACACAGAGCATAGGCAGATTTATCCTCATAAGCCATCAACATATTGTTTAGACCTGCATAATGCACTCAAAGTGGTTAATTACCATTACTTTAATTTTCTTATAGTTTAACATCAACGTAAATATCACATAAGATTATTATATGTACCTTCATGACCAAGCTTATGAAGAAACCACTTGCTATAGATCAGCATTTGCCGTTCAGTAACAGCCATGACGAAGTGAAATCAATAATGTCAGAACATGCCAAATATCACTCATGAAAAATGTAACAGTCCTGTTTTATGTACTTCAAGATCGAGGAGTAAAATTCACAATCAATAATTAGTAAAATAAAAAACACGCGAAATAACCATTTGTAATTAGTTGCTCAAGAACATTTTTCTATCTTCATTAATCAGGCATATGTCAATCTGAAACAACTTTTGAATAATGTAGTATAATGTTTACTTGACTTGGGGAATCAGGAATTGAATGATATGGTTCCTCTCCATTGGTTAAATTCACTGCCCGTGATTAGAGATTTAGCTAATCTAATAATAGATGGCAGCAAGCCAAAAATTGGTGTATTTCTTGTCCACGAATGTGCCTACACTACTAACCCATTCATTGGCGAACCTTAAAAACACAAAATGCTTCCATTACATTAGCTAAGAAGCAGATAAAGTCGGTGTGACATCCAAATTCCTAATCTCAAAAAAAGGTCTCTTAAATCATGATACTGTAATTTGCTAACATTGTAAACAGATTGCACAAGCATGCTAAGGGATGTTTGAATGTGCTGCAAACCTAACGTCCCAATACAGAATCAGTACTTTAGAAGTTTCAGGGGTTATATGATCAGATTTTTACTTAATTTTTAGCCAAATATTATAAGTCTATAAGAACAAATGATAACCAAGATATGAAAGAAAGTGCCCACGATTCAACTTGTGACCCAATGCTTTTATGAAAGACCATTTGACAGGAAGCGATCAAACATCACCTTCATGAGGAAAAAAGATAGTGCATCAACACAAACTTACATGTGAGAGTCTTGGCCGGCTATGACCGGTATAGCCGGTCTTGGGCGGATATGACCGGGTCCAACCGGGTCAAGTCCGGCTATAACCGGGTCTTGGGCGGATATGGCCGGGTCTTGACCGGATATTACCGGGTCTATCCGGGTCATGGCCGGATATTGCCGGGTCTAACCGGGTCATGGCCGGATATAACCTTAGAAAAGACAAAAACCATAAAAAAAAATGTATGTAGCTGGATAGATTGTCCGAAAATGATTTTGACTTCTTCCAACTCAAATGTCACCGGAGGTAGCTTCACTCGCCATTTTACAGTTGACTACATGTCTGCATGGGAAGTCTTTAAACTCAAAAATCAACTGTAAAATAATACAAAGTTATGGGCCTGTTGTTATGGGCTATGCCCATATATGAAAAACAAATTCACTCACACTTGTGTATTTGAGAATTAAGTACGTGTTTGTTTTATGGGTGTCCCACTGTTTGAATAGAATGAAAGAGATAATAAGGGGCCGTTCGGTTGGGGGTTGTAGGATTTGGATTTGGGTAAATGATGTTTGCTTGACAAAGTAATACTTTGAAACCTGTGAGGCCCACTACTTTTTCATTCCACTTAAGTATGATGGTTTTATGTAAAACCCGTGGGACCCATGGTACCTCTCTCACAACACTTCCCTTTTTTTAATTAAAATATTATACTTAAATACAATTTAATTATTATATCAATTAAAATATATTTTATCTCTCTTAATTTTCATTCCTTACAAATCCAAATCCGAATCCGAATATGATTCCAAACCCATTTATAAACCAAACGGACCCTAAGTTGTTTGGTATCATACTTCTTTCTTACAGTATATTTTAATTTTTATACCCCACTCAAATTCAAATCCTAAACTAAATCCAAATTCAATTCTAAACCCATCTATAAACCAAACGGACCCTAATATGCATTTGTAGACTTTTTAATCTATCTTTATTTACTTTTGACATCTTTCAAATTTCATACTAAGTGACATGTTCGACTCTTCGTTCAAGAAACACACAAAAATAGCATCAAGAAACTTGCTAATACTAACAAAAAAGAACGAACAACACTCTATATTTACATCCCACATAGATTAAAGAGGTGAAATCTTTCTTGTTTATGTACTGTAGTAAATGAGCTTCATTAATGTCTAGAATATTACCATGTTCCCAAGGCGCATGGTTATGGACGAAGTTGACTATGAAAGTAAAAAAATCAAACTTCGTTAATGAAAATGCTTTTGGAAAACATATATAAATGCTTAACGTTTTTTGTATTTGTTCTCACTTATAAAAATGGCTACTCCAAACTATACTGACAAACAATATTCATAAATTAAACTATAACAAAATTTAACTAAAATTGACATAAAGATCGAGTGATTTGCGCAAGAAACACAAAACGAGTTGTGCATTATCGGCAATTTTTTTTTTCTCAAACATGACCAAACATAAAAGAACAAAAATAATAGAGTAAGCCACGTTAACATTCAAGAATGTTTTTACAACTTAATTTATTCATCACATAAGCATATCATTTCATTACACAAATATTATTCGGCTAAGCATGGACCCTATTTCTTTTATACACAATAAACTAAACATCATAGTCGCTTATGAAACCACGCTCAACCCTCATTTATACCCATTTGTAAAACTAGTTGAAGACACGTAAAAATAAGAAAGCAAATAAAAATATAAGACATCGTAGTGTTTTGGTTTTTTACATTATTTAAAAACAACTAATGAGAAGTGATAATTTTCATAAATGAATAAATAGAAACGCTTTACCAATTTAAAAACATTATGATAGAAGTCTGCAAGGATTGGAACCATAAACCTTACGAGTAAGTTATACATGACGAATTACCAAAAGACCACCTCTCAACACGTCATTCATAACTTCCTACATATCTACTACTTATAAAGCATACATACTATTCTTTGAAGTTGAAATGCTTATATTTAAGTAATGTGTAATGCCTATAGTATCCCTTAGAGAAAAACAAGTTTAAACGTAGGCAACTTTCTAAATGGCAACCTTTTACATATCATTATGTGTTTTTTAAATGCTACATACATTTATACATTTTCAACTTTTTAAAATGATAGCTATGTGGGAAGATTTCACTTCTTTAGCATATGTAAGAATGTACAGGATTTAAGGTTGAAATGATTTTAATCAAATGATAATAATCTATACGTACTAGTTATCTTTTCATTAAGAGTGTTGAATAGCTACCCTGATAGTTAATGCCAAAGTTTAAATAGACATCATCTATGGAGTACAAATTATATCACTAATCTACTCTGGATTTTTATATTTAATAAAATGAATTTAATATATTTAATGAAATGAATAAAAAAATAAATTTGTGAGTGGTGTGCCCCAAATGAAGTAAATTAGGTTAGTTATGAGTGGGGAAGGGTTAGTTGTGAAGAGGTATTGGGGTAATGTGGCACATGTGGGCCCCAAATGAGGAGGTGAATGCTCATCACCACACCTCTTGCTCTAATCATATTACAATTATCAAGTCCGTTGATCAATAAACATATACTATTGAAAATTTCTTAGGAATATGTGATGATTTTATCAATATTACATAAAAAAACAAAAAACTTGACAGTAATCATATTTTAAAGAACCCATTTAACAGTGGGTGTTCATTTCAATTTGTAAGCGTTTTACCGATCCACCTCAACTTAGTTAACCCTATTTATAAGTACAATGCCATATTGATTATGCGGTGACATGTTACGAAATGAAGTAAGTTGTGGCTCTCCATGTAAGTTCTCTATTGATAACATACGAGTTTTGGTCATTCAAGCTTTTAACATTGTACAACTCAATCATATATGCGGTACCCTTCAAAGTGATCCAGATGTCATCCACGTGACAAAGAAATAAGGCGGGTACAACATTGGTGAATTGAGCCCTCTTTGTTGCCTACACTTCTAGTGAAGGTATCAAGAAAAAAAGTCACAACTTTTTCCTCCTAATGAACAACGCTATCAATCACAAGGCACTAACAATCATAGTCGCCAAAATATGGATACATGTGTCACCCTCGCGTGTCTAACCCAAAAAAAAAAAAAAAAAAAAAAAAAAAAAAAAAAAAAAAAAAACTCACTAATCGACACATTGTTAATGTGGTCAAACATTCAGTCACGTAAAGGTGGCTTTTGCACCATCCTGTATTTGCAACAATCAGTTTTTCAACCCAAAATATAGTGGATACCTCCTTGGGAAAAAAGCAACGTGAAGTGAGAAAAGCACCAATAGAGACGATTTTTTATCTTAGGTAACCAGCCTCAGCAAAGTGGGATTTTACCAGTGCAAGAGCTCTTCTACGATGACATATTTTGTTCTTTTCTTCCTTAGGCATTTCAGCATAACTATAACAATAGAAATCATAAAATTAGTTTGGTAAATTTTGTCATGTGATCAAGAACTACACATGAGAGAATACGAATGTATCAGGGACAATGACATCGCAAGATGGGCGAGTTACGATGGCTTAGGTTCGAACAATCAAAATGGGCATGGCCGCATGGGTCAAATATGTAAAAGTGGGTTCAGTTTTAACAAGTGGTCAGGAAGGAAACGCATTGACCTGCAAAACTTTTTGTCTACTTTTTTATAAATATTTGCAGTAACAATGATTTCAAAAACAATATTACCACAACACTTATCCAAATCTGTAAATAAAAACAATCTAGAAGTTTGTACTCTTAAAAGACAGACTTGACGGGTTTCAACCTACTTGACCCATTCGACGTGTTCCTCTTATAGCTAAACTTGCTTTGAACCATTGGACCCGTTAAAGATATGAATAAGCCAACAACCATGTATAAGTAAATGGGTTGAAGTTGCCACCTACAATGAGGATGATCATATAGAAACAGAGATGGGCTTACGTTTGATCATAACCATTAGGTTGGAAGACTGGATCCCATTCAAAGTCACGCGGTCTCATTCAATCGTCATGCACATCACATATTAGAGTACATAAGATCAGTTAAACCGTTTGATATCTTATGAAACAAAGTGAAAAATGTAGAGCACACCGGGGTCTTTCCCACAAACGTAATGGGTTCATGATTTGGCCCAATAGCAAGAGAAAATACACACAGAGCATAGGCAGATTTATCCTCATAAGCCATCAACATGTCGTTTAGACCTACAAAAGCAATTGAAGTGGTTAATTAAAATTATTTTTTTATGAATTAACCTCAAGGTAAATACGGCATACAGATTATTCTATGTACTTTCATGACCAAGCTTATGAAGAAACCACTTGCTATAGATCAGCATTTGCCATTCGGTAACAGCCATGACGAAGTGAAATCAATAATGTCAGAACATGCCAAATATCACTCATGAAAAATGTAACAGTCCTGTTTTATGTACTTCAAGATCGACGAGTAAAATTCACAATCAATAATTAGTAAAATAAAAAAACACGCGAAATAACCATTTGTAATTAGTTGCTAAAGTACATTTTTCTATCTTCACTAATCAGGCAGATTCAATCTGAAACAACTTTTGAATAATAAAATGTTTACTTGAATTGGGGAATCAGGAATTGAATGATATGGTTCCTCTCCATTGGTTAAATTCACTGCCCGTGATTAGAGATTTAGCTAATCTAATAATAGATGCCAGAAAGCCAAAAATTGGTGTATTTCTTGTCCACGAATGTGTCTACAATACTAACTCTTTCAAAAACTTAAAAACACATAATGCTTCCATTACATTGGCTAAGAAGCAGATAAAGTCGGTGTGACATCCAAATTCCTAATCTCAAAAAAAAAGGTGTCTTAAATCATGATACTGTAATTTGCTAACAGTGTAAACAGATTGCACAAGCATACTATGGGATGTTAGAATGTGCTGCAAACTTAACGTCCCAATACAGAATCAGTACTTTCGAAGTTTCAGGGGTTATATGATCAGATTTTTACTTAATTTTTAGCCAAATATTATAAGTCTATAAGAACAAATGATAACCAAGATATGAAAGAAAGTGCCCACGATTCAAGTTGTGACCCAATGCTTTTATGAAAGACCATTTGACAGGAAGCGATCAAACATCACCTTCATGAGGAAAAAAGATAGTGCATCAACACAAACTTACATGTAAGAGTCTTGGCCGGCTATGACCGGTATAGCCGGGTCTTGACCGGATATGGCCGGGTCTTGACCGGATATTACCGGGTCTATCCGGGTCATGGCCGGATATTGCCGGAACTAACCGGGTCATGGCCGGATATAGTCATCCACTATGGTAAACCTTTTAAAAGGTTTATACTTGTGTTATGACATTAAATTATAAACCTTTTGTTTTATAAACTTATCCCCACTATGTTATAAACCTTTTCAAGTGCTATAAACTTCACACATAATCAAAAGCATTAAATTATGAAAAGGTTCAGTATTCTAGACCTCTTTATGACACATAAACTTGAAATAGATGCTCACTATGGTGTATAAGTTCTTAAACCTCTTCAACATTTTATATACCTTTTTATAAACCACCATAGTGGATGCCCTTAGAAAACACAAAAACCTTAAAAAAAATGTATGTAGTTGGATAGGTTGTCCGAAAATGATTTTGACTTCTTCCAACTCAAATGTCCTCGAAGGTAGCTTCACTCGCCATTTTACAGTTGACTACATGTCTACATGGGAAGTCTTTAAACTCAAAAATCAACAGTAAAATAATACAAAGTTATGGGCTATGCCCATATATGAAAAACAAATTCACTCACACTTATGTATTTGAGAATTAAGTACGTGTTTGTTTTATGGGTGTCCCACTGTTTGAATATAATGAAAGAGATAATAAGGACCCGTTTGGTTGGGGTTGTACGATTTGGATTTGGGTATTAGAGATGATAAATGATGTTTGCTTGACAAAGTAATACTTTGAAACCTGTGAGGCCCACTACTTTTTCATTCCACTTAAGTATGATGGTTTTATGTAAAACTCGTGGGACTCATGGTACCTCTCTCACAACACTTTCCTTTTTCTAATTAAAATATTATATTTAAATACAATTTAATTATTATATCAATTAAAATATATTTTCTCTCTCTTAATTTTCATTCCTCACGAATCCGAATCCGAATCCGAATCCAAACTCATTTATAAACCAAACGGACCCTAAGTTGTTTGGTATCATACTTCTTTCTTACAGTATATTTTAATTTTTATACCCCACTCAAATTCAAATCCTAAACTAAATCCAAATCCAATTCTAAACCCATCTATAAACCAAACGGACCCTAATATGCATTTGTAGACTTTTTAATCTATCTTTATTTACTTTTGACATCTTTCAAATTTCATACTAAGTGACATGTTCGACTCTTCGTTCAAGAAACACACAAAAATAGCATCAAGAAACTTGCTAATACTAAGAAAAAAGACCAAATTTCACCGGTGACAAAGACCAAATTTCACTAGTGACAAAGAGATTCAAAACAGACAAAGAGATTTGTTTTGAGTTTATTCATTACTACTTACCACCTTTATAATTATTATTGATTCTGAATTGAATTTACATAATGGTTACCACCTTTATAATTATTATTGATTCTGAATTGAATTTACATAATGGTGGAAGGCAAGCGAGCAACAAGCTACGTCGGTAGCCCTTTTTGAATGACAAAACTAATTCTCTTAAAAACGACATTTGTGGATCTAGGCGTTTTAATGTCACAACAGTCGCAAGTGATTAGAAAGCCTTTGCATCACGGAACGTTAAACGTAAGTTCATCTATTTTTCTTATTTACTACTCGTGACACGTAGATGATTACATATATTCTGTTCGTGTTTGTTCTTTTAGATAGTAAACTAACACAAATGAGCAGCACGGACATGGTCCAAAATAGATAATGAACACTGTGCCTTTGTATTTACGTTAATTTGAAGTCATTAACTTTTGACCTTAACAAACTGATCATATGATTTTGTTTACTGTTTAGACTTGAATATATGTTATGCTGGTTCTTTTAACAAATAAACGAGCATTATGAAGTAAACCAAACATATATTGAAGTGTATATACATAATACATAAAAAGTTTGATAGTTAGTTTGATAGTTAGAAGATTTTTGCAAAAAACTTATTTTCAACTTTAACTTTTATTTACATTGATATAACATCATTTGAGGATCAAACTTTTTTTACAAACTAAGGGACTAATCTCCACCCTCCATCTTTTTTTTGGTGCAAAAGGTGAAATTATATTAACTCCAAAAGATTTACATCATAAGTAACAGATTTTTGGACATCTCCCAAAAATCTTTTATTCCAAAATAAGAAACATACTCAGAAACATACAACAAAGATATTCTTATTTATACCATTCATCTGATACTATACCATTCATCTGAAACAGAGCATAACAGAGCATAATAGGTCAGATCATAGCATATCTCATCAAAAACCAGAACATTCAGCATATGCATCCTTACTAATCTTCAATTCATCTTTTATAGCACCCACCATCTAGCTACATTTCCACATTCTCCATTCTATCATGCCACTCAACCTGCCACCACAGTAGCCAAGATAGAATAGAGAGTGGCATCGCTAGGCACCCATAACCCATCCATGGAGGGGCTCTGCCAAGCAACCTACATTTCCCTCTCAAAGAAAGGCTTCAATTGCTTGGGAACACACTCCCTCCATGATGACCAACCTATCTTCCTGTGATGATGCATTGAATGGATCAAGAAGGTTCATCTTTCACACTTCTCTATTCCATTCATCATGCATCATCCTCCAAGACTATTTACCCTTCACAAAAGGAAGCCCTACTTTATGGTACATCCATACTGCTTGACCTCCTATATAGCAAAACTTAGCATTTCAATTTCCTCCCAAGGCCAAACTGAAACAACTAAGTGGCTAGTATAGGTACAGTCTCACAGTTAAGACTCCAAGATACAAGGTACTTCACAGATGTAATGGCCTGATTATAAGAAACAGAGATCAAATTAGAATTTTTAATTCTGTTAAACAAGTTACCAAACACCCCTTAATATATTCTCTATCAGCATCCATGACTTAATCATACTAACAGCCAATTATTCTGTCTTGAAACCATCATGAGACTTCATAATATCCATACTGAGATCCACTTCCATCACCTATATTGATGAGAACCTTTCCTTAAAAATTTGATATTCCATACCTGTTCTGCATTAATTACATTAGTTGATTGTTTGACTGTAATGGATACCATTTTGGCTTTCAATTCTTCACAAATGATATAAAAAATCTCCATTACATTCCTTTTGCAATTGTTGAATAGTCTACAATTCCTTTCTTGCCAAATGTAATAAATGGTAGCAGCAATGCATAGTTTCCTGATTGTACCCCATATACTCCTCCTATTTTACTTACTAATATCACAATATTTTCCCATGAATCATCCTTAACTGACAATTTAGCCATTCCACAAACTTTCTCCCACAGCACTTTAGCAAATTCACATTTGAAGAATAGGTGATCATGAGAATCAATTTCTTTGTTACACAGACTGCATACATAATTTCTTAGTGGATACCATTTTGCCAATTTGTCTTGAGTACACAATTTTTCTTTGACAGCCAACCATAGAATAAAACTGTGTTTCGGGATACAATTTGAATGCCATACTAGATCTTTCCAGCAAACTTTTGCAGAATCACCCCTTATATCATTCCACACTGTACTGGTAGAAAATAATTTTTCCTTACCATTGTTATCAATCCAAATTGGCTCATCAGGGTGATTATTGAGAGTTGGAACAGTAATATCACTCAACCAATTGTATTTACTTAACCAGTTAGGAGGCCACTTCCATCCATGCTCATCAATCATATCTGCCACATAGTTAGTGTCTTTAAATCCAGCATAAAATATTTCCTTTTTTCTAATTCTGCTTGCCTAAGAGATTTCACTATTCCATTTATCATGCCAGATATTAACATTCTTGCCATCACCAATCTTATACCTCATATGCCTACCAACAATATCTCTAAGATTTAATAAGCATTTCCATCCCCAACTATCTTTAGTCTCAATCTCAACATCCCAGACACTTCTACCTTTCAGTTTCACCACATTAATCCACTTAACCCACAAAGATTCCTTTCTAGCAGCCACATTCCATAAGTGCTTGACAAGAACTGTTTCATTCCTTATTTCTAATGATTTAAATCCAAGATTTATAAAACCCACTTTCATCTTTTTTTTCAAATATTAATATCTTTCAAACCGTTAATCGTTAAGCGAAAAAAATTATACCGTTACGACGATCATTTAATTATCTTTTTATAGATAGTCACTTTGACATATTTTCGACAATTTTTTTTTTTTTTTCATTTTATTCACGTTTTTTTTCGTGGCAAAAATATCATATATGATATTACATATCATATCATATATGATATTACATATCATATATGATATTACATATCATATATGATATGTAATATCATATATGATATGATATGTAATATCATATATAATTTTTTTCGGTCACGAAAAAAAACATGAAAAAACCGATTTTTTTTCGAAAGTATATCAAAGTGCCCGTCTATAGAAAGATAATTAAATGCCCGTCGCGATGGTGTAATTATTTTCGCTTAACGATTAACGATTTAAGAGATATTTAAATAATAAAAAATTGGTGAAATATTAAAATGCTTTTAATCTCAACCATTGATTTCTTTTTTAGATAGATGGTGGGGATGAGTCCATTGGTATGTGAGGAATGTTTGGTTTTTTAAATATTTTGTATACCTGTTGACGTATGTGTCCGGACGACATGTGCCGGACCGAAGAGTCCCCTTCAGTCCGAAGGAAATTACCGGAAGGCAGATGCTGCTCTTGTCCGAAGGGCATGTGCCGAAGGACCGTAAAGGTATACACTTCTTTTTATACAGGTACATCCTTTTGCCCAACAGTCCGATGCAAGAACCGGACGACTCCGCCTAACCCGGATATTGCGGGATTGTGTCTCCCACATGACCTGACACCTAGTACCTAGACTAAGAGTAGCTCGACGTGTTCCTTCCCAAGACAGAATAGGTATCGAGGTACTAATTTGGTACCTACCCTTTCTCTCTCTATATATATGTCACTATCTCATCTCATATCATGACATACACACAATACACCACAACTCACTATATACATTTATACTAAATCCTCTATAATCGAGGTTCTGACTTGACCGTCGGAGGGTGGTTCTCAGGGATTCGGCCTCGGGACCCCTTCTAACGGGTTCTTTCATGTTTGTAGTATACTTTCAAGCTCGGGACGAAGACGAAAGGCACGCGAGAGCCGTCAAGATCTACCCGACAGAAATATACTTCAACAAATTGGCGCCATCCGTGGGACCTGTGATTCAATCTACCAATAGTTATGAATGGCGGGTCACCTTTTTCAGTCCAGAACGGACGTCAACGTCCGGTAGAGCATTCGGTAAACATCCGGTATGGACTTCAAGTAGAGGGACAGTATGAACCGGCCGGTATGGTTTCCTTCGGTCGAGTTATTCAGATATACTGTTTCGTTTGGGTATGCTAGGTCGAACAGGATTGTACCATTCGGATGTGTTGTTTCGTTCGGAGGTACTGCCCCATTCGGTTATACTTACCATGGCGGGTTTCAACCGTGGGACGTGAAAGATGAACCCAAAACAACAGTTTGCTCGTGTCCACGTACATGTCTTTGAAACGATAGCTTGCACATTATAGTGCATAAGGTACATGCGAAATTACTTTGATGTTTTACCAGTCAGCGCTTATGCGTATTTTTACAACATATTAAGCATGGCGAACAACTAAAATAAATGATCATGCAATTTTGCCTCCACCCTATCCTAGCCCGTTGCCATGTGCGTATATATGCATGTGTTTAGCCTTTTTCTTGAATACATGTGGGTGGTTAGTGAATGGTCAATGTCAGGCTTTTAAAAGAAATATACGGACTAGTAGTATATATTGAGCATGTTGACTTAGCAGAGCTACTATCTTACTGTATTTTATGTTTATGAATTGCGTTTCACATATTGTTGGGTATTCAAAGAAAGGACAAACTTTTTCATATGTTCGGTATACAATTTCTGGGGCGCCACTTGCTAAGTACATAAGTAGTTTTTTCAAATATATATATACTAAAAGGTTGATTGAAAAGCTCTTATCTGCAATAGTATAATAGTTGAACTAATGGGTAGGTCTTGTGTTTGCTTTTTCACTATTGAACTAATGGGTAGGTCTTGTCTTGTGTTTGCTTTTTCACTATTGAAATGACATAACGATATGCACGCTTCAAATTATATTTTACACATTAATATGCATGATACACAAGTAATTGTCTTTTAAAGAAATTAACATGACGCGTTATGTGCTACATCATGGTGTTCGTATATAATGTTTTACTTAATCATACATGCTTATGTCATAACATACATGCATCCATGAATGTGGCCATTTGTTATTGTTTCATGCTGAACGAGATGTTTAGGCACATTAAAGTATATCCTTGCCCGCTAGCACGAAATTTAGCTACATTTTGTAACAACTGAAGTACTTTCAAGATGCGCATTAGTTATTACGACTGCCATGCTGGAATACATGGCTCACATATTTTCTCTATCAAGTACAAATAAATTAGCACATCCGAAGACAATATTGTTGTTTATATGTGGAGCTTTTCTAAAATACAAATTATGACAAAATTCATGTTGTCGTTTACACGTGCAAGTAATATATCCAATGTTGGTGCCTCTCCATGGTGCCTTTTCATCATCAATGTTACATATCTCAAATAGCTTGTATCATAAAAAATATGCACGACCACAAAGGTGCAGAATAAAAATGGCAACTTGTCATATGTTAAAGGTACAAATCGTGAATCACTACATGCAAAGACAAGGTTTTTAAAATATTGATGCAATATAAAATAATTTTTCTTTGTCAAAACCGAAAAAGGGTAACAGTTAACCTATATGAGCTATCTCTAAACATTGGCTTTTTAGTGTTGAAAGGACATATAGGGTAAAATGATAAAAGTGCTTCAGATTTGTTTGTATAAAAGTATTCGACGGGTATAAATGTATAACTAATGAGAACCACAATTTTATGCGTATACATATTATAATACATATACCTTATAATACATTCGCCACATCGGACTCCTTTCGCGATATCTACCTTGATAAGTGCTCCGACCTTATTAATCATGTTTGAATTTTAAAATTTCATGCTTCGGTAAGAGAAAGACTAATCTCCGTCAGCGTTACCAGCAACATCAAACAAGCCCGAAAGACATATGTTGTTCTTTCGACTGATTTCACTGTCAATCATTGAACTCTGACTTTTGACCCCATTTTTGCCTATTTTGAAATTCATCTAACCATTTTGGCTATCCCGAAGTATGCACCCGGATGACTTTATATGCACTAATATTCTCTTATGCCCCTTTTCCTGATCGACAAGTTTCGATCATTCGGATTTTTATGCCCCTGGTTGGCGGAAACATCAAAAGTCTACGACACGTATTTGTACATGTTTTCACTTGGTCTTTCGTTTGTTAGCGGGTCCGATTCTTAATAAGCGTCGAACGAAATACTAACTTCATTTAACTCTTAACTTCATCTCTTAAACTATGAGATGACTGTTGATCTTTGAGCTTCGACTATTGTACCCCGACACTTGCCTTGTCATGCTTTTACACTCCGCTTGTCGGATGAACCTTTATCTTCGCTGGATGAAGACCGGGTCCGAGTTCAAGATAATATATTTAAATTATCTAAACAAGAAATACCCATCATTGATATTTGAAATATCTTTATCCGAATAAATACAAAACCACGAAAGCCCATAACAAAATTGTTTTATAACAAGATTACAGATTTGTTTTGCTCCGGTTTTTCTAAACAAAAATAAACAAAGCACCTTTAATCTTAATCTGAATTTTGAAATGATCCTTTAAGTTGAATATTATGGTAACTCAGTCATGAACTTAAAACTAAGTATAATCTTATTTTTTTTTCAAGCTTAGCAACTTTTTTTTGAAGACTAAGACAACAAGTCAGTAATTTTCTCGCCATCATATGAAATAGATCTCGGAGCCACAACGATCAGGGCTTACTAATCAATCATTGATCTTTAGTCCTTGGTGCCAGCGTGCTACGTACGAACCCTGGTTGCATGGAAATCAATAAAAAGAATAATGTTTTGCGCCACGGTTATTTACTATTACACAAAAAAAATTATTCGACCGAAGTATTTAAATATTGGGACATAATGTTGAATTTAAGGAAGTTGGCACCGACCGTAAGGTAAGAGAACACTACATGTTTTATAATTAAGATCCATGGGACCTTCGGTTATTATGGGTTGAATATGTTATTTAGCGTTTTGTGGTATTTGATTTCAACGATACTAAAAAGATTTAGTACCGTCAAACTGGGGGTGTATAGCGGCATGATACCTCCGTCATTTATATCACAGTTGGTTGTGATCCGGTTTTGTATTGATATTGGTGATATCATATTTTTCATATCTAACGGGAGAAAGCAAAAAACCTTCCAATTTTTATTCTACGGGCAAGCATAGTGGTATGATCCCCCATCGGTTATGTTACGGTTCGGCTTTAACCCAATAGAAATCTTTCTATTTGATGACGTATAGTCTATATTTGGGCCACAAGCCCAAATGATAAACATTACTTGGCCGAAACCCACCACGAGTAGGCTATTATAACGAATAACGGCCCGTAATAAACATGGCTTGGGCTCATAAAGCCCAAAGCCCAAACAAACTTAACCGGGTATGCGATAAGGATTACCTATTCATGGAATAGATATCCTTACCCCGGATAAGCATTACGTATGCGAAAAGTAAGGAGCAAGAAACCTACACGGTTTCAGCCCCTATATAAGGAATGATATCTTCTCATTCAAAGGTACGATATACAACCCTAAAACTCTCTACGAGAACCCTAAATCGATTACTTACTCTCACGCCGGAGTCTAATCGGGGGAGACAATCCCTCGATAAGCCTAACGGTGTTGTCTTATTTTCTTAGTACACAGGTAACAAGTGCTAAGGAGTGAATTGGTACGAGAGCATAGGCCCATAACCAGGTACGCCCAACTTTTGTATCAACAAGTGGCGCCATTCGTGGGACCCTACTAAGAACTAGAATGACGAAACATAAGAATTCGAGCCAGCGGACTCCGCAGTCAGAAAAACGTGACCATCAGAGGAAGAATCAACAAGATCCAACCTCCAGACAAGTCGCTGGGACAACCAGCACACCTGGTCACCACGAGGCAGGAACAACCCCACCTCGTCTAGCAGTAGAACTACCTATAAGAACTACTCAAGTCACACCAGTGGTCCCAAGCGTTGAGGAACTCCAACGCACCCTCTTCACCACTCCTCATCAGGCTACACCCGCAGTGAACAACACTGCGCCGCCAGGCACGCCTGAACGAAACAGGGCGCCAAACACTGAGGCAGAAATTCTTGCAACAACTGAGGACGCACCTGATCTAACTTTGGGAAACTTTGTATCCCAAAATTATGAAACCCTAACTGCCCTAATGCAAGAAGAAGCAACAAGAAGAGCAAGCGCGGGTCTACAAGCCCGACTCAATTTTGGTCCTCAACGCGAACCATCACCATCGCATCACCCACGAGGAAGACGCGCAGAATGTACCACTATCCATGATAGATTGGGTACGATATCTGATTCACAATACTCAGGAGACAGCGAGAGGCGCACCAATGTCCACTCCAGACTTGGCAGTCGGGGAATACAAGATCGATTAGGGCCTCAACATTCGCCAAGCCAAGGATCTTCCAAACCTGGGAGTAGGAGGATTCAAGACAGGTTGGGGAGAAGAAGATCCCCAAGCAGAGATCCCTCAAGCTCTTCTTCTGAAAGAAGCCGGCGCAAGCGCCGAAAAAGAGACTACCCTTCTTCCAGCGACTCCTCGGACAACGAGGATAAAGAAACAGGACACTGGAAGTCAAGAGGAAGACGTCGCGAGGAAGAGAATGAAGATATGTCTCTCCCATGGCGACGCCAGAAAATTGATGCGTTTACACGGCGCATCAGCGATTACTCAGACCGCAAACGCAGGCGCATGCCCGCTAACGTGAAAACATATGATGGAACAGGTGATCCTGACGATCACCTAAAAATTTTCGAATCAGCTGCAACTATCGAAAATTGGCCACAGCCTGTGTGGTGCCACATGTTTAATTCCACGTTAGTAGGAAACGCGCGCACATGGTTTAGCAAACTCCCACGTAGGAGCATCGGTGGATTTGAGGAACTACGGAAAGCATTCCGCCTCAACTTCACCCAGCGAAAGAAGTGCGCTAAAAACCCTGTGGAACTAGCAAGAGTGAAACAGCGTCAAGGGAAATCAACCAGCGGTTTTATGGAACGTTTTAAAGATGAGTGCATACAAGTCAAAGCATGTCCTGAAATCCTAAAAATTTCAGGGTTCATGAATGGGATCAATAACCCAGAACTCATCCGCAAGCTGAATGACAAAGTTCCACAGACCTTTGACGAATTAACAAAGCGCACCAGATCCTTTATACAAGGAGAAGCAGCTGCTGCGGATAGCAAAAAAGGTTATTCAAACTATAGGCAACAAGAACAGCCGAGGAGACAATCCAACGATCAGAATAACAACCACAGCAGGAATTACCGCAGTGGAAGAGACAACGACAAATATACTCCTCTCACTAAGATTCCGAGAGAAATATTTGTAACAGAAGGTGCGAACTTCCCAAAACCACCACCAATGCGCACTGCAGAAGAAAAGCGCCTAGGTAGTGGATACTGCGAGTACCACGGCCAAAAAGGCCATACCACTAACGAGTGCGTCCAACTAAAACAACTAATTGAAAAGCTAGTTAGAGAAGGCAGGATGGACCACCTCGTAAAGAACATCAAGGAGGGAAAAGATAAACAGAGAAACGGGGGTAAGAAAGAACCCCCAAAGGAAAAAGCTGATACTATATACATGATACAATCATGGCAACGCAGGATAAAGCAAAAAGTCAGCCAAAAATTCTCTCCAGAAAAAGAGATATCCTTCCCTACTATAGCTGCGGACAACGCAGTCGTGGAGCCTCTAACCATTGAAATACATACAGGGGGACATGACATCCACCGCATGTACATTGATGGAGGAGCATCCGCAGACATCCTGTACGATCACTATTTCAAAAGACTGCGACCGAAAATCCAAAGTCAGTTGATACCAGCTACAACGTCATTAACAGGATTCACAGGAGAAAAGATTTGGCCTATGGGGTAGTTACGCTTGTTGGTGGTCGTAGGAGATGAACAACACTCAACCGCAACATGGATAAACTTTATGGTAATAAAGTCTCCTTCACCATACAATGGTATCATTGGAAGACCGGGAATATCATCCATGCGCGCGGTACCATCCACAGTGCACGGAATGCTTAAATTCCCAGTGGAAGGGGGAGTTGTCACTCTCTATAACACAACAATACCACCAAGAGAATGCATCGCAGTAACAACTGAAGCAGAGACTATTCCAGAACAGCGCACGGAAAAAACGCCAAATTTAAAAGTCGCTATTCACCCAGATTATCCAGAGCAACAAGTTTCGATTGGAGGATCTTTATCTGACAAAGGTAAAGCAGCTGTATGCGCACTCTTGCAAAAGAACCTAGACATCTTTGCATGGGAACCCAAGCATATGACGGGAGTACCGCGCTCTATTACAGAGCATAAGCTACAAATCCGACAAGGATACCCTCCAATACGACAAAAGAAGCGCGGCCAGGCCCCAGATCGTGCAAAGGCTATTCTGGAAGAAGTACATAAGCTCGTTGATGCAGGCATCATGCGCGAAGTATACTACCACGACTGGCTCTCTAACCCAGTCATGGTTAAAAAGAGTGATGGCAGTTGGAGGATGTGCGTGGACTTCACGGACCTCAACAAAGCATGTCCGCAGGACTGCTATCCACTGCCGGAGATAGACTGGAAGGTCGAGTCCTTGTGCGGATACCCTTTCAAATGCTTCCTAGATGCATATAAAGGGTATCACCAGATCCAGATAGCAGTGGAAGATGAAGAAAAAACGGCTTTCCACACCAGTCAAGGAGTATACTGCTATACAAAAATGCCTTTTGGCCTGAAAAATGCAGGCGCGACATACCAACGACTGGTGGACACAGCTTTCGAAAAACAAGTAGGACGCAACTTGGAAGTCTATGTTGACGACCTTGTCATCAAAAGCCATACAGAGGACGAATTGGTGCGCGACATCGAGGAAACATTCAGAACATTGGGACGAATAAACATGAAGTTGAATCCCAAAAAGTGCACCTTTGGCGCAACTGAAGGCATGTTCCTCGGATATTTGATAGAACCCGATGGAATCAAGCCTTGCCCAGAGAAGACAAAGGCTGTTATTGATCTCCCCTCCCCGCGCACACTCAAAGAAGTCCAGTCACTAAATGGAAAATTAGCAGGGCTAAACCGCTTCTTATCTAAGTCAGCAGACAAATCTCTTCCCCTCTTTAAAACACTCACGAAGTGTAAAAAAAAGGGAGACTTTCGCTGGACTACCGAAGCGGAAGAAGCTTTCCAACAACTTAAAAAGCATCTGGCATCTCTTCCCAAACTTGTCGCACCGCGACCAGGGGAAGAACTAATCATGTACTTATCGGCAACCCATGGAGCAGTCAGCGCCGTCCTATTGACAGACAGGAACTCCGTCCAGACACCCATATATTTCGTAAGTAAAGCCCTAAAGAAAACAGAGACTAACTACAGCGCTATGGAAAAGCTGGTCTTGGCTCTAGTGTTCGCAGCCAAAAGGTTGCGCAGATACTTTCAAGCGCATCCAATAGTTGTAATCACTGATCAGCCAATCAAACAAGTTATCTCTAAGCCTGACGCATCAGGACGCTTACAAAAATGGAGTGTACTGTTAAGTGAGTATAACATCTCATACAGACCGCGCACTGCAATCAAAGGACAAGTCCTAGCCGATTTTATTGTGGAAAAGCCAGACAGCGACAGCCCGACATCTGCAGCTAAAACAGATTTACAGGAACCCTGGATTCTGTTCACAGATGGATCTTCATGTGTAGAAGGATCAGGCGCAGGCCTTATTCTTACAAATCCAGAAGGTATGGAATTCACCTATGCGCTACGCTTTGAATTCACAGCCACAAACAATGAGGCAGAATACGAAGCCCTACTAGCTGGACTACGTATTGCAATTCAAATGGGTGTTCGCAACCTAGAAGCAAACGTAGATTCGCGACTGGTCGCTAACCACGTGCTAGGTGAATATGAGGCCAAGGATGAACACATGACCCAATACCTGGAAAAGACAAAATCTTTGATAAAAAACTATGATAGATTCACAATAAAACAGGTGCCTAGAGGAGATAACAAGAAGGCGGACGCACTCAGCAAGATCGCATCCACAAGCTTCGCACACCTCTCAAAACAGGTATTGGTGGAAACCCTAAAAAACAAGTCAATCTTGGAAAGGGAGATAGCAACGGTGATAGAGGAACAAGACCCAACATGGATGACACCTATCATCGAATTTATTAGCAAGGGAATTCTACCCCAAGATCAAAAAGACCCTCGCAGAATACGGCGCATGGCGCAACGATTAGAATTACGCGACAACGTACTCTATCGACGGTCTTTTTTACAGCCATGGCTCAGATGTGTTGGACCCCTTCAAGCAGAATACGTCCTCCGCGAAATTCACGCTGGATCATGTAGTATGCACTCAGGGCCACGATCCGTGGTGGCAAGTGCTCTAAGGTCAGGATACTATTGGCCAACAATGCATCGCGATGCACGCGATCTGATAAGAAAATGCAGCAATTGCCAAGTACATAGGCCAATTCCGCGCCGACCATAACAAGAGCTAACACCAATTACCTCACCATGGCCATTTTACAAATGGGGTATTGACATCGCAGGACCTTTCCCTGTCGCAGCTGGAGGAGTAAAATTCCTCATCGTAGCCATAGACTACTTTACAAAGTGGATCGAAGCAAAAGCGGTGGTGAACATTACGGGAAACCAAGTCAAACGCTTTGTTTGGGACAACATTGTCTGTCGCTTCGGCCTACCGGGCGCGATCATATCAGACAACGGAAAACAATTCTGTGATAACCCATTCAAAGATTGGTGCGCACAATTGAACATCACACAACACTTTGCTTCAGTCAAACACCCACAAACCAATGGCCTAGTTGAGCGCGCAAATCGCAGTCTAGGCGAAGGAATAAAAGCGCGCCTTGACATACACAAAGGAAGGTGGGTAGATGAGCTCTCGCATGTCTTGTGGGCGCATCGCACAACAATCAAAACCAGTACTGGTGACACGCCATTTTCCCTAGTCTATGGAACAGAAGCCGTCATACCAGCCGAGATAGGAATGCCAACTATACGCACAACAGAGGTCAACGTCACGACAAATGACGAGGAACGGCGCATAGACTTAGACATACTGGAAGAAAGACGCGAACGCGCAGCTATACGCGAAGCAAAGGCTAAGGCAAAAATGAAGAAGTATTATGATGCAAAAGTCAAACACACTTCATTCAGACCAGGAGACTTTGTTTACCGCGCCAATGACGCGAGCCACGCAGAAGACACAGGCAAGCTCGGACCTAAATGGGAAGGACCTTACGAGGTCACAGACGCGCTCGGCAACGGCGCATACAGACTGCGCGATATGGAAGGTCACGACCTAGCGCGCACTTGGAACATCTGCAATCTCAAAAAATGTTACTTTTAGGCTACGGCCCTTACACAAACACCCTTGCATCCTACGAGGTGCCCAATAAGTGTTTGTCTTTCTTTTCTTTTCTAGGAATTGCATTTTCTATCTTTTCAAATAACTTGCAAGTATTAATAAAATGTTATGGTTTCTAGCTAACTCCATAGCGCATTTTACTTTATTGCATATATGTCAATATTGTTTCTCTTATATTTCTGCCTACATGGCGTGCATGCACCACTTAAAGACCCACGAAGGCATAAAGGATAAGTTAACCTACTAATTTACTCGTTGAATAAGAGGGTTGCAAACCCATCAACATTGGATCACGCATCCTTGCTAAGCGCCTTACTCTCGAGACGTCGAGGTAAGTCTCGCGTGCGCACCCCACGACGGATGCGCATATACCAAGTACACCGTACGAGCTTAGCAATATAACGAGCCAAGACACTTGGTCAAATAATAAAACTTCGCAAAAAATGCAAGTATAATTCTTCAAAGTCACGCACTTAAAAGACTTAGTTAAAAAATCAAACTTAGCAAACAATGCAAGTATATTTAAGTCACGAACTTAAAACAAAAATGTATCTTATTCCACATTTATTAATAAAAATTACAAGGAAAGATACATAAATATACAAAAAGCCTATATACTATGGCGATGCTCAGGACTCTCCTCCGGAGCGGCGGAACTCCCCGCTTCCTTAAGCTTACTCAAAGTTATGGCATCCTGCATAGACACGGTTGGAACGCTTACAGGCACACCATCTGACCTAGGGAGGTATGCAGCGCCAAAGCCACACATCACGGCCTTGCCCTTGATACCCTTCTTCATAGCAACCCTTTGCTCATGTCGCTCTAGCACTTCTTTCAAGGGAATCTCCCTCTCAATTGCAAAGGGTTTGAGAATATCGCGAGGACGCGCGAACACGGGAACTTGAAGCTGCGAAACATCAGGTTTCAGATAGTAATCTGATTCCTCCTCCGCATTATCCCCAAGATGGCGCTGCAATGTCAACCCTGCCATCAGCACATCTATGGGGTCATCTTGATCGCGCTCCAGCCTCCCAATGTGCGGCAACTCATGAACCTTCAGCCCCGCCATTGCTTGCAGCAGCTCATCATAAGCTGTAAGGCTGTACCCAGGGACTTCTGCCAAGTCCTTTTCCAGCAGCTTGGCCTCATGAAGATCCTCCATGGCCTGCGATCGACCACGCGCAATCGCGCAATGCACCACCTTTCCAAAAGCGTCCACTACCTATACGGACTCTAGGGTGCTCAGGGCTGCCAGGCGCAGCCCATGGCTAATCAACCGCCTGCATTCACCAAGACAATTTGTGTAAGTAAAAAGCACGGCGATAAAGTTATCATGAAGACAAGTAAACAAAAATACCTGCGCTCAGCAATAGTAGACATCAAGTGAGGATACAGTTCCTCGTCATACTCTATACTGAGGGCGCGCAGCTTCTCCTCTTGCAATGCAATCGTCTTCTCCACGCGCTCCTGAAACTCCTGGACGCTGGCACGATGCTCAGCCCTCTTCTCATCAAGATATGCCACCGACCAGGTCGCTTTAGCCTTTATTTCCTCAAGCTTAGCCCTCGCATACCTAAGGTCGGCTAGCATGCTCACCTTATCCCCAGCAATCTTTTCAGCATACGCCCTCGAGGCCTCCAACTCCACTTGCGCATTAGCCAACTGCGCACGGAGTGTCACCAACTCCTCCTCCTTTTGGGCAAGAGCACTGCTCTCCCCAACATACTTCCCTTTCAGCTGAGCCACCAGCTCAGCTTGGCGCGCAGTGGTCGCAGCCAGCTCATCCATTAGCTGCTGCGCCTCGCCACCATCAGCAACCTTGGTCTTCCCCTCCCTGTTTTCATTCTGTGGAGAGGAAACCTCATCAACGAAGACCCCATCATTCTTCGCAGCATCATCCCTACGCAACAAAAAACAGTTAGTAAATATTACAACAAGTAATATGATAAAACAAAAAAGGGTAGAAGGATGATAAAAATGCAGACACTTACAGAAACGGAGAAACATCATCAACCTTCAACCGTGCGCCAGAAGTAGATGTCTCTTCCGCATTCGACTCCGCGTCCCTGATGACGTGTCGACACCTCTTTCTGGTACCACTACCTCCAGCCTCTCCCTTGCGCTTAACATTCTGCGCAACTTCCTCTCTCAGCACCTCCTCAGGATTCAGGATTTTAATGCTGTCAGACGATCCCGATTGCGCCTCCTTGTGCGCCACCTCCACAGTGGATGCTACCTCCGCATCAGGCGCCACGTTCTGAACAGGCGTCACTTGGAGCGGTGGTGTGTTCTCAGGAACCGCCTCTGGCAGGGCGGTCAAACGACCCTCTGTCGCCTCCAGCAGGGGCTGCTCACCTTCCCTCAGAGGGCGCACCCCTATAGTTACCAGCTTCGGCTTGTCCAGCTTCACCACAGCAAATAGATCCATCTCTGCGCACATCAATAAACCAAGAAAGCAAAAAGGATTAGTTATTAAAAGCGCACATACACAAAAGACTTACAAAGCTTGAAGTAGAAGGGATGAACACCCACCCCGACCATCCTCACTCAGGAAAGTAGCTACCTCATCTGCAGCGCCAAAATAAGCGCGGCTCAACCCCATATGTACCAAAAACTCCTCCGGATAGGGATTAATGGCCAGTCGGTTGGCATCTAAAGTCTGCGCATCAACTAGCCTGTAGGAGTTGGGTGCGGGGCGCCCATCCCTTGGCAATGTATCCTGAGTATAAAACTCATAGGGAAAGGGAAAGACCACGTCATCAACCCAAAAGAAGTACTCCCTCTAATTCTTTAGGGCGTCGACTTTCTCTGTATAACACTGAAGCGCCCCCTGACGCTTCGCAAAAGAAACCCAACCATTTGACCACGTCGTGTGGTAAAAGGAGCGGAACAAGGCCACGGTCGGTTCTATCGCGAGTAAACGGCAGTTTACTTCAAAATTCGACACCTTAGCCGCACCTATACAGTGCAGCTGAGAGATGTGAAGGCGATAATGATTGAGCAAATCGCTCAGAAAAATAGATATGGGGACGCGATGATTCGCGTACTCAAAGAATTTTTTGTATAACCCTATTTTCCCTTCGGGGAAATCAGCTATACATGCGTCCACATCTGGTGACTCTGGATGGACATCCAAAGGCACAAAATAGTCAGACGCAAATTCAGTAACATCCTCAATGGACATCGCAGAGCGAAAATCTTCCAATTGAGCAACCATCTTCATTAAATACTAAGGAAGACGCACACAAATTACCTACGAAAAAGAAATATTTTCTTTGCAATAAGCTTTCAAGAAAGGTGAATAGTAAGTGTGTGTGTTTTACTGTGTGATTGTAACAAGTGGGGCGGTCACTCTTATATAGGGAGTGGTAAAAACCCTAATTTGTTTCCACGTGGAACCCACTCACAAAAACGTATGGCTGGAGTTGAACGGGTATATGCACTTTTTCCCGATTTCCGAGGGCTACGTGGACACTTCCCCCAATTTTCAAGGTATCCATTTATTGTTTGGTGCATTGCACTTAGAAAATAGGCGGTAAAACTTCCTTGATTTCCCGCCACGCTTACCGCTGATAATACTAAGTCTAGTATCCGCGGCTACGAGCCGCGCACACTAGACTGGGGGGACATGATGACGTATAGTCTATATTTGGGCCACAAGCCCAAATGATAAACATTACTTGGCCCAAACCCACCACGAGTAGGCTATTATAACGAATAACGGCCCGTAATAAACATGGCTTGGGCTCATAAAGCCCAAAGCCCAAACAAACTTAACCGGGTATGCGATAAGGATTACCTATTCATGGAATAGATATCCTTACCCCGGATAAGCATTACGTATGCGAAAAGTAAGGAGCAAGAAACCTACATGGTTTCAGCCCCTATATAAGGAATGATATCTTCTCATTCAAAGGTACGATATACAACCCTAAAACTCTCTACGAGAACCCTAAATCGATTACTTACTCTCACGCCGGAGTCTAATCGGGGGAGACAATCCCTCGATAAGCCTAACGGTGTTGTCGTATTTTCTTAGTACACAGGTAACAAGTGCTAAGGAGTGAATTGGTACGAGAGCATAAGCCCATAACCAGGTACGCCCAACTTTTGTATCAACACTATTGATACATAAAAATATTCTATTTGTCGTATCTAACGGGAAAAGGCAAAGAGCTTTCATGTCCTATTGTGCAGGAATAACGCTACGAGGTTTCACATGCATAACAATGACAAGAATATGGAACGGGTCGTTATCTTACACCGTCATCCAACGGGTCGTTATTTTACACCGTTGTCGAAAAATTGCATTGATATCAAACGGGTCGTTACTTTACACCGTCATCCAACGGGTCGTTATTTTACACCGTTGTTGAAAAATTGCATTGATATCAGACGGGTCGTTACTTTACACCGTCATCCAACGGGTAGTTTTTTTGCACCGTTGTTGAAAAATTGCATTGATATCTGACGGGTCGTTACTTTACCCCGTCATCCAACGGGTCGTTATTTTACACCGTTGTTGAAAGACTCGTTACTCTACCCCGTCATCCAACGGGTCGTTATTTTACACCGTTGTTGAAAAACTCGTTACTTTACACCGTCATCCAACGGGTCGTTATTTTACACCGTTGTTGAGAAACTTGTTAATTTACACCATCACCAGACAGGTCGTTATTTTACACCGTCCAACGGGTCGTTATTTTACACCGTTGTAACACGGGTCGTTATTTAAACCGTTGTTAAAAAGTTGCTAATTTGCACCGTTAACAGACGGGTCGTTATTTTACACCATTACAACACGGGTCGTTACTTTACACCGTCATCATACGGGTCGTGAAATCACTCCGGCATTATTATTTAAACGGATCATGCTGAATCACTCCGTCATCATTTACTCAACCGCATAGTGCTGAAACACTCCGACATTATTATTTAAACGGATCGTGCTGAAACACTCTGTCATTATTTACTTAACCGGATAGTGCAGAAACACTCCGGCATTATTATTTAAACGGGTTGTGCTAAGTCACCTCGTCCAATTTTTAAATGGGTCGTGCATAACACCCCGTCCTCGTACGGATAGTGAAGAGCACTCCATCGTTATGCGAATTGTGAAGAAACACTCCGTCTAAACATTAAAAGGAATTGTGCATAAACAACACCGTCATCAATTTAAAGAACAAATGATACTTCTCAAAAATAATGATTATAGGGGGAAAGACTCTGTTTTATTTGTGCAGGAAACAAAGGGATGATGGAAAAGTCATGTCTCGCTTTCGGATCAAACAATATTTAAGTATAGCATCATTGACCATAGGTCAACAATACTATACTGGGGGGACATGATGGCGTGTGTGGTCTGACGGACCCAACTCGCCTTATGAAGCACCGACTTATTGGCCACTTGGTGAACTACTCTAAGATGGTCGTTGAATGGAAGGCATGTCCGAATGATAAAGGCTGAAATGCCATAAGATACTACACGTGTCCGAATGACGTGCCGAAAGGCCATAAAGATATTATTTAAGTATTGCACCATCGGTGTTCAACCGATACTACAATACTGGGGGGGACATGTTGATGTATGTGCCCAGACGACGTGTGCCGAAAGGCATAAAGATATTATATAAGTATTACACCATCGGTCTTCAACCGATACTACAATACTGGGGGGACATGTTGACGTATGTGTCCGGACGACATGTGCCGGACCGAAGAGTCCCCTTCAGTCCGAAGGAAATTACCGGAAGGCAGATGCTGCTCTTGTCCGAAGGGCATGTGCCGAAGGACCGTAAAGGTATACACCCCTTTTTATACAGGTACATCCTTTTGCCCAACAGTCCGATGCAAGAACCGGACGACTCCGCCTAACCCGGATATTGCGGGATTGTGTCTCCCACATGACCTGACACCTAGTACCTAGACTAAGAGTAGCTCGGCGTGTTCCTTCCCAAGACAGAATAGGTATCGAGGTACTAATTTGGTACCTACCCTTTCTCTCTCTATATATATGTCACTATCTCATCTCATATCATGACATACACACAATACACCACAACTCACTATATACATTTATACTAAATCCTCTATAATCGAGGTTCTGACTTGACCGTCGGAGGGTGGTTCCCAGGGCTTCGGCCTCGGGACCCCTTCTAACGGGTTCTTTCATGTTTGTAGTATACTTTCAAGCTCGGGACGAAGACGAAAGGCACGCGAGAGCCGTCAAGATCTACCCGACAGAAATATGCTTCAACAATACCCAAGTTAGAAGTCTAAATGAGAAATAGAGTAAGAATTGAGAGATCCAACTAACGAAACGGTTCATGAGCCACAACATTTATCTTTTTGAACATTCATTTTTAAATAACAAAATGATATGACTCTATTTATTTAAAGACTATTATCCAAATAAAATATTTAATTTTACTAACAAAATAATACACGTATCTCTACATGCATGCTGCTAGACTAAATTAAACATGAAGCAAACTATTGAATCATATGTAAACTATTGACCGTATGCCAAAAGTTTTTTATAGATCTAACTTTTATCATAGAACCCATCAAGCAATTTTAGCCACTCATTTTTAAAAAAAATAAATTTTCACCCTTTTTTTAAAACTTAAATATCTAGCAAACTGTAAATCGTCAAGCTACAAAAAAATACCATCACGACGAGAATTAAATTATCTTTCTATAGATATGCATTGTTATATACTTTTGACAAACTTTTTTTTTTGCCCAAAAAAATCATATATGATTCGTACAAATCATATATGATTCGTAAGAATCATATATGATTTATAAGAATCGAATCATATATGATTTTTTACGAATCATATATGATTTTTACGAATCATATATGATTCTTTCTGGGCGGAAATTAAAAAAAAAAAAAAAAAATTGTCGAAAGTATATAACAATGCATATCTATAGAAAGATAATTTAATTCTCGTCGTGATAGTATTTTTTTTGTAGCTTGAAGATTTACCGTTTGCAAGATATGTTGTTTTGAAAAAAAATGTGGAAAATATAAATGGGTGGCTATGATTGGTTGATAGGTTCTATGACATATATGGGTTCTTCATGTATCTCAACTCTTGAGTGTATAAACTTTTCATACTTTTTTCGTCATCACTTAATAGCCTAATTTAAACTTTGGCGTGGTGGTGTAGATTAGAAAGCTAGAAGTGCACGAGTCGGTATGTAAGCATGAGTCGGTATGTAAGCATGTACAATATTATGTGTTTGTTTGATAAAACCATCTATACATCCTATTAAAAAGGACTTTTGGATGACATCATGAATATGAGGTGTCATGTAATTAGGCATTCAATTGATTGATTTATGACATCACCTTTGTATGTTTATTTTTATTTCTTTTTATACCATACGAATACTATTTTAAACTGATTTATTATCTGCTTTTTTGAGATCTATGCGAGTATGTCAGATATTATAGATGGCAAGATGAGCGGGTTAGGTAACAGGTTAATATGGGTTCAGGTGGACACGGGTCATATTTTGGTCTATGTCTAGTCAGAATGAGTTGACATGAAAACACTTTTTGCCCGGTTTCTAAATTTTCATACATACAATTCATGCATTAGCAATGAATTACAACAATAATATTAGAAGGTTATGCATTAAAAACAGACATTGGCCACCTATAAACTGTATAAACTGAGAGACCTGTACTACCCGTTTCCATTTAGGGAGTACTGATTTTACCCATTGTACCCGTTTGAGATATTGTCATACCAAAACCTACAAAATATTGTTCATACCTACAAAAGTAATATAAGTACTCAAAAAACATTATATTTTTGGTTCTACATCAAGATAAGTTTGTAACAAAAAGTAATTTAAGTACCTTCATGACCAAGCTTCTGAAGAAACCACTTGCTATATTGATCAGCGTTTGTCATCCCGTCACAAAAATTACAAAGTAAAATCAATAATGTTAGAACAGACCAAATTTGACACATGACAGAATTTGAGTTTATTCATTACTATTTACCAAGATGCAAATAATGTGACACCCAAACTAACAATCATATAAGAGATGTCTTAATTTAAGCTACCAGAGTCTTGCTAACAGCGTAAACAGGTTTCATATAATGTGCTGCAAACCTAAAGTCCCAACAATCAGCATTGATGTCAGCTATCCGATTTCGAAAAAACTTTTATGATTAGTAGTTGTAACTGAACTAAAGAAGATTGATATAACCAACATTGATGAATGATTTTAATTTGTGACACAATGCTTTTATGCGAGGCAAATTGACATGAAGCCATTAAACATCGCCTTAATGAGAAAATGAAAGTGCAGCTAGGGATACTTACATGTGTGTTTGTGAAATCTTAAGGTTATGTTTATCAATTTAAATATGCAGCTTTTGCTTTCGTATCAAGCTTTGTTAGATAACATATGCCATCGATAATGTGCAAATAATATGCGTTTTCGATTCACTACAAAAAACACTCAACAGTTCAAGAGATTACTGATGATTTACCAAGTGCAGTGAGTATTGCATCGATATTATGAAACTACGTACTAAGTTCAGATCCTTAAGTCAAACCATGCACTACAACCAAACAAGAAAAAAACCCGATACAATGGGTCTTGCCCAGATATGACCTGGTCTAACCGGATATAACCGGGTCTTGGCCGGATATAACTTTGGGAAAAAGGGACCATCCCCGGATATATTTGCCGGGACGGTCCCTTTTTCCAAAAAAAAACACAAAAAATAAAATAAAATAAAATAATATATAAAAAAAGTACCAAAATAGCAGCCAATCTTACAGTCGAGTTTTAAAGACTGAAATGGAATTGACTGTCCCAAAATTCCCATGTATCTCCATAAGCGTTTTTAATGAAGGTTTAAAAATGGGTTTTGGGACTGTAATGTTTAGTTGGGGTAAGCCCAAGTATCGTATATTGTGTTATCAAAAAAGGGTCCATGTTTACCCAAATAATATTTGTGTAATGAAATGATACGCTTTTGTGATAAATACACATTAAGTTGCAAACAAAGTATTGTATGGGGATCGGTGTATTGGTAAGACTAATGGCTTCTATATAAAAGGTCTCGAGTTCAATTCCCAATTCACTCTAATCTCCATCCTTTTTTATACAATTTAACACTTGCTCACTAAATTCGAGTATAAAATGCATAATTCACATTTTGACACCTTTCGTGCTTTCTTCTTTCGTAACTCAAAGCAACATAACTAAGCTAAAAATTAGTCCGTAGAATTAATATTTCCTTGAGTACAAGTTGGAACGTGCAGAAAAATTGTCCACAGCACTCGCGTTGCCACCATTTCGATCGTGGAGGGTTACAAGCTTACAGTTGTTTATAGTCCTCCTCATTGTTTTTGTCTATAATTGATATACTTATGTAACCCCAACTATAGGCACAATGCCATTTTGATGTCGCAATGACATTTTACAAAACGGATGAAGGTGTAGCCCAGTTCTTTTGGATTCTGGAACCCTATGATCCTTAAATTAGCATTAATCCAAATGTATCTTACGTGTCAGATACATGGCCAGCCTTAGTAAAGCGGGATGTTCCCACAGGCCAACTCGAACAGTCACACAAGAATGGCCAACAATTTAACTTTTTTATTTTCCTTTTAAAAGCAGGATTTTTTATTTTTATTTTTTTTGGCTAACACTGCAGCCAATCATCATGTGAAGACGGCAAAAGAAGCTAAACCAAGTTGTGCCATACAACCTTAGGCCTCTAATGGATCATGCATATGGTGCAATTCAAACTGATCAGATGTCATCCATTTGACTAAGAAATGAGGCAACTCGAGTACAACACAGGTGATTCGAGCTCCTCTTGCTTGCCTACATTTCTAAGGAAGATATTAAGAGACAGAGGGACAGCTTCATCCTATACTTCTATCAATGTAAAATTCAATCAATCACAAGGTACCAACATATGTCACCAGAATTATCCAGAACGGATAGACGCATCACCTTCACGAGCCCAACCAAAAGATTCAGCAAACCCACAGAGTATTGAGTCTTGTTCACCTACATTTCTAGCTGTAAACATTGACAAATGTTCTCCTAGATGCTATATAGCACTTATACTATTAAGCAACAACAAAGGAAGTACACTTATACAACATCATAAAGATGAGGACTATGAGTCTTGCAGGAGCCACGGTATATTCACTCATACGATGATACCTCCCATCTAAGATACCTTGTCTAGAAGTACATTAACAATTTAAAGTGGTATACACCAATAGAATTAATATTCTATCTAATGTGTCGAATACATAACCAGCCTCAGAAAAGTGAGATTTTACCAGTGCAAGAGCTATTCCACGATGAGATATCTTGTCCTTTTCTTCTTTGGCCATTTCAGTATAACTATAACAACAGAAATGATAATTAGTTTGATTTTATTGCAAGCATGCATGTCGATGATATGAAAGGTGCAGGGAAGATGGCAAGATGGCGAGTCAAAATGGGTCGGGTTGAAATAGATCAAAATGGGTTTGGGTCATAACAACGTCAAATCTGATTCAGGTTCAAACAGGTGGTTCATAACAATGTCAAATGGGTTCTTAAAAGATAGACTTGACGTGACTTTCAACCTGTTTGACCCATTTAATGTTTTTCTCTTTTAGCTAAACTTGCTTTGAACCACAGGACCAGTTAAAATATGAAAAATGCAAGACCCGTTTATAACTAAATTGGTCAAAATTGCCACCCATTATGGACATGATCCTATAGAAACAGAGATGGGCTAACGTTTGATCATAACCATCAGGTAAGAAGACTGGATCCCATCCAAAGTCATTTGCTCCTCTTGCAGGAACGATCTTCCCCTGAAAGGGTACATTGCGTAAAAATTATTCGATATACCAATTAATCAAAACCTAGTACATTCATTCAAACGTCATGCAAATCACATTTTTTACTACAAAAGATCAGTTTTGATATCATAAAAAACAAGTGAATAATATAAAGCATACCAGGGTCTTTCCCACAAACGTAATGGGTTCATGATTTGGCCCAATAGCAAGAGAAAATATACACAGAGCATAGGCAGATATGTCCTCATAAGCCATCAACATATTGTTTAGACCTACAAACGCAATTGAAGTGGTCAATTAACATTATTTTTTTATAGTTTAACATCTAGGTAAATACGACATAAAAGATTATTCTATGTACATTCATGACCAAGCTTCTGAAGGAACCACTTGCTACGGATCAGCATTTGCCATCCGGTGACACACATGAGAAAGTAAAATAAATAAAGCCAGAAAAGACCAAATTTCACCCGTATCAAAGAGATTCGTTTTGAGTTTATTCATAACTATTTAGTATTTACAACAAAAAAATGTCAAAACAGTAAAGTTTTTATGCACAGAAGTTGACAGTAAAATGATCGTCGAAAATTGGTTAAAAGATCAACAATAGCTGATCGAAACTTTCGCTAATTTAGGAACTATTGTGACCAATAGCTAGCTGAAACCTAGAGAACTTCTTGCCTAGAAAAAGCGTCTACAACACTAATCCTATCATTAGCGAAAGATGAAAATACATAATGCTTCCATTACATTAACCAAGATGCAAACAATGTGACATCCAAACTCACAATCTCACAAATGCTACCAGGTCTTGTTAACAATATAAATAAATTGAACAAGCAAATTAAGGAATGTTCAAATGTGCTGTAAACCTACAGTCCCAATAATCAGCTATCAGATTTGATAGAACATTCACGGTAATATTATCGTATTATCTGAAACATATATGCAGTTGCTGTAACTTGTGAGTTGTGACCATTAGGTTTTGTGATAGACAGTTTGAACAAAAAGCCATAAAACATCACCTTCAAGAGAAAAAAGAAAGTGCAGCAAAGGAGACTTACATGTAAGGCCCTGCACACAAAACAGAATACGAGAATGTTATCCTTTTAAAGACCATCGTGTTTTAAGGTATTTGATTTATTATGTGTTTAAAAAAATAATAATAATAACAGGTTATCGTGTAAGCTTTTTAAGAAGAAATAAGCTTGTTGGTGTTTGTTTTAGTAGACTAATTCATTTAAAATCGTATAGCCTGAACATAAATAGACATATCACAAACATTCACTAATAAAACTTCCGTTCATTTACTAATTAACATCGTCTTTATGTAAGCTTGT
The DNA here is from genome assembly GCA_030686995.1 of Artemisia argyi. Taxonomy (NCBI): domain Eukaryota; kingdom Viridiplantae; phylum Streptophyta; class Magnoliopsida; order Asterales; family Asteraceae; genus Artemisia; species Artemisia argyi. The sequence goes on along the minus strand of CM060684.1, from coordinate 17,213,011 downwards.
TAACTACATATATAAACGAATTTTACGGTGTAATATATGAATAATGATGTAGATAGTAAATGACTAACCAGTTTAACCTTTCAGAGCATTGAAACAAAGACAAGTATCTTCCACCAACACCGGCCCTTACACCTACACATAAAACACTTCCATGGCAAAACCTTAAACAAAAACATAAAACCTTAAAAATACACAAAAAAGTAAAACAAAAGTACCTGATTAGCAGCCAATATTGCTTTTTCTATAGAAATATACCTTGCAATTCCGGCACTGACAAATAAATAAACCAATCAATCAACAAAAACACAATATATAATCTGAAACTACAAAGTTCATATCCCTTAATTAATACATACATTCAAACCGTGCACTACAAGTTTACAACGAAACAAGAAAAGACAACCCGACAATGGGTCTTATCCGGATATATCCGGGTCTAACCGAGTCTTGACCGGATATGACCGGGTATAGCCGGGTCTTAGTCGGATATGACCGGGTCTAACCGGTTCAAGGCCGGATATAACCGGGTTATGGCCGGATAGATTTTTGCATTCCCAGTCACAAATGGCACCGGTGGTAACTTTTTTAAACTCGCCAGCCGCCATTTTATAGTTGACTTTTTATTAAAGATTCACTAACAGTTGACTATTTATTTGTTTGTTTGTGTTTCTTTTATTGAAAGCTATGGGCCTATTGTTTTGATATAAAATTTGTATGGTGAGCTTAGTAAAGAGTGGATTGTGGGTCTGTTGGGAAGTGAACAGGTTTGATTCCCCACAGGTTTCAACCCCTCTTTTTGTTTTTCATTAGTTAAAAATTAAATTTTGTTGATGTCACTGTAATATTTGCATAATTTGCGTTCGTATTCAAGGCGAACCCAAAGGGTCTCGGAGGTGCACGAAAACCTCATCAATTTATCCCGTTTAGTGTGAAAATTTGTCAAAAACATTAATTTTTGGAAAATGCATATGATCATAAAATTTTGGTGTTACAAATCTTCCTTAATCTTATAAAATGTGGCTTTTAGTGCTGCCTCGCCACTATTTATAGGTCATTTTGATATGTGGACAACAATTTTGAAAAAGACAAAAATTTATTAACTTTTAAGTTTCGCTAAAAACATATTTAAGTGCAGTGGTTAAGGAAATAATTTTCATTATAATAACAGCTTTGAATGATTTTGGTTGTATGATAATTCCAACAAAAAAAAAAAAAAAAAAAAAAAAAAAAAAAGGTGAACGCAATTTTGAAAATAGTGCATACCCAGTTAATATTTGATTAAATAGATTATATTCTTACAAGAAATTGTAGTAACACAAAGCCTATTAACTACAACCCTATGTTGGGTAAGTAAAGCCCAAATTTATTGTTATTTATTTTAACATGCAAGCATTAGTTTTTAAAAATAATCTTAACGAATATAAAAGGCTGTGAATGATGGTTAAGTTGGTTTCATAGACTTCAACCGATGAAAGATAACATACTAATTTACCCCATTACAACGCCTTTACAAGTTTATCTCTAGAAATATTTGACAAACTATTCAGAAACATACAAAGTGCGTTACATGATAGAAAAGATGCATAATTAGTTCAAAATGTTTCCAAATTGTCACAAAAGTTTTTAGTGTGTTCAATATACGAAAATTGCTAATCATTATGTGTGTGTAGTAAATTACTTGGTTACAAAGTCACCTTCAACATGTTCCCAAAAAGCAATGCTTAAAATCACCTTGCCAAATAAAAAAGCAATAATCAATTATCAAGATTTGATAATTGATTAATTAATTTTTAAGATTCTCCTAAAATCATTTTAGTGTAATTGAATGATGCGGTTTTTTATTTATTATTATTTTTTTTTTAGATAAATATGTACAGCGGGAAAAGAAGACTAGTGTGGTAGCATGTCATGTTGGTAAGTGCATTGTTATGTATTTGAAAGGTCCATTGTTCGATCCCAACAAAATATGCTATCCCTTTTTTTTTTTTTTTTTTTTTTTTTTTTTTTTTTTTTAATCTCTCTCCATAGATGATGTCTATTTAAACTTTGGCATTAACTATCGGGGTAGCTATTCAACGCTCTTAATGAAAAGATAACTAGTACGTATAGATTATTACCGTTTGATTAAAATCATTTCAACCTTAAATCCCATACATTCCCACATAGGCTAGGCTAAAGAAGTGAAATCTTCTCACATAGCTATCATTTTAAAATTTTGAAAATGTGTAAACATGTGTAGCTTTTAAAAGACACATAAAGATATCTAAAAGGTTGCCATTTAGAAAGTTGCCTACGTTTAAATATGTTTTTTTTTTCTAAGGGATACTGTAGGCATTACACATTACTTAAATATAAGCATTTCAACTAATAGTACTATGTGTTCTTTATAAGTAGTAGAGATGTAGGAAGTTATGAATGACGTGTTGAGAGGCGGTCTTTTGGTAAGTCATGTATAACTTACCAGTATGGTTTATTGTTCCATTGTTCCATTCCTTGTAGACTTCTATAGTAACATTTTTAAATAGCTAGGTAAAGCGTTTCTATCTTTTCATTTTCGAAAATCATCACTTCACATTAGTTGTTTTTAAATAATGTAAAAAACCAAAACACCACACAGTCTTATATTTTTATTTGCTTTCTTATTTTTATGTGTCTCAAACTAGTTTGACAAATGGGTATAAACGAGTTGGGGCACCCGCGCGTTGCTGCGGGGATGTTGTGTTTAATCCAAACTCGAAATAGAACGGTCAATTACTTTTATTATTTTTATTATTTTTAATTTTTTTAGGGACTAAATTTGCAAAAGATCGCTAACTGGGGACTAACGGTGCAATTTATAGCTAACGTGAGGGACTAAAAGCGTAAAATCCTTAGCTACAGTACATGAACTATTACAAACTGATTTTTTACTGTAGCATCACTGTTTGGCACTGTAGCAACATTATTTTCAGTTTTAGTCCTTTAACGTGGCGTTCTTTGCAAAGTTAGTCCTTAGGGACTAACGGTGAAAATAAAGTTAACCTTAGGGGCTGTTTCTGTTTATTATTTGTACAGAAAAAGCCGCTGAAGTTACTGTTCCGTTTCAAATTTAATCCATGTTTGTTAGATAACGGTCGTTAAGGACTAACTTCGCAATTGATCACTAACCTCAAGGGCTAAAATTGGCAAACATGAAATTTGCGTGAGCACTGTTGCTACAGTGAAATTCACGCTTTTTAGAATATATATAAATGAGGGTTTAGTTTATTGTGTATAAAAAAAAATAGGGTCCATGTTTAGCCGAATAATATTTGTGTAATGAAATGATATGCTTATGTGATGAATAAATTAAGTTGGATATACATTCTTAAATGTTAATGTGGCTTGCTGGTAAGAATGGTGGCTTCTATACGAATGGTATTAAGTTCAATTCCCAGCAAGGTCTTCTATAACATTTTTATACACTTTTATGCTTGCTCAAATTAGTTAGATTTTTATCATTATATTTTGGTTTCATTCCCAACAAGTATTCACTATGAGCATTGGGTATCATCGTGCCATGGCTTCAAGCCGTGGCAGAAAAAGTGCTGCCACATCAGCAAAAATCTCTACGGCACCACATTTCAGGGGTATCCGTTGGCACCAGAATGTCTGGTGCCGTCGGCCATTTTTTTTTCTTTTACTTAAATTAAAATATACACAATATACACTAAAATAAAATTCATTAATTAAAACAAAAACACACATTACACTAAAAAAAACACACACATTACATAAAAAAAACACACCAAAACACACAAACAAATCACAAAAAATAGCCCATATATAATTTTTTTGTTTCTATTTCTTCCTCCTCCCAAGGCCCAAATAATAGCCTAAATAATATAGCCCATGTATTTTTTTTTTTTCTTCCTCCACCTTTCTTCTTCCTCGGTTCCTCCCACCTGCAAAACAACTCCACGCCAAAAAAAAAAAGAAAAAAAATCACAAACACAAGACACAAACACAAAAATACTCAAACCCACTAATTTTCAACGTTAACATTCAAGGAAAAATGAAAAAGAAAAAAAAATATAGCTATGGCGCTGCGCAGTTGGGACGGCGCAAGAGACGACGGTGCCACCACCGGTATGGTGCGTCGTCGGTTTTTTTGGGCTGGTGGTGACGGCTCGAGCGATGGCTCACCCGTACCCCATGCTCTAATGAATTACAAATAACTATATTAGCTTTAAAAGTAAGCATGAAGGTGTTTTTTTTTTATTATTATTTTATTATTATTTTTTGAACCTAGACATAATTATTATTTACGATTTGGGTATAAGTTGCATAATTCACATTTTGACACCCTTGGTGTTTTTCTTCTTCTGTTCCTCGTATACAATAACTCGGATCTATTTGTATGTCAACGCAAAATTAACAAACTCAAAGTAAAATAACTAAAGTGTCTATAATATTTGCTAGAAAACATATTGTAACGTATATTTATAGGTTCTGCAATAAGATAAATTCGTAACAAAAAGTAATTTAAGTACCTTCATGACCAAGCTTCTGAGGATCCGGTCACAAACATTACAAAGTAAAATCAATAATGTCAGAACAGACCAAGTTTGACCCATGACAAAATTTGTGTTTATTCATTATTATTTACCACATTAAAATGTCACAGTTGTCGAGTTTGATGTATAGTTGCAAGTGATCAGAAAGTCTTTACAGTTCGGAACGTGAAATGTCAGTTTATGTATATAAGTGATTGACGACATGTAGATAATTATTGAATCGAAAACTGGTATAAAAGACAATAATAGGCTGTTGTGGCCAATAGCTAATCAAAACGTACTAAGTATATTTCCTGCCCATAAAATGGTATACAACACTAACCCTTTCATCACTGATAGGTAATAACACATAATGCTTCAATTAAATTACCAAGATGCAAAGAATGTGACATCCAAACTAACAATCTCATAAGAGATGTCTTGATTTAAGCTACCGAAGTCCTGCTAACAATGTAAACATGTTTCATATTAAGGAGATGTTTAGCCGTATATGACCGGGTCTAACCGGTTCAAGGTCGGATATAACAGGGTCTTGACCGGATATAGCCGGTTAGACCTTAAAAAACAAAAAAGAAATAAAAAAGTACGTGAATCGATTCTTTGCATTGCCAGTCACAAATGTCATTTTTGAAACTTTTCTAAACTGGCCGCCGCCATTTTTGTTGACTTTTTATTACAATAACAGTCTTGATGGTTACCACCGGTGACATTGGTGATGAGGAATGCAAAGAAGCTTGAAGAAGTCAAAGTTATTTTAGGACATTCTATTCCTTTTCAGTCACATAAGCTTGACTTTAAGTGTAATTAGTTACATTGTCTTCTTCGTTAATCAATGATGTTGTATAATATAAGCATTCATTTAGCAATATGAAATTTTTATGCAACTGATCAAGTTATCCCTTTGGAAACTACAATATTTTGGGTTTGCATCCCAGTATCCCACATAGATTAAAGAAGGGAGATCTTTCTGGTTTATATACTGTAGTGAACGAGCACCATACGTGTCAATAACAATACTATGTTTTAGGTACTTGATTGCCGATGGAGTTGATTGTGAAACTGAAAGATTCAAATCCCTTCAGATATCCAGTGCCGGGAAATAAGTATAAATTCTTGGCTCTTTTTTGTATCTTTTCACCTAAAAAGGGAAAACTTATGTAAAGTTAGTATAACTTATGGTAATTGGAATTCTTTGTACTTAACTATGGCTATGTTTGGCAAAATTAGCAGTAGCAATGAGCTGTGAGTTGTAGCCGTAGCTCACTACTCACAGCTTTTTAAAGAAGCATTGAAAAAATAAGCTTTCCTAAAAAATAGCAAAGCTCACTGCTCTTTTGCCAAACGAACACTAAAAATGAAAAGCTCATTGGTCATCGCTCGTCGCCTCAAAAAGCTCCAAAAAACTCTGCGCCAAACATAGCCTATATAGTGTTCATTTCAATCTTTGGATATTTGACCACCGAACTTACCTAGCCATATTGATTATGCCGTGACATGTTACGAAAATGAATTAAGGCTTGTCCAATCATGTACGTAACGTCTCTATTGAGCACATATGAGTGTGATCCTTTAAGCTCTTACCATTGTCATTCACGTGACTAAAGATATGAGGCAACTCTGGTACAACATTGGTGATTTGTGCCACTTTTTATTGCTGATAGTTTTAGTTAAGATATCGAGAGGCAAAGCCAGAGCTAATTGGTCCTACTAATGTACAATGCAATCAATCACAAGGTACTAACGAACGCAAGTCACCAGAATTATCTAAAATGGATAGAGTGTCGCACTCACGAGTTCCTCCAAATTCATCAATCAGACACAGTTTGAATTGAGTCAAGTTCACCTAATCAAACTATTGGTGTTATGCAAAGTGTAACTTAGTCGGTCACACAAATATTGCCTACTGATTTTATTTACAAAACTTGTATTATATCCTAAGAAAAATATATTTAACACATAAAAGGCTTGAACTAAACTACTTGCAGCGTAGAATACTTGATTAACTTCATGGCATTGAAATTCAAGAAACACAATGCGAGGTGCATTATTGGCAACAATTTCCTTAATAACTGTTGTTCTTTTCGAACTCTAGATGTTTCACCAATCCACATGGACTTACATAACCCTTACGATACAATGTCATATTGATTCCGCCACGACATGGTACAGAAATGAACTAAGGCATGGCCCTTCATGTAAGGTCTTTATTGAGCACATATGAATTTGGTCATTCAAGCTCTTACCATGTCACAACTCATAAATTCTGGTCTTTTCCCGAAACTTTCACATTTACTATTCATCGGTTACTATTCATCGATCACTATTCATCATTTTACTATTCATCTTTTTCGGAGTCAGTTTGTGATTCTGAGAAGCGTTCAAAAATTTTACTATTCATAAAACACTGTTCACTTCCGGAGAAAATTTGTCATTTATGCGTGAGATGCATCATTTCTATATACGTGCGATTATCTACCTAATAAACGTTATCTTATGAGCTATTATTTTGAATAATTGATCCGACAATCCCAACTATGGTCCTAACACATTTTTATACTCATAATAATAATATAAAAAAATTTATTATTAAATTGCCTGGTGTTTTCAAATCAACTGTTACGTTTTCCGGTCGAAGCTTATAACTCTGTCGGTTTGCGATATTTCAACCTGATCATTATTTTAACTTCCGATTCTCACCAGGAATATTTTTTTTACAATTTTTACAACTTCATTATATTTTATTTTATCTCGTTACAATTTATTTTTAGTTAACTCGGTACCCGGTATCACCTAAAACTAATAATATCTACACAATACTAGCTAAAGTCTTACAAATCTCATCTTTCTTCCTAACCTTTTGACTTTGCCCCCCCCCCCCCCCCCCCTACCAATCACCTTACAAATCTTGAATTTCATCCAAGCTCATTAACGTTTTGTCATAAATTGTCTAAATGAAAAATATAAAACATAGAAACTACACTTTTTATCTCATTTCACCTAAAATCAACTAGAAACTTTCTTTCACTTTCTCTCTTTTCTTTCCTTTGGAGTGATGCTCGGCCAAGAAGAGAAAAACAAGGAAAAACCATAACTTTTCCAAGATCAAGTGTTAATCTAGTCCCTTTAGTTGTTCTTGTTTGGGTTTTATGATAAAAACTCAATGTTTCTTAGGTTTTACTCATCCAAGCTCCATAATCTTTCTAAGTAAGTTGTCAAACTCTTTTTCATAATTTCTTTATGTTATTTTTATGGTCATATGATTTACATTCAAGATCTACATGCATATGTTAGTTATACCACTCATTTATATATATATATATATATATATATATATATATATATATATATATATATATATATATATATATATATATATATATATATATATAACTTTGAAACCCTAGAAATGAATTATAGTTAGATCCTTGTTAGATCCACTTGATTTATGATGTTTAGGAACCCATGACACCCTAAGAAGGTGTATGGTAAGATTAGACTAGATTTGTGGTGATTGAAAGTGGTTTGGTTGAAGTTGGAACTAGATTGGAACACTAGAAATGGTTTTTGAAACTACATATTGACCTACTGTCCCTATTTTTCAAACGTGGGAAAATTAGTGGATGATGGGTAATTTTTGATCAAAGATTTAGAAAATACTTTCAAAAAAGAAACTTTTGGCGAAAGAACGGATTAAAACGAGTTAATAACGAAGGAGATATGATTTTCCGAATTTAACGACGAAAACTATTTTCTGAAAAACTGCATGCTGTTTGACAGTTTTCGACGGGCAAATAGAGGCGTTAAACATAACCTAGAGGAGCCGAGCTATCGAAAATATATTAGTATATACTAAAACGAATCTGTGGATATAAAGAACGAGGAAAATGAACTTAAAACGACCAAGTTATACACGTTTTAAAATCGTCACAACTATATATATATATTTAGTCACTACTAGAAAATAATATAACTACGTACTAAATGACATATTTTCTAGATTTCTTATTCAAGGAGTTTATTTTTAACTAACGAAATACGTACGACCCAAGGTTTATTTATGCGACTACTAGACGATATCTTAAGGTTTTCAAAACGAGGAATATAACACTAACGTTTTTATATACGATATATTACGACAAGTTTTTATTATTCTAGTTGGACTTATTTTTCTTAAGCATGGAAAATACTTTACTTTGACAATAACAATTATTTCCAAGTTTCGAGTGGTATAGGTATCATGTGCATGGACATTCACTACATCATTTCGTGATCTAAATTAGATCATATTCATTCATATTAGGTTGCGGTTAGAGATCGAACCTCATTTCTGTGTATCCACTTTTGTCATCGTAGCTATCGCACCAGGTGAGTCATAGCCCCGCTTTTACTCTTTTTATACTCGTTTTAACTCTTTGGGGGGAGATACATGCTCAACTATTTACTTACTTGTACTAATACTCAAAACATACTTTCTTGATACTTGAAAATTTTATACTTGATTGTGTTATACTTGATTGGTATTATACTTGATTGCGTTATACATACTTGTTACACTATACTTGCTTAATTTAAATACAAGATTCGTATTTACGTGCATACATAATACTCTATACTATCGGAGAGGTATTGGTAGTACTCATGGGAAGATGCCCCCTACCCTTGTGTCTATACTTGACCTTGGATGTCGTAGTACTATTTGGGGAGAGGCCCCCGCCCTTGTGTCTATTCTTGACCTTGGGTGAATATAATCCGGTGCATTGTGTAAACTATCTTTTAGCAGTGGGTTGTGAACACACAGGTTGCAAGTCTCTTATGGCGGGACTTGCAACTGAGTGGATTTACGATGCCTTTGCTGTGTGATCATTTTCTATATACTTTATTTGTTAAACAAACTCTATGAACTCACCAACCTCGTGTTGACACTTTAGCATGTATTTTCAGGTTTTAACCAATGGCACGCTACTGGAGGTTTTGGCAGGGCATGGCATGGTCATAGAAGACTCTGATTATTCATTTGGGGACCGTTTTTAACTATTTTAAGGGCCTACTTCCGCACTACTTTTAACAATGTAAATACAATATTTTTGACTTAACTATTTTATTCTAAATGATTGAAGTGAAAACCATTTTTGAACTTGTGTTGTAATACCAATTGAGTTACACCCCAGCTACACGTATGCTTCCGCTGGACCCGATTTTGGGGGTGTGACATACCATTCTATAATTCAAGGGTGAAAGCTAAAAACACGCAATATAATTATTCAAAACAGCCAATGTACGCAACAAACTTTAAAAATTACCATTGTACGCAAGATATTTTCAAATTTGAAACAATGTACGTAATATGACCGGTAACTAATAGGTTACCAGGTTTCCAAGTTTGAAAGTTGACAGGAATGATCCCTGTGGCTTTCGTTGACTTTCACTGGTCATCCTTGGACTTTTTTTCACTTACAAAAGTTACAATAACGGTCTTGATGGTTTGCGTTGACTTTTACCATTAGTACTTGTCTTTTTTCACTTATAATCATTTCATACAACATCCAAAGAAAAAAAATTCGATTTTTTTTTAAATAATTATCAAAAAAATAATTTCTTAAAATATTTAATCAATAAAATTCTTTCCGAATTTTTTTTCAATTCGAAAAAAAAGTCATAGAAAAAAACTCAATTTTTTTTTTAATTCTTTTTTAAGAATTTTATTTAAAAAAAAAAGGAAAATTCAATTTTTTTCAAATTTCGAAAAAAGGGTCATAGAAAAAAAATAAAAAAAATTGATAAAAGAAAATTAAAAAAAAAAGTTTTTGAAAAATAAATTCGAAAAGAATTTTATCTTTTAGATATTTTAAGAAATATTTTTCGATAATTATTTATAAATTAAAAAAAATTCAAAAATAGTTTTTCAAAAACAAAATTAGAAATCAATTTTCAACAAAAAAGTTTTAGAAAAAAAATTTCAAAAAAAAAATTAATATTTTTTTCGATAATTTTTTATACGTTTTTTTTGAAATTTTCTATAACGTATAAAATGATTATCGAAAAAATATTAAATTATTTTCAAATTTTTTTCAACGTATAAAATAATTATCGAAAAATATTAATTTTTTTTTGAAATTTTTTTTCTATAACTTTTTTTTTCGAAAATATATTTCTAATTTTATTTTCGAAAAAATATTTTTGAAAACAAAATATTATAATTATCGAAAAAAAATTTCTTAAAATATTTAAAAATTAAAATTCTTTTCGACTTTATTTTCCAAAAAGTTTTTTTTTTTAATTTTTTTTCAAAAATTAAAAAAAAAAATTCTTTGACTTTTTTTCGAAATTTGAAAAAAAAATTTGAATTTTCTTTTTTAAAAAATAAAATTCTTAAAAAAATTTCAAGAAATTTAAAAAAAAAACTAAAAAATTCTATGACTTTTTTGGAAATTTGAAAAAAAGTTTCGGAAAGAATTTTATTTTTTAAATATTTAAAAAAAATATTTTTTTGATAATTATTTTAATAATTTTTTTTTTGAAATTTTTTTTGGATGTTGCATGATACGATTATAAATGAAAAAAAAGACAAGGATTAAAGGTGAAAGTCAACGCAAACCATGCTGACCGTTATTGTAACTTTTGTAATTGAAAAAAAGTCTAAGGATGACCAGTGAAAGTCAACGAAAGCCACAGGGATCATTCATGTCAATTTTCAAACTTGGAAACATGGTAACCTGTTAGTTACCGGTCATATTACGTACATTGTTTCAAATTTGAAAATATCTTGCGTACAATGGTAATTTTTAAAGTTTGTTGCGTACATTGACTGTTTTGAATAATTATGTTACGTGTTTTTAGCTTTCACCCACAATTCAATCATGCAAAATGTACCATTCAAACGAATTGAGATGGCTCAGAACTGAAGCAACTATGGTACAACATTGGTGATTTAATCCCTCTGTATTGCCTACATTTATAATTAAGATATCAAGAGAGTACCAATCAAACTAATCCTAAGGTCTCATGAGGATCGTCGATGTAGCGTGTTTTGGCTTTGTACCTTTTGTGATTATCTATGCTACTTTACCTTTAAGCAATTTTATTTTATTTTTTAAAAACGATGTTAAACAAACTAAATTAGATGGCTGATGTAAATCCTTAATAACTATTAACATGATATAAATCTTGGTGCATCGATTAAATTAAAGATAGAAGAAGTTATAAAATAACTTAATAAGGACAAATAATTAATAAATGGGCTTAGCCCATACAATAACAACAGGCCCATAACACATCAATAGTGGATATATTTGTTTCATGGTAAATTTTGTATATATAAAAGTGGATCAAGAAATGTAATAATGTATGGGGATGATGGTAGTCCGTAAGCAAACCACTATATATAAAAGCTTCGGGTCCGTTTGGTTTGTAAATGGGTATGAGAGTGGGATTCGATTTGAAAGAAAAGGTGGAGTGAGAAAAGATAGGTGACACATCTATCCATTTTGGATAAATACACGTTTTCTCGTACCTTGTGATTGATTAAGGTCTATATTGTTAGGAGAAAGTTGTTCCTCTGTCTCCATATATTCTCTATAAATAAGAGGGCTTGAGCCATCTTGTTATACCAATGTCGCCTCATTCTTAGTCACATACTCACATGGATATTTCAAATGGTATCTTTTTACTTGATTTTGTGTTCAATACAAAGTTTGGAGTACCCACTTTTTAATGTGCCAAAAGATACCAGAAATGTTGATTATTTTGGTGTCATCAAGCATTTTGATGTTGATCTCATCTTAATCACACCTTGATTCACTAGTTTACTACGGAGTATAATCAAGTCAGTAGTTGAGGTTGGCACAGAACACTCCCTAATATAGGACGCTAAAGTAAGTGCTACCTACACGTTTTCTTTGCAGTTAGTCGACTTAATTCGTTAAGTCCCCTCCTCCCCTGTTTCGTTTATCTTGTATCTGGTACTAGGAAAAGGTTTGATTGCCATAAGTGAAGTTTGAAGCCTAGATCTTGTAACGAAAGGTCATTCCATTCCCACTCTAAAAGCTACTCATTATCCCTAAATGAGTAAAGGGCACATTTTTCCACCCTTTACCAAATTGAAATATTCAATATTGATTAAAACAAGATTTTACAATTACTACCTTCAAACACATATGTAGACATGTAGCCAATAAAAACACAGGTTATAGCTTATGAACAGCACCAGAAGTGCTCCAATAAACTAAAAACATCGCACTTACCGCATCATTACTCTTTAACTTGTCTTATCAAGACAAATTACGCATCATTTTAATAGAACATGAATAAAATAGAATTCACAATATATGAGTTCATTATGCAGATATAAACAAAAACTTAACAGCTTCCCTGCAAACAGATCACGTGTTTAAGTGATTTGAGAGAACATCATCGGTAACTTGCGGAGTACACATTCCGGTGCCCGTAGCCGTGGCGGTTGGCCTGAGATCCTGATTCTGCACACGAATCGAGATGTTAATTCTCTTTATTGGGTATTCGTTCAATTGTTGGATGAAAACCATATTAGTTTATTTGGTTTCGATTCGTATGTGTTTATGTTTGGACGAAATTCGTAGTTAAAAGCTTTAAAAGTCGTCGAGTGGAGTTCTTATTATAACTTGTCCCACTTTAAATTAAATGCAGAGTAAACAATGGGTCTAATTTAGAATATGTTACAAAATCTGCAAAGATTGTTAATAATTTGTTACAAAATATGCAAAGATAAACATTATTGTACTTTCAAGCATTGATTCATGAATTCATACCAATCACTTCTAGAACATGGTGTTGTAATGCAATGCAAGATATGGCTAAAGCTATTAAGTATAATGAGCTAAATTTAGTATACGGATAAATCTATCTTACATGGCGTTGTACTATAATGGGAGATAGCATCTCGATACGTAAGTGTCTATTCAGACTCCTTTCATGAGCTTCATCCAATATTAAACCGAAAAACTGAAAAACCGAAAAACCGAACCGAAACCGATAATAAACCGAAAAAACCGAACCGCCAAAAACCAAACGGTTTCAGTTTCGGGTTCTATAAAAACCGAACATTTCTGCTCGGTTTCGGTTTTAGCCAAAAACCGACCCAAACTAGTGATCAAAAGTTCAAAAGTTTTACTAGATTCCAGTAAAATCAATTCTGCATTTTTGTTTTTTAAGCTGTAAAAATATTCAAAACAACTAACACATTGCACAAATACAAAGAATTGAAATATAAAGAACAGTTCGAGATCGAAAGAACAATATGATCATATAACTTCATGGGTCAAGTAGTTTCCTGCATTTCTCTAAAACAAGTATGCTCTGAAACATGTATTCTCTAAAACTAACTTAAACTCTAAAAGACATTAAGAAAAGTGTTACACAATGTATGCTTCATTACTGTCATGCTCATAAACCATCTTCGTCACTCCATCACACCAATATCTGCAATAAAATAACAATAATTACCATCTTCCAATAACAATATACGAGGCCGTTTAGTTGAACGCATATTGATAACTAATAGTAACTACTCAGAAACAAGAGATACCTCAAATGATTAAAGTTACAGCCTTCTCAGCAAATAGTACCTGCTTGCAAATAGTTAGCTTGTGTTATATCACTGATGGGTAAACTGATAATAATTTAACTTCATGGGTCAAGTGGGTAACGGATCAAACAGGTCATTAGTCTAGTGGGTCATGCTTAGAAAATATGTCGGACGGGTCACCACTTTGTAGATACATCCACATATCAGATAATGGGCAATCTAAAAATTGTTTAACTGATTTGCAGGTAAACATAAAATATTTACAGGAAGAGTAATGAACTTACCGTCCCAAATCATAGAAGTTTCGCCAAACGGTTCTGTTTGCAGCATCCTCAATGATACCTAGCTTAACTGATTTGCCAAACTCATTCCAGAACTTGGTATATTGGGCTATTGGCCTCTCTTCTCATCATTAACCTTTGATTCTTCGATCTCTGTAACAAATAAATTAAATATCAAAGTCAATAAATATGCATATATGATAAGAGAGTTCAGTAATTATGACTTAAGATCCATAGTTCAAATATTTGCAATGATTATTGGCCAGCTAGAGGTGAGAGCAACAAATGTTTAGGATGCAGCATGTGTACCTTTCTTTTCTTTGTCGTGAACTTCATCAGGGGTCCTCTTCAGCAAGTTTGTGGATCATGTCAAGGGCCTTCCCGATAAGTTTCTTTATTGTTTCTAAGCTGTTTTGTTGTTGAAGCATGTCACGAGAAACATTTAGTGGTAGGGTGTGAATCAACAAAACCCTGATGGAACAGTAAATGTTAGCAACCATGTCCAAAGACAATTATCAATTATGACGTATTCCTTGTATAGCAAACACATTATAAACAAGAACGATAAAGACTTACCAATAAGAGCGATAGATAAATACTCTTCTAACGTAGAGCTTGAGGTTAGATTTGTTGGCATTGGAGTAGCTCTCGTATAGATTGGTAGGAGCCTTGGAAGGCACAAACAGAACGGCCTTGAACTCAACATCACCTTCAGCGTTGAAGTGGCTCCATGCCATTGGCTTCTCATCACCAAAATCCTGACATACGAAAACACCCACTAGGCCACTACTGTTACAACTGCATGGCTCAAATTTCATCTTATTTACTTATTTATGGCACGTGATTTTAGCTATATTTTATCTTTAAGAGTTCACAAGGGTGTAAGCTTTTAGATTTAGAACACATGGAGTCGGCCCAGTGTAAATTGTTCCAAAATGGACCTTTTGACCAAAACCCATTTTGCACATTAATTAACCCACCCGAACCCAATTTTGAGCATCAAGTAGAGATTATCAGTATTCACCTTAGCAAGAGAGTGATAGAATTTGTGTACTCTTCTTCGGCGACCTCTGCAGATAGCTTTAACATCGTTCAAGCGTTCCCATTAATTCGTATGTTGTTTCCTTGATGGTTTTGGTCTTCAATTTTTCTTCATCTTCCTCCTTGTCAGAACTTCTTCTTTCTCTTCACCCTCGGTGGCTTCGGCTGTTCAAACCATTCAAAGGAATTACAAGTTATTAGAGTAAATAAGCAACAAATATCATAAGTTCAACAAGGCTTTCTGACATACGTTTTTCTTGCTCATCACAGGAGTCATCCAGGCACCTCAACATCAAAAAGTTGTAAATTCGTGCATCTACGAATATCCAAGAGAAGATAATCGTATATAGCTACAAATGATGGAGAAAACATAGCAACATCAAGCAGCCTCATGATTGCACCACCTAAACAACCATTTTGCACCAACACAAAATAAAATCACCACGCATCAGCAGATGCCCCCATTTTCTTGTTACATTTAATTGGTTACTGTGACAAATGTGGACAATAACTCCTGTTTGGGCCTTTTCATGCCTCTCTCAAACTCCTTTGGAACAACAGCATGTACAGAGTCTGCTTGTCTAAAACCAACTTTTATGCCCATACTTCCCAAAAATTTAGGCATATCATTATGAAGACCACCAGTTGCAACCTCTGTAGACTTCTGAAGTTCCTGCAAAAGCACACATTTTGTAAATATGAGAGACGGAAAAAGGTAACAATCAGGAAGAAATTACGATACCAAACTTTGGTTCATGACGATACAAAAGTTTTGGGGGAAATTACCATAGTTCAAAGTCATATTGCCCACATAATTATAACTCAAGTAAAATTACAATTTGAATACGTCTCTAACATTTCAAGTCTAATAATATAACTGGAATATTTCTAAGATAAAGAAGTTGACTGTTCCTTTTGATGTTGATCACTTACTCGTTAATCACACCTTTTTGATTCACTAGTTTACTACGTAGTACAATCAAGTCAGTAGATGAGGTTGGTACAGAACATTCCATAATATAGGACGCTAAAGCAGGTGCTAACTACACGTTTTCTTTGCAGTTAGCTAACTTAATTTGTTAAGTCCCCTCCTCCCCTGTTTCGTTTTTCTTGTATTTGGTACTATGAAAAGGTTTGATTATCATTCCCACTCTAAAAGCCTATATCTTGTAATGAAAGGTCATTCCATTCCCACTCTAGAAGCAAGAAATTATCCCTAAAAGAGTAAAGGCACACTTTTCCACCCTTTAACAAATTGTGATATTCAATGACCAAAACAAGATTTTACAATTACCACTTTCAAACACATGTAAATAAGTAGCCAATAAAAACACAGGTTATAGCTTATGAACAACACCAGAAGAGCTCCAATCAACTAAAAACATCACAAAAAACACAGGTTATAGCTTATGAATCACTAACATAGATTAACCCACATTGCAATATCCAAATTAAACTATATAAAAACATTCTGGTAACACCAATTAATAGACAAACACACGAATCAATTAGACTAAAACATAAACCCTAAATTAATAACTTCAAATTCAAAAGTCCTAATTACCTTTTATCCGATATAAATTGGGTTCATTACGCAGATACAAACATAAACCAAACAACTTGCCTGAAAACAGATCTCGTGTATGAGTGATTTGAGAGAACATCATCGGTAACTGGCGGAGTACATTCCGGTGCCGTAGCGGTGGCGGTTGGCCTGAGATCCTGATTCTCTTCCATATATACTTAATGTCCCGACATTTACTACAATGGACAGTTTCAAGCTTTTGCAGTTGTAGCAGCTTATCGGATGAAAAAAGAGCCTGTCGTCTTATAAACCGTATCCACTTCGATCAAATTATGATAAGACCAAGGCAACCGTTCCATAGTAGTAGGGCGGTATGAGCTTGTACTTTCATAACTCGGTGATCGGGCCTGCAAGGTAAAAAAAAAAAACACGAGCTTATGTCAGAGTAATTGTACATATTAGTTGGTTCAATGATAAAAAAAACTTCATATGCGAGTAAAATAAGCCGAAAGGCTCTACGTGATTGTAAAACCGTTGGATTTTGGGGATCACATGTAACACCCCCAAAATACCGCAGCGGAAGACTGTGTCATAGGGGTGCTACTTCATAATACAAAGTACAAGTTATAGAAAACGAACTCTAAGTGAGACGTTTTGAAAAGTTACCATTCGATTAATGAATTCAAAGTTACAAACATGAGATTCCAAAGTATGATACATAAATGTATACGAAGTTTTGAATGGTAAATGATAAAAGCATAAGTCTTCAGAATATGCAGCTTGACTCTAAGTTCCACGCACTAGCTATCGCCTTACTAACCTGAGATAAACATGCTAAAGTGTCAACACAATGGTTGGTGAGTTCATAGAGTTTGTCTTAAAACAGTTGAAAAGCCTATAAAGAATGTTCACACAGCAAAGGCATTGAGAATCCACTCAGTTACAAGTCCCGCCATAAGAGACTTGTAACCTGTATGTTCACAACCCACTGCTACATATATAGTATGAATAAGACATGTATAAGTTCATCAAAACAATTAAGCAATTAGTAGTGAGTCTCTACTTCATCTCCGAAGACCTCACTTTGGAGCCAAATCACAAAGACAACTAGGAGCCGCTTCCCAAAGAAAACTGGGAGCCACTTCCCAAAGACAACTGGGAGCCACTTCCCAAAGAAAACTGGGAGCCACTTCCCAAAGACAACTGGGAGCCACTTCCCAAAGATAAAAGACAGTCATGTATGTATTAAATCAAGTATAATGCCATCAAGTATAAGACAATCAAGTATAACACAATCACGTATAAACATTTTGAGTATTTGTACAAGTAAGCAAGTAGTTGAGCATGTATCCCCCCCAAGAGTTAAAACAAGTACGAAAAGAGTAGGGGCTATGACTCACCTTAAGTCTATGTAATGAGAAATGAAAGTGGTAGTCGAATCGCGTAAGTCTCTAAGAGCAGCCTATAATAGAATGTTGCGACTTAGGTTTGGAGTAACGTCTAAGAATACGACGAATTGCCTATATATGTCTTGCATAATGTTCATGATGTAGTACTTAGTATATAGTGTAAGTCGTTGAATATAAGTGGTCTATGAAACATGTATAGGTTGTATATCTCTTACTACCGTTCGGGCCGACATAATTCAGAAGTCATGGAGTAAACGTTCGAGGAGCCAGGACACTTTAACTCGTAAATCCACAACTCGTCTCGACGGCTTACTCAATGAACTCCTCACATGAGGCTCCCTACTATTGTAGTATTTGATAACATATATATATATATATATATATATATAAGCTTTTTGATCTTTAATAGTTATATGGTCTTTAGCCGTGGCTTTGCCGTGACCTTGGTCATTTTTCCATGGTCTTGAGACTCAACCTTGGCTTTAGCCATGGTTGTGGTCTCGGCTTTAGGTCATTAGACCTCTTGGTCTTAGTAAATCATAACTATAATATAGTGACTTTGGTCTAAAATGGGCTGTTAAGATTTTGAAGAAATTTATCACTCAGAAAGCGTTTTCAGGGCTCGAGCTTCTTTGTTCCTGAACGAAAACGTCGTTCCGGACAACTTTCGTGTTTTAACTTTTTGATGAATCGGACCAGAAGTGGGACTTTCAAATTGGCAGAATGCAAACAGTAGGGTTTAGGCAGTTTCGGCGTTTTGGTGTCGCTAACTTCTTATGGTCATAACTTTTGACTCGTGTACTCGTTTTGGGTGATTCAAATTGCTATGTTTTCCTTGTTAAGTCCTCTTTAACAGTAAGTAAGTGTCAAATATCAAAGTTATACTATTGTGGTCGTGGTTTTCCATAAAAAATCACTAGTTTGCTTGTTTACTTGTCATAAGTTAACATATGTATACCAATACTCGTTTTATCCATTTTTAAACATCATGAACACAATAACAAGAACATATATAGCATGAAAGAACCATAATAAGCATGAAAATGATATTGATCAAGAAAGTGTATAAGGGTTTCTTACAACTTTTGGCTTTCACTTAAGAAAGGAAGTCAAGTATAGAACTAGGACACTAAACCTAATCTTGTAAACCCTTCACCATAACTCTTGTAACCCTTGCTAGCCTTGATCTAACCCTTGTGAAAACCATTTAACTTCAGCCCTAGTAACCTTGTGTAGCTCCTAATTCAACCATGGAATCACCAAACAAACTTAAGAACTAGGTAGAGAATACTAAGACCTTGAACTTTGTAGTGTAACTTGTATATTGAAGATCAAAGGATCATGGTGCTATGATATAAGGGTGTGGCGTTTTTGTGGTGAAGAAAGGAAGCAAATGAGCTCTCTATTTATAGCAAGAATGAGGAGGTTAGGAAGGTGGCTAGGAAACTACATAAACTTGGAGACAAAGTTGTAATTAAAAATGATCTAATGGCTAAAGTCATGAGGTGATGCCACAAGTGTGAATGCCCCCCCCTAGTGGCGGTTCAAGAACTTGGAGAACAAGGTGTGGACTTTTGATGGTATTATCCTAAGTATGTAGCTAGTTTTGACTCCGTAAATCGCTAACCGTAAATGATTAAGCCTCAAAACGTAAAACCGGGTATCGTAAAAATATGAAATTTGAAAGTATTGTTAAACATGTCAATATAGTCCATAATAAAATATAAAATGAGTGGTAGGTTCTATCGGGTGCTAAAACCCTGCTAAAAACTGGAAACACGGGTCTAAAACGCGTAATTCGCGTAAAACGCTGAACTGAAAAACGTAAAATTCCGAAACTTTTGGAATTGTCCTAAAATGATAGAAAATCATATTTCTATTGTTTATAATGTTTTATGGACATATCGGGATGCTAGAATGACGTTTAAACCTAAAGGTAAATCTCGGACACGGCTTCGTGATTTTTGCAAAAATGATCCGACGAGCGTCAAACTCTCGGATTATCGTTAAAATAGTTTAACTTACGAGAATATGAAATAAAAATTTCTGAGATGAATAGTGAAAAGTGAATAGTAAAAAGTGAATAGTAAAAGTGAATAGTAAAAAGTGAATAGTGAAATTTTCGGGAATAAAAGTTAACCTGAAATTGCGAATTGTTACAGTCTCTACCCCTTAAGGAGAACTTCGTCCCGAAGTTCAGTTCATGTTAACTACTTATGGTGTGTCTAAGAGAATTCGGGATTTCAGGATCTCTAAAATAGTGGTGTTCACTCTGATTCGTCTAAGGTTCTGGTTAAGGAGTTGTATCGGCTACAATTAAGCCCACTTATTTATAACACATTACTTACATAAAGAAGCGTCCAAATTTATGTAAGTAAGATCTCATAAACTTATGGTTCGGTGATTTACAATTTCTTTATTTAACTGAAGAGGCGTCCCAATCCATTTAAATAAGGAGATTCTAAATCATCCTACTTAAGAATTTCTGACACAAAATCCGCCTTCTGAGGCCGATAGTAAGATAATCAAGTCATCAAATCCCTAAAGCTAAGCAATAATATTATTTAACTCAAATCTTGTGTCTAATCAAACAAGAACTGTCACAAGATCAAGTTAACTAATTAGTTATTACTGAGCTCCATGTTTTTAATGACTCGACGAATCTCTGGGGCTCCTTATAATACTAAAGTCACATCATCTAACAGCATGGAACTAAGCAAACCTCTAACCAAAAAGCATATGTGTATGTATTGTGTGTAAGGCAAATAAAGAGGAAGGTCCCAACGTATATAGCAGTTATAGTCTAGGCACTAAATGCAACCTAGTTCTCTATAACCAAGGCTCTGGTACCAATCTGTAACACCCCCAAAATACCGCAGCGGAAGACTGTGTCATAAGGGTGCTACTTCATAATAAAAAGTACAAGTTATAGAAAACGAACTCTAAGTGAGACGTTTTGAAAAGTTACCATTCGATTAATGAATTCAAAGTTACAAACATGAGATTCCAAAGTATGATACATAAATGTATACAAAGTTTTGAATGGTAAATGATAAAAGCATAAGTCTTCAGAATATGCAGCTTGACTCTAAGTTCCACGCACTAGCTATCGCCTTACTAACCTGAGATAAACATGCTAAAGTGTCAACACAATGGTTGGTGAGTTCATAGAGTTTGTCTTAAAACAGTTGAAAAGCCTATAAAGAATGTTCACACAGCAAAGGCATTGAGAATCCACTCAGTTACAAGTCCCGCCATAAGAGACTTGTAACCTGTGTGTTCACAACCCACTGCTACATATATAGTATGAATAAGACATGTATAAGTTCATCAAAACAATTAAGCAATTAGTAGTGAGTCTCTACTTCATCTCCGAAGACCTCACTTTGGAGCCAAATCACAAAGACAACTGGGAGCCGCTTCCCAAAGAAAACTGGGAGCCACTTCCCAAAGACAACTGGGAGCCACTTCCCAAAGAAAACTGGGAGCCACTTCCCAAAGACAACTGGGAGCCACTTCCCAAAGATAAAAGACAGTCATGTATGTATTAAATCAAGTATAATGCCATCAAGTATAAGACAATCAAGTATAACACAGTCACGTATAAACATTTTGAGTATTTGTACAAGTAAGCAAGTAGTTGAGCATGTATCCCCCCCAAGAGTTAAAACAAGTACGAAAAGAGTAGGGGCTATGACTCACCTTAAGTCTATGTAATGAGAAATGAAAGTGGTAGTCGAATCGCGTAAGTCTCTAAGAGCAGCCTATAATAGAATGTTGCGACTTAGGTTTGGAGTAACGTCTAAGAATACGACGAATTGCCTATATATGTCTTGCATAATGTTCATGATGTAGTACTTAGTATATAGTGTAAGTCGTTGAATATAAGTGGTCTATGAAACATGTATAGGTTGTATATCTCTTACTACCGTTCGGGCCGACATAATTCAGAAGTCATGGAGTAAACGTTCGAGGAGCCAGGACACTTTAACTCGTAAATCCACAACTCGTCTCGACGGCTTACTCAATGAACTCCTCACATGAGGCTCCCTACTATTGTAGTATTTGATAACATATATATATATAAGCTTTTTGATCTTTAATAGTTATATAGTCTTTAGCCGTGGCTTTGCCGTGACCTTGGTCATTTTTCCATGGTCTTGAGACTCAACCTTGGCTTTAGCCATGGTTGTGGTCTCGGCTTTAGGTCATTAGACCTCTTGGTCTTAGTAAATCATAACTATAATATAGTGACTTTGGTCTAAAATGGGCTGTTAAGATTTTGAAGAAATTTATCACTCAGAAAGCGTTTTCAGGGCTCGAGCTTCTTTGTTCCTGAACGAAAACGTTGTTCCGGACAACTTTCGTGTTTTAACTTTTTGATGAATCGGACCAGAAGTGGGACTTTCAAATTGGCAGAATGCAAACAGTAGGGTTTAGGCAGTTTCGGCGTTTTGGTGTCGCTAACTTCTTATGGTCATAACTTTTGACTCGTGTACTCGTTTTGGGTGATTCAAATTGCTATGTTTTCCTTGTTAAGTCCTCTTTAACAGTAAGTAAGTGTCAAATATCAAAGTTATACTATTGTGGTCGTGGTTTTCCATAAAAAATCACTAGTTTGCTTGTTTACTTGTCATAAGTTAACATATGTATACCAATACTCGTTTTATCCATTTTTAAACATCATGAACACAATACAAGAACATATATAGCATGAAAGAACCATAATAAGCATGAAAATGATATTGATCAAGAAAGTGTATAAGGGTTTCTTACAACTTTTGGCTTTCACTTAAGAAAGGAAGTCAAGTATAGAACTAGGACACTAAACCTAATCTTGTAAACCCTTCACCATAACTCTTGTAACCCTTGCTAGCCTTGATCTAACCCTTGTGAAAACCATTTAACTTCAGCCCTAGTAACCTTGTGTAGCTCCTAATTCAACCATGGAATCACCAAACAAACTTAAGAACTAGGTAGAGAATACTAAGACCTTGAACTTTGTAGTGTAACTTGTATATTGAAGATCAAAGGATCATGGTGCTATGATATAAGGGTGTGGCGTTTTTGTGGTGAAGAAAGGAAGCAAATGAGCTCTCTATTTATAGCAAGAATGAGGAGGTTAGGAAGGTGGCTAGGAAACTACATAAACTTGGAGACAAAGTTGTAATTAAAAATGATCTAATGGCTAAAGTCATGAGATGATGCCACAAGTGTGAATGCCCCCCCCCCTAGTGGCGGTTCAAGAACTTGAAGAACAAGGTGTGGACTTTTGATGGTATTATCCTAAGTATGTAGCTAGTTTTGACTCCGTAAATCGCTAACCGTAAATGATTAAGCCTCAAAACGTAAAACCGGGTATCGTAAAAATATGAAATTTGAAAGTATTGTTAAACATGTCAATATAGTCTATAATAAAATATAAAATGAGTGGTAGGTTCTATCGGGTGCTAAAACCCTGCTAAAAACTGGAAACACGGGTCTAAAACGCGTAATTCGCGTAAAACGCTGAACTGAAAAACGTAAAATTCCGAAACTTTTGGAATTGTCCTAAAATGATAGAAAATCATATTTCTATTGTTTATAATGTTTTATGGACATATCGGGATGCTAGAATGACGTTTAAACCTAAAAGTAAATCTCGGACACGGCTTCGTGATTTTTGCAGAAATGATCCGACGAGCGTCAAACTCTCGGATTATCGTTAAAATAGTTTAACTTACGAGAATATGAAATAAAAATTTCTGAGATGAATAGTGAAAAGTGAATAGTAAAAAGTGAATAGTAAAAGTGAATAGTAAAAAGTGAATAGTGAAATTTTCGGGAATAAAAGTTAACCTGAAATTGCGAATTGTTACATCACATACATAACCAAACCAATATATAACCTACACAAGATTATTCTAGATTGTGGGCTAGGCCACATTACAATCGGGCCTATATACATACACGACTAACACCGTTGATATTTGCTAATCATATTACTTTCGATCTAATAATTACGCCGTAATTTTGATGAAGATTACAATTATCAATAAGGTTAATTGACTCTAATACTAGAAAAGAAACTGACATGGCAAGGTTTTTTCTTTTTTACTTTAAAATAAAAATAATACCTGATACCGTTATTTGTGGGCATCCTAAGATCACAACCTTTTCCAATGTTGGCCATATGAATTCATTCTTCCCCAAGAAGAAACCCACAAAGTTTGGTAGAAAGACTAGTGAAAGGGTCTTCAAACGAGGAAAGACCATCCCAACAGAAGCAGTTGTGTGGGAATTTATAGACACATCTTCATCATCTCTGTTTGAAACCACCTCTTCAATAGCATCACAAGACTTTATACGAACTTCCTTTAGGCTGGAAAGAAGTTTCACCATGAGAGGTGAAAACAAGTACTTGATGCTCTTGCACTTGTACATTGATATGGTTGTGAGGTTATGGAATGAGGACTGTGATGGTTGTTTTTGAAGAATTAATTCATTCCAATTGCACTTCCACACATGACTCATCTTCTCCAAACCAAACAAATCCAATTCTTCAAGATTGGGGAGTATGATCAGTTGTTGCAGTTGTTGCTGGGTATTGTGAGGTGATTCTCTACTAATTGGACTCGTTATCTCAAAAACCACCTCCACATCTTCATAGCTCCACGAAAGATTAAGTTTATGAAGGTGATTAAAAGTGGGTAATGGGAATGCAATTTTAGAAATCTGCATATCACAACCACAAATGATATATTTAGTAATAATTCCCATTGAGAAAATATGAATATAACTGCAACAATTTTTTTTAAAAAAAAATATAATTTATTAAAGAAGAAAGATGTGGATATAAGATGGAAGAAACAGCGAAGAAATAGCTGGCACCACTATCAAAAGAGTATTATTTTTCTTTTTATTTTAAAAATAATAAAAAACCCAATATTATTTTTTTATTTATTTTAAAAAGAGTAAATAACATTCAAGTAGAGGTCACAAAAGGATAAAAACAAAAATGGAAATCATTTAATTAAGTTGTACCTCTTTCTCTTTCTCAACCAATTCATTCTTTCTCTCTCTTCTTGTGCCGCATAATTGAATTATAACTTGTTTGAGTGCTCTCATATCCAAATTGGTTGTGGCAGGTCTGATTAAATTTTCAAACCTCTCACAATGATAAATACTTATTCTTTCAACAGCTTCAAATCCATGAATCAAGTTATTTCCAGCATCTTTTATCCTCCACACCTCTCTAAGCTTCCCTAAATAATCCAAACGAATGCTTCTCAACCTGCTGCTGCTAACTTTATCCATTTCACCAACACATCCCATGTCGATGTCGAATATCACTTCAATGGAAGCACATTCTGATACATCAAGCTCTTCTAGATGATTGAATAATGGCATTGGATTGCTTGGGAGAAGATTCACAAGACTATCACATTCTTTCACTACAATGCTTCTCAAACTGCTGCTACAAACCTGTTCTTCACTTTTACCAGCACGTCCCAAGTCAGTGTTAAATAACACTTGAATGGAATCACACCCATAAACTTCAAGCGCTTGTAGATTATTCAGGAATGGAAACGGATTGCATGAAAAAAGCTTCGCAAGACTATCACATCCCACCACTCTAATGCTTCTCAAACTGCTGGTAGGCTGTTCGATTCCACCAAAATCCATGTTGAACAAGACTTCAATGGAACCACAACCCTCGACTGTAAGCTCTCTCAATGGGCAAAGATTACTAATACTAAACTGAGGAGGCCATATCTCCTTCAAATTCTCCATATCAGAAACAACCAATTCCTCCAGTATAGGAGTCGCATCGTGCAAAGTGAAAAAAGATTTGTTCATTCATTAGATACTCACCACTTTTTGAACCACTGTTAGTATAAAAGATTGTTAAAATAAAACAGACTTACCTCTATGTAAAAGAAAGATTGCACGCGGGAAATATTACTCGACACAGAAGATGATGCACTACTGGGATAAATGCTTGTAAAATTTGGGAGGCCTTCAAGTCGCAACTCCATGAGATGTGGCAACTCAATTACATCAACTTTATTGCAGAAATGCAATAACTTTGGTAGGTTAGCCAACCTGAGATACTTTAACTTGGAAAACTTAAATATATCTTTGGTATGTATGACTGCTTCCATATTAGGGCATTCAGAAATATCCAGATACTCGAGCTTTGACAAATTTGTTGCAACACTCGGTGTGAAAAGGTATGTCAACTCTGCACATTTTGAAACCACAAGGAGTCTTAAATTGGAAAACCAAGAGTATGGCAAAGTATTCATATCATTCACTTGTAGATAAAGGGCATCTATTATCCTAAACAGCTCATTGATCATAGATTCCAGTAGCTCGAGCTCTTCCCTATTGGTGCCGATGTGGATGCTGATGTTGATGTGGATGTGGATGCCGATGTGGATGCTGACGTTGATGCTGATGTGGATGCTGATGTTGATGCCGGCCCTTTGGAATCGACTCTTCCAAGAGGTTTCTTTGCATTAGTCCAGGTGATGTCCTTACTTAGTGTAATAAGCTCGTCAATCTTCTTGGTAAGCTTCAACGCGTCTTCTCCTACTTCATACTTCGTTTTTAAATTGAAGCATCCATCGTTGTTACTTGGTTTCTTCACTATCTTGTCGAAATCTTTCTCGATCTTTTCAACATCTTCCAACCACTGTGGTGCACTAATAGGTATCTTCAGACTGTTTGTATTGTTATCATACACGTGCGCTTTGATCTCATCTCTTTTTTTTCCCAAAACCTTCATTTTTTTTCCCATTTCCTCAACACGTTCGGCGGAGGAAGTGATGTTACTCAGCCTTTCCGTAACAAAACCCGTCCAAAGACCCTTAAAAAAGTCCACGACAGGACCACCGAAAAAAGATAAACAGCACGCCATTTTCCTGAGACATAAGAAATCATGTAATTAAAACTAAATTCCTAAGATGACATGAAAGTAAACAGGTTAAGCTACGGTCTAAACTTGTTTCGGGTTGACCCGTCAACCTGTTTGGATAAACAGATTAACATCGTAGTGTTTGTAACCGAAGATGTATTTCTTGTGAAAAGAGTCAATTTTTTTTTCTTTTTTTAATTTAATTTTATATACTTATTTATACAAAATCAAAGGAAAAGATGTATATCTTCTGGAAAGATTGTGTGACGTTTCTTGTTTTGCCTCCCACACGTGGCTCATTTTATTGTTCGTATTTTGCATGGAATACTTTTTTTCTTTTTTACTCCGTCAGTTCCGTATTTATTATTCACATTTCCTTTTTTGGTTGTCGTTATCCATTTTCAAAAATACATAACAATAAGTTTATCGCAAACTTAAAAAAAGTTAGAAATTGAATAATTAAAGATAAAACTTTCATTGTGCAAAAAGTAAGAAAAAAAGGCTATAATGATGATGGTTTTATTAAATTGTGTGTTTTTATTTATGAACAATTATTTTGAGGCGGACACAGTAATATTTAGTATAATTACACATGCAAAGTTTGAATCACATATACATTTGCTGAACATGTTACACACATAGTTAATTCAAATGAAAATTTTGATATTAACAAATCTCTCGAAAGATTTAAACTAGCGAGAAAATCTAGACATCGTACATTTTTTATTGTGCCGACTAACCTCTTCCTCAATACTCTACCCCAAAACAATAAATACATGTTTTATTGATCTTAGCTAGAAGTTGAAACTGAACTCGTCACCTATTTCCACAAAACTCTCATTAACAATTTATTGAACGTTTGAGATGAAAAATGATGAATACATCAATAAGCGTTTGATTTAAACAAATTTAGATAAGAAATTATATATGTGTCATTGTGGGTACGTATAGATACGTCTACGACTAAGAAACAACATGTTCCAATTGAAGGAAAAGAGACCTCAACTTTGTAACGATCTTTTTCCACCTTTGCATGTCACCTATATCTATCGAAAGTTGCAAGGAGCTGTGCGTACGCACAACTTATGATTCACTTTGTCATACTTATGTTGATGACACGTGAGGACTCATTTTTAAACCTTAAAGTATTACAACTTTTAATTAAACATGAAAAATACTCTTGTTTATTATTGTAATATGCAACCACTACTTTTAATCTTCACGCACACTTGCACTAATTGTTTTACAAAACAAACTTTAATAAGGCTTAATATCTATCTTTAAATATATAAAGCAACACCTCAGCTCTCTTAAAGGCTCTTCTATCCGAAGTACACGTATTCGTATCTTTTTTTATATTTTTTTGAAAGGCACACGTATACATATCTTAAGCTGACACATCAACCATAATCACTTTAGGTGGCAATTTCTGACCTGATACAAAACATGACTTAAGACCGACACAAAATTAACAGGTTCAAATCAAGTCTAAATAGGTTTTGGTTCGTGTTCGGGTCGACCCATCCAACCCGCTTATTAAACAGATCAAATTTGCGTTGGGTATAATTTAACGGGTCGACTCATCAATCTGCTTAAGTTTTTTTCAAAAATAAAAGAATTATATATATATATATATATATATATATATATATATATATATATATATATATATAGAGTGAGGATCACGTGCGGATGTTTTGTTTTAGTGCGGACGTGCGGATAGATCTAGGCCGTCCAATCCAGATCTGATCTTGACTTTTTGTAAAAAAGTCAAGATCTACGCAACTATCACAGTACCAAATCACCATTCAAACGATTTTTTTAATTTTTTTACTTTTGAGCGATCCTTAATATTGTTATCTTCTTTCATTTTTTTTATTTTTTCAGATTTTTCTGAGAACTTTTTGTTTTTTTGATTATGAGTGCTACCGTGATATTAACTATATTATGAGTTCTACCGTGATATTAACAATATTATGAGCCGTGATATTAAAAACCCATGATAGCTACGGTGATATTGTAAACCAGCGTGATATTAAACTTTTTTACATGTAAAAATGAACCGTTATATTAGTGAAAAGCTTAATATAATTGTTTTTTTATTACGATATTAAAAAAACTTACGGTGATATTAAAAAAACTGAAAAAGAATGTATGAATATTAGAGTGATATTAAGAAAGCATGATAGTTACGGCGATATTAACAATTTTTATTAAGAAAAAGTTTTTATGATATTAAAAAAGTTATTGTGATATTAAAATTTTTATTAAAAAAAAAAAAGTTTCAGAATCTGATTTTGACTTTTTTACAAAAGTCAAGATCAGATCTTGACTTTGTAAAAAAGTCAAAATCATACGCTAATATCACAATACCTTTAACGATGAAAACGAGTTTTTTTTTGAAATTTTTTTCAGCGATTCTTAATTATTTGTTGTCCTCTTTATTTTTTAATTTTTTCAGATTTTTTTGAATTTTTTTCAGAAAAAAAAGCTAATACGATAGTAACGTTTTTGAAAAAAGACGGGATATTTACGATATTGCTACCGCGTTTTTTTTATCAGAATCTGAGATGGACGGATGATCGTGTGGTCCACATTCATCCGTACCATCCGCACTAAAAAGGAAAAACGCACCCGATCCCTTCCCTATATATATATATATATATATATATATATATATATATATATATATATATATATTGAAGTAAGCAAGTAAGAAGAATAATTAAAATAAGAAGGGTAAGAAGTAATTCTAGCCACACATTTCAAATTAGGAGGGAAAATTTGAAAGAAGATGCATCCACTTTCGTAGATGCATCTAAATTGTGTGGTTGTGGTTACTTCTTATCATTCCTATTTTAATTATTCTTCCTATTTGATCATAACTATATATATATATATATATATATATATATATATATATATATATATATATATATATATATATATATATATATATATATATATATATATATATATATATATATATATTAGGGGTGGCAATTCTCGACACGACATTATAAACGACACGAACCCTACACGAAGTTAAACAGGTTTGGGTCAAAAACAGGTCAACCCGTCTAACCTGTTTAATAAACGGGTCGTGTTTTGGTTGAACAAGTGTTAAACAGGTCAACACGTGAACCCGTTTAAGTATATAAGCCTTTAAAAATAAAATATATAACTTGGTTTTAACATTGGATATTGATTAAATGTATCTTGTTATGTACTTAATATGAGTGAATTACGAATTATAACTCAGATATAATTGAAATTGACCCTTATAACTCTTATATCACATTGTCGTATAGTTATTTGTATGTTATTTTTATTATATTTTAGATCATTATATCATTTGTGTATTTAAACTAGCTAAATCAAAGAACCACCAACCTTATTCATTATTTGACATATTTACTTAAACAGGTTAAACGGGTTACGCGTGTTATGCATGTGTGGGTTAGGGTTGAGCTTCTTGACACGATTAATAAATGGGTCGTGTTTGGGTAGATGTTATTTCAACCCGCCAACCCGAATAGGTCAACACGAACACGACTCGATTGCCACCCGTAATATATATATATATATATATATATATATATATATATATATATATATATATATATATATATATATATATATATATATATTGGTATATGAGTTAAGTTAATTGGTCGACCCACTAACCTGTTTGACCTGCCTAAATCGTGTAATGTGACAACTTGTTCAGATAATGGGTTAACCCGAAACCCGTATAACCTATTTAACCCACAAATCCATATATTTATACATGTTAAATAGGTCGTGTCTAGGTTATGTATAAACAGGTTAGGGTTGACGTGGTTGACCCGATTATTTAAACGGGTCGGGTTTGGGTTGAGGTACTTTGACCCGCTAACCTGCTAATTCGATTCTGACTCGAATTGCCACCCTTACTTTATACATACTAATCACTAAATCACATAAACTGTCTTTATCTAACTATCTTATAATGGAGGAAGGTCTACTATTAATAGAAATACTTAAAATTGAGCAATACAACTTCTAAAGCTATAAGTACAACAACTAATACTACTTATATAAATTCCCCTCATATTTAATTCTAACATACAATGAATACTAACATTAAATACAATAACTAAAAATGATGTACATTAAATACAATTAATTAACTGATCAATAAATACAATTAATACACTTATTAAAACACCCCTTACATAATAAATACAAATAATAATGCACATTATATAAATATTCAAGCCCGAACGGGCAACATGTCAAATGGGCTCGAACCCGAACGGGCACGGGCCCCACGGGCTCGAGCCTGAACGGACATAAGCCAACAGGCTCGAGCCCGAACAGACACGAGCTAAACGAAAATTGCATTTGTGATATGCTAAATTAGGATTCTTAAAATTTTTAGCGAACACACTTATCTATTATGGAACTGTGTTGGTTACACATAGTAGCATTGGTTGTAAAACATGTGTACTACATTATAAAGCATTTGAGACCTACTAAATGAGAAGTCTTAAAGTTTTGGCCTAACACACTTGACTATTAAAAAATTGTGTTGGTTACAAAATAGTAACATTGGTTACGACATTTTTAAGCACATTTTATAGAAATGCTTTACAAAAAACAAACTACAATGTAATTTAAGGAAGAAAAAAAACGCCTAAAACAATAACTACCCTTTTAATTCTTGTTTTAAGACATATCTTAATGTAATTTATTAAATGATAAATGATATTTGTAATAATTTGTGAGTGTACATGATAAATGATATGTCATATTTGAATTCTTTTACTGTAATTGCATGATATTTACGATGTTATAAAGTATGCGACCACTATTAATAAAGTTATCAATCATCACGTGGTCTTATGTTCTCGTATTGCGCGAGCATCATATTTAATACTCCTTCAATCTCAAAATAATTTTCAGGAGACAAGAAGCACATAGTTTAATAAACGTGGGGTCACTTTAGTTTTTCAACCACTCAAATAGAATATTCCTCTACTATATTCTCTAGTTTTTACTTAAAAAGGAAAGTGGACAATTATTTTGAGACATCCAGAAAAAGAAATATGGACAATAATTTTGAGACAGAGGAAGTATATGTTTGTATAATGATACTTATTTTATTGTTATATACTGATATTATACTATAACAATTTTTTGTATAACATTTTTTGACAATATATTTATTTATAAGGTACCCGTCAGCGCAACGAACGAATGCTCAGCTAGTATTTTAAATTAACTTATTTCAATTTTTTGACAATATATTTATTTATAAGGTACCCCCACGGGCTCGAGTCCGCCATAGTTCAGAAATCAACAACAAAACGATTGTTGTCGACCACAAACTGATAACATGGCATGATGGCGAATACAATAAAAGATCGGATGTCATGACAAACCAAGGAACAAAATTAAATCCAATCATCGCTAGTGATTTGAAAACTGAAATTGGTTAATTTCTAACTAGTTATAAGTCCCGTGGGTGCACGGTTTACACATGCATCAAATTTATTTTAAAATTTTATTTTACTATATGGACATATAAGAATTTACCCGTGAAAATTGTGATATAAGTACAACTAATAAATATGTATGAGTTTTTCAATATGTATTACTATCTCCGTCCAATAATTATTGTCCACTGTTGACTTTTGAAGTCTTTATTTTACAACTTTAACCTTAAATATTTTTATTTGTGTTATATATAACTTAATGAAAATTATGTCAATGAGAATACATTTAAAACTCAATTCATTTATATATTTTTTATCAAGTAATATCTAACACAAATAAAAATATTTAAGGTGAAAGTTAAAAGCTAAATACTTAAAAAGTCAATAGTGGACAATAATTATGAGACGGATGGAGTAATATGTATTAATATTTAGTAAAAAAAATGGATGAAATATTTAATTTTGTTTAGCTAACATAGATATTGAGATTAAGGTTGATGTTGTTGTTTAATTTTAACTATTGATATTATGTTGTACAAAATATGCGAGTTTAATAGCAAATAATGAGTATTGATGAAGCTAAAATATATTCTGTAATGTTTCTTAAAAATGTTTTTCCGGATATCCATAAATAAACTTTAAATAATAATTATATTAGTCATTGTTATAAGTACAATCACGTGTGTTTATATTCATATCACAATAGCTTGTGCTTACCATTTGATATTTATATTACCTGTTAATAATAATTTAGCCGTATTTAATATTCAAACCCATGTACATAAAGGTTAAACTTTTAAATAGGATAATATGAGTCTTTATTTAACGTATATAGTTAAAAAAAATAATAAATGAGTTTAAAACTACGGAGTAATATTTATTTAAAAAATATTAAAATTAATTTGTATATTTACAAAATTTTGTAATTTTAATGGATAAAAATCACAAACTAATACTCATACTCATGTAATTGTAACCAAAGTTCTATGATAATGTCTAATGGGTATAAGTGTAAGGGGTTATTCATTTATTATCTAAAGTTATTAAAACACATGAAAACTTATAATTTTATACTTAACTCTATATAATATATTTAAAATTCAACCACTAAAGTTTTATCAATTACTTCTATCTTTTTTTAAGTTTTTGTTTTCATAAATTTGACATATATATTTTTATATGTTTTTTTCCTCAACCAAAATTTTCACCAAATTTATTAAAGTTTAAATAAAATCAATTCAATTTTGATCTTTTATTAGCCAATCATATTTTACTTATGTGTCATATTTTTTTTTCCAATAAGAATTATTTTGCCAAATCACTCCGAAACAATGTAATTCTTTTATTATCTATACTACTTATAATAGAGGAAGGACTCTCTCTCCAAAAAATTCAGATGTATACAAAATGATGCATGGTTTACAACACTTTAAAGCAAGCAATTTTCAAAATTACAACAACCGAAGCATTGTGTACAACAAAAACTAGCATGATTCGAAATTCATACCACTTTCCTTACAATTCTACATTAATAGAATTAAAAACACTCCTATACCCAATATTACAATTATTTAAACACAATGTACAACCATCATTCTGCATTAATAACATTAAAAAGACCACAACACCCAATATTACAATTATTTAAACACAATGCACAACCCTCATTCTACATTAATAGCATTAAAAACACCTCATACACCCAATATTACAATCATTTAAACACAATGTGCAACCCTCAATCTTAATCTAGACATAAACCTGTGACCAAGATTCGACTCAATAAAACTCGACTCGATACACAAAGCTGTTACCAAGCAAATTTAGGTGTCGGAATGACATCCCGTGACATTTTTATTAATTCCATTGAAAAATTTTATTTCAGGGTACCCGCTGCTGCAACGCGTGGGTACCTTGTTAGCATTAAAAACACCCCCTACACACAATGTACAACCCTTCATCTTAACCTAGACATATACCTGTGACCAAGACTCGACTCAATAAAAGTCGACTCGATACACAAAGCTGTGACCAAACAAATTTAGGGGTCGGAATGACATCCCATGATATTTTTATTAATTCTATTGAAAAATTTTATTTCAGGGTACCCGCCGCTGTAACGCGCGAGTACCCTGCTAGTATAAATGATTAGATAAACACGTAGTGAGCAGAAGATATGAAAATATGACAATGGATTACTTGATAGCTGCGTAATCTACGTCTCCATTAACTTTCATCGAAATTTAATGATTTTGTAATATAAGAAAACACAAAGACTATGTTATAAGTATTAAATATGTTTAAAAGTACATATTCTGTTAAATATGTTTTGTAAATGCAATAGTGATTTAAAAAAACTCCTCATTTTACACTAATTGTCATATAAAACAAATTTTAATAAGGCGTAGTAAAAATTCTGACCCACTTGACTATATAGAGTTGTCATTTGTCTTAAACAATAATTCTAACTGTACAGATTAATTTATTATATTAGAATCCCTTTTTATTTCGTAAAATAGCATACCTCTAGTGTTGGGTCTACATAATTGTAGGTAGGAATTAACGAAACCAAAGCACGTTATACGCGAGGGTGCATATCCACACTGTTAAGTGTTAACAAAGGCCTGATTAGGGAGGAGTTAAGCGTGAAGGTCAAAGAAAAAAGTCATAAAGTAAGTGTTGTGAAGGAATTAAGGGAACAACAATAATGATGATGGTTGCATTAATGAAGTGTTGTATGCTTTTTGAGTGTTTTTTAGTTGACCATAGTATTTTTAAAATTTATTTAACAAAACATGATACTTTTACAAAGCATATGTTCTTAATAATCGCTAAGTTTATTTTGTTTGCCCTCTCTCATGAAATTGAAAAGTAACTTTAGGATAACGTAAAAAAATTAATTGAACAGATTGGGTTCTAGTAAGTTTTACTCTTCTACATATTGTTTGTGAAAGTTGTACAAAACATATCGGCAAATTCACTCTACTAGTCCTCTAGTTTCTTTGTTTTCCCGATTTAAAGTTGAAAAAGATTTGATATTTATACTACTCTTTTTCTACAAAAAATATTGGTTTAAATATGGGAAAAAAATGAGAAAACTTCCATGGATGTCTACGTGGCAAGTTAAGAAAAGAATCATCCATGTAGATGTTTACACTTTACATGGTACGTAAATCTCTGTCATAAACACAAGGAAATCGGCATCTTTAACTACATCTAAAAAATCATTTTGTATCAAGAACTTTATGATGAACATAATTATGCACTTATGATATTGTTAACTTTTTCTTTCTATATATACCCCAACGCACTTAAGTTTTATTGTTTCCTAACATACCCTTGCATGAAAACAGTGCCATAAAGAAAAGAAAAGCAAAGCAAAAGGTGGTGTTTGAATGGCTATTCCATCGGCAAATGGTAGAAAGCTTCATGGTAGAGGAGTGGCTATTGTGAATGGACATAAAAAAATCATGGTTTATGTTAAATTACTATGTTTTGTTAATTAAATTTTAGAATACTCTGTTTTGTTAAATAAATTTTAGAAGTACTATTGTCATTTAAAAAACTCATGTTTTGTGTACTCCTAGATTTAAAAGACAAGATATTAATCATTTTAAACATTACGTAATCATACTTAAGGTCGATATTTTACTAAATATTCATATAATTTTGTGTTTGATAGATAGTAATTTGTAAAAATGCACAATATTACAACATATATTGAGAAAATGATGCTATAGTGGATCTTAATCCTGATCCAATTTTACAATCTTGATTTTTCAAAAACAAAAATGATACTATTGTAGAATTGCGATATTGAAAACCTTGGTTGAGAGGCCCTAAAGTGCATTCCTAATTTGGTGCTTAAAAGGTATTGGAAGATAACAAATACTTTCCCACTTTCCTTTAAAGTTTGTATTTATTCAAGCTTTCATTGACATAAAATCCTATAGATATTGCTTTTATAATCAATTTCTTCACCCAAACTGTTTGTATGCTTATAAAAATTGTCTATCCTAATTAATAGTATAACACTAGCAGGGTAATCATGTGTTGCAGTGTCGGGTACCTTATTAAATTTTTAGCAAGTCATACTTTTTTGTGTAAGCTTTTCTAAACAATTATTTTATGAGAACTTGATATTGAAATTCATTTACACAATAGCCAACTATTATATTAAAAAAATCTATTGAGTTTGCTAAAAACGTATATCGTAATAAACTACATCATTATTTTGAAAACTAGATATAACATCAAATCGCCCACTTAACATGTTCACTATTTTGAAAAAATAGACCACATCATTATTTTATCTAAAACAACATATATGAATGAATTATGAGCACATAATGATTGTTGGTAATTCTAACTTGTTATCATATACGTAGTAGTTATTTAGAACAGAAAATTATTACAGTAAAATTTGTTTTGTTACTAATGGGCCTAACAAATAAACGAAAGATATATTGAATTTTAGGCTTATATATATTTTTTTTACATAATACATGAATATTAGGTTTAATATGTTTTCGTTATTATCGTGTAAATCAAATCATCCTTCTCAATCCTCTCCCTTTAAGCCGCATAATGACGACTCCGGTTCTATCTTTGATCTTCTCTTGTTCTTTTGTTTTGAAAAGTTTTTGTTATTGATTTCTAAAGATATTGAGTCTTTTTTATCATCTATGTTACTCTTCATCTCTATTAAAAAAGTTAAGGTAATAAGTTATCATCTCTTATAAAACTTATTTTGGATGCACGAGTTTTGTTAATGTTATAACATATTTTCTATAAAGTTAATTTTTTTTTTCATTGCTCATTTATTTTTGTACTTTTATTGCTTAGGATTTTTAAAAAAGTGTAATTGCAATCAATACAAATATGTATCCAACGGGATAATAATGTTAGGCCAATATAATTAGATTATGTAGCAAATGTATAATAAGTTCCTCCAAAGTAATCGAGTGCTTCACTTCTTTTAAATCTCTTTGAGGTACGTGCTATTACCATTGTACGAGTTATTTATTTTGTGTTAAAAAAATTTACAATTTGTAATTAAAGTTGTTCATCTCAGTGGCATACCAGATGCGAATTGCGCATTTGACATAGTTGTATGTGTTTTAAGGTGTGTGTGTTTTTTTTAAGTGTTTGACTTAGTAGATTTTAACAATAGATGATTAGTGGCTTGATTAGATTGTTATATTTGAGTGATGGAGTGACTTAAATAGTGGACCAATTATATTGTTAATGTTTTTGTGCTTTAAATTTTACAATAGATGATTAATGGTTTGATCAAATTGTAAAATGTGGTAAAATAATATATTAATTATATGTGTTAATGTATTTGTGTTTTATATTGTTGTAAAGAGTGATTTTTACTTGTAATGCTTAAAATTTAAAGATAGACTTGTATTGATTTAACAGCAAAAATAATACAATTTTTTCCATTATAAACAAGTATTAAATCTTAATTTTTTAAGTTTTCCATTATAAGAAAATCTCAATTGCTTTACAAAATTGTATAGATGTATAGTTTTGGGACCTCAAACTTAAAATAACGTACTTCTTTCATTATAAATTTAATATTCAGTTTTAATGTGCACATAGCGTTAATTAGCACTAATGGAAAATTATCATTTCTACCTTTTTAACATGAAACTTGTTCATGAATACTTATTTCGTCCAGAAAAGCAATGTGAGTATTTTATAGTTGACAAAAGCAGTACGTAACCTATTAAAAATGATCAAAGTCTTCAGACATTTTACTATTCTATCAATCTTTTGGAAAAAGTTTGAAGTATTAGAGTAAAAGTTTTTTAAACGGTTTTTGCTAATGATTTGATAAACTTTATTATACTTGTTTGTTCATGACAAAGCTTTACAAAGACGTGCTACCGTTGTGTAATTATGCCTTGTAAATGACTTTGCAATGAAAAAAATATAATTAAAAGGTGAGTAGTTAATAGCAAAACGTCTTTGAAGACTTGAGCGAATGCTCGATAAAATAAGAAAGTAAAAGATCTTAATGCTTACCAATACGTAGAGCTTATAAAGATGTCACAAGTTGTGAAGGAGGATATGATAGAGAACAAAACCACGCGTACTGCTTATTGAAGGAACTGCTATATCAAAAAATAATAAGTTGGTTAAGCTCAAGATGCATGATTAATAACCAAAAGCTAAAAAACTATAATTTTATGAATTATGTTTTTTAGGATTTAAAAGACAAGATATTAATCCGGTTAGACATTCCATAATTGTAATTTAGGTCGATATTTTACTAAATATTCATATAATTTTGTTTTTGATATATAATAATTTGTAAAAATGCACACAATATTACAACACATTGAGAAAATGATGCTATAGTTGAATCTTAATCCTAATCCGATTTTACGATCTTGATCTTCCAAAAACGAAAACGATCATCTCGAAATTGAAAGCCTTCATCGAGAGGCCTAAAGTGCATTCCTAATTTGGTGCTTAAAAAGTATTTGAAGATACCAAATACTTTCCCGCTTATCTTTCATTGACATAAAATCCTATAGATAATGCTTTGTAGACTTATAAAAGTTGTCTAGCCTAATTAATCTTAACATATATAGTTTTGGGACCTCAAACTTATTATTATTATTATTATTATTATTATTATTATTATTATTATTATTATTATTTTGAACGGCAAGTTAGAGTTAGTAGTTATTGATTCGAGCCCACAATGACATTCAATTAGGCAATATGCAAGCATCGAACCTTTCTCCTTAGAGGATAAACCCCACTCTTGCTTCTATTTTTTTCGGGCCCCTAAAGGTCTATTGTGAGATTCAGGCTATGTTTGGCGCGGAGCTTTTTTGAAGCTTTTTGGGGTAATGAGCGGTGAGAATGAGCTCTTTTATTTTTGATGTTTGTTTGGCATGAGAGCTGTGGGCTTTGCTATTTTTTAGGAAAGCTCATTTTCCCAATGCTTCTTTATGAAGCTGTGAGCTTTTTTGGCTACTGCTCACAGCTCACAGCTACTGCTCACTGCTACTGCTCAATGCTACTGCTAACAGCTACTTTTGCCAAACATAGCCTCGAACCTGAGACTTCTCAAAGGATACCTCCCTAAAGGTGGTTACCCTTGGTGGTCAACTGAGCTAGCCGAGTTGGTTACCTCAAACTTAAACTAACGTACTTTTTTGATTATAAAATTCAAATATTCACTTTTAATGTGCACATAGAGTTAATTAGCACTAATGAAAAATTATCATTTTTACCATTTTTAACATGAAACTTGTACATGAACACTTATTCCGTCCAGAAAAGCAGTGTGAGTATTTAGTTTGTGA
Source organism: Artemisia argyi (assembly GCA_030686995.1). Lineage (NCBI taxonomy): Eukaryota > Viridiplantae > Streptophyta > Magnoliopsida > Asterales > Asteraceae > Artemisia > Artemisia argyi. The sequence continues at coordinate 17,172,954 of CM060684.1, read as the reverse complement.
CAAAAGCAGTACGTAACTTATTAAATACGTTCAAGTCTTCAGACATTTTACTATTCTATCAATCTTTTGGAAAAAGTTTGAAGTATTAGAGAAGAGAAAATTACACCATTCGTCCCTATGGTTTACCCAAAATAACACCGCAAGTCCATTGGTTTTCATTTTTGCGTCACGAGTCCTTATAATGAAGTTTATTAACACCATTAGTCCCTATCCTTAACGATCGTTAGCTTTCTCCGTTAACTCCCACATGTGCGTTACATGTGTCGTCCATTTCTAACGACCGTTAACTTTTTTTCATGTTTTCGTCTGTTTTTGCACGTTTTCGTTCGTTTTTCCACGTTTTCGTTCGTTTTTTCACGTTTTCATCCGTTTTAGACGTTTTCGTCCGGTTTTTGACGTTTTCGTCTGTTTTTACATGTTTTCGTCTGTTTTTGCACCTTTTCGTTCATTAGAAAAAGAATTCAAAAAAAAATTTGAAAAAAAAATTCAAAAAAATATTTTCGCTAAAAAGGTTTCCGAAAAAATTTCAAAAACTTTTTTTTTTCAATTTTTTTCTAAAATTTTTTTTCGAAAATACTTTTAGAAAAAAAATTTCAAAAAAATTATTTTTGAAAAAAATTTAATATTTTCGCTAAAAAAAATTCTAAAATTTTTTTTCTTAAAAATTTTGAAAAAAATATTTTAGAAAAAAAAAATTGAAAAAAAAATAATAATTGAAAATCTTTTTCTATAACTTTTTTTTTCAAAAAAATAATAATTGAAAATCTTTTTCTATAACTTTTTTTTCATTTTCAATTATTATTTTTTTTCAATTTTTTTTTTAAATATTTTTTTCAAAATTTTTAAGAAAAAAATTTTAGAATTTTTTTTAGCGAAAATATTAAATTTTTTTCAAAAAAATTTTTTCTGAATTTTTTTTTTCTAAAATTATTTTCGAAAAAGAATTTTAGAAAAAAAATTGGAAAAAAAAAGTTTTTGAATTTTTTTTGGAAACCTTTTTAGCGAAAATATTTTTTTGAATTTTTTTTTTCATATATATATATATATATATATATATATATATATATATATATATATATATATATATATATATATATATATATATATATATATATATTGTCACACCCCCAAAATCGGGTCCAGCGGAAGCCTACATGCAGCTGGGGTGTACCTCAATTGATATCACAACATAAGTACAAAAATGGTTTTCACTTTAATCATTTAGAATAAAATCATTTAATCAAAAATGTTGAATTTACATCATCAAAAGTAGTGCGGAAGTAGGCCCTTAAGATAGTTTAAAAAAAAACGGTCCTCAAATGAATAATCAGAGTCTTCTATGACCATGCCATGCCCTGCCAAAACCTCCAGTAGCGTGCCATTGGTTAAAACCTGAAAATACATGCTAAAGTGTCAACACGAGGTTGGTGAGTTCATAGAGTTGTTTAACAAGTAATGCCTATAGAGAAAAGATCGCCCAGCAAATGCATCGTAAATCCACTCAGTTGCAAGTCCCGCCATAAGAGACTTGTAACCTGTGTGTTTACAACCCACTGCCAAATGTATTAAAGTCTACGTGAACAAAAGTAATAATGGTATCCAAATTCCCAGATAAACATAGCAAAATGGCTATATAAATAATTCAGTCAATGAGGTTATATCAACAATGCTGACAATGTCGCCAGATAAATAATGCTGACAATGTCGCCAGATAAATAATACTGACAATGTCGTCAGATGAACAACGCTGACAATGTCGCCAGATAAATAACGCTGACAATGTCGCCAGATAAATAATAATGACAATGAGGTCATATAAAATCAGTAATAACGTTTAAGAGACAAGTCACATGAAATACAGGTAATCAAGCATACCAATGAAATGTAGGTAATCAACCAGATAAAGCAAGGAATGCATTTAAGTAAAACGAGCATGTATTCTCCCCCAAAGAGTTTGCAAAATAATTAAAAAGTAGGGGCTATGACTCACCTGGAGCGATAGCTACGATGACAAAGTGGATACACTGAAATGAGGCACGATCTCTAACCGCAACCTAATATGAGTAATAACGATCTACCTTAGATCATGACGTGATGAAATGAATGCACGTGCACATGATGCCTATACCACTCGTAACTTGGAAATACTAGTTATTGTCAAAGTAAAATAGTTTCCATACTTAGGAAAAATAAGTCCAATTGGAGTTATAAAAACTTGTCGTAACATATATCGTATAAAAATGTTAGTGTTATATACTCGTATTGAAAACCTTGAAATAATGTCTAATAGTTGCGTAATAAACCTTGAGTCGTACGTACTTCGTTAGTTAAAAATAAACTCCTTGAATAAGAATTCTAGAAAATAATTCACTTAGTACGTAGTTATATTATTTTCTAGTAGTGACTATATATATATATATAGTTTTGACGATTTTAAAACATGTATAACTTTGTCGTTTTAAGCTCATTTTCCTCGTTCTTTATATCCACGGAATCGTGGGACAACATACTAACATGTTTTTGACAATTTATGACGGCTAGATCAAGTTTTATGCTCAAATTTGCCCGTGAGTACTGTGCATCAGCAAGTATTTCCGGAAAATATAGTTTTCGTCGTTAAACTCGTTTTTAGCGTATCTCCTTCGTTATTAACTCGTTTTTATCCCCGTTTTCGGCTATAGTTTCGTATCGGAGAGTATTTTCTAAATCTTGTGTCAAAAATTAACCTTGAGTTCCTGAGTTTCCCACGTTTTCAAAATAGTAACAGTAGGTATATGTATATTTTCCAAAATCATTTTCCTAGTTTCAAACTTCATCCAAACCACTTTCAATCACCACAAAACTAGTCTAATCCTACCATACACCTTCTTAGGGTGTCATGGGTTCCTAAATATCATCCATCACAACAATCTACCAAGGATTCACCTATATAATATATCTAAGGCTTGTAAGTTATAAAAAGTATATATATAGAGTGGTATAAATCAACATATGCATATATATCTTGAATAAACTTGAATGATCAATGAAACAACTTGAATAATTTATAAAAATAGGTCTTGATAACTTACTTGAAGATTAGTGGACTAGTGGAGATGAAAAACTTGCAAAAACCTTGTGTTTAAACTTCAAAACCCTAACAAGTAGTACTAAATAACCTTGATTATCACTTGATCTTGGAAAAATTGATGTTTCTTCTTGTTGTTTTTGTTTGAGCCGATCCACATGAAGAGAGAAAGGTAGAAATGTTTTGCTAGTTGTTTTGTTTAAAATGAGTAGTAGTATATGTTAAATGTATAGATATTTTTAGTAAGGCTTGGTCAAAGTAATCAAAAGCTATCACATGGACTAGGAAGCTAGGGGGGGGGGGGGGGGGGGGGGCGGCAACATGGAAGAAAATAAGGGTGTGTTGGCTAATAAATAATCTTGTCTAGTAACACATGTGTATGTTTAGTTTTAATTGTGTATTGGGTGTTGTCGGGTACCGAGTTAACTAAAAATAAATCGTGACGCGATGAAATAAAATATGACGAAGTTGTAAAAGTTGTAAAATATTATTCCTGATGATAATCGGGTGTTAAAATAATTATCGGGTTGAAATATCGCAAACCGACGGAGTAATAAGCTCCGACCGTAAAATATAGTAATTGATTTGAAAACACCGGGTAAATTAATATTATAATTTTTATATTATTAAAATGAATATAAAAATATATTGGGATCATAGTCGGGAGTGTCGGACGTGTTAGTCACATTATTGATTGCTTGTTAACGTTTATTTAGAAATAATTATACGTAAAAGTAAATTATACCAAAAGTATTAATTTAATTACCCTACGAGTGGAATAGTATGCAAGTGCAATAATGATAATATGAAGACTAGTTCTAGTCCGTACGAAGTGTCCCAATGATAATGCATGAATTCGCTCCTGAACCAATACGGTTACGGGAATTTGAATACTCGTAAACTAAATTTACGATGACATGAGTAATGCACGTGAATAGTGGTTTTCTTCCGGGAATGAATAGTGTCAAGTGAATAGTAAAATTTCTGAATGTTTCTCGAAATGTCAAATTGACCTCAAAAACGATGAATAGTGATCGATGAATAGTAAATGGTGAATAGTAACTTGCGAATAGTAAATTGTCGAGGGTCGGAAAATGACCGGAAATTACGAGTTGTGACATATATATATATATATATATATATATATATATATATATATATATATATATATATATATATATATATATATATATTTTTTTTGAATTTTTTTTCTAAATTTTTTTTAATGAACGAAAAGGTGTAAAAATAGACGAAAACATATAAAAACAGACGAAAACGTCAAAAACGGACGAAAACGTGAAAAAACGAACGAAAACGTGCGAAAACAGACGAAAACGTGAAAAAAAGTTAACGGTCGTTAGAAATGGACGACACATGTAACGCACATGTGGGAGTTAACGGAGAAAGCTAACGATCGTTAAGGATAGGGACTAATGGTGTTAATAAACTTCATTATAAGGACTCGTCATGCAAAAATGAAAACCAAGGGACTTGCGGTGTTATTTTGGGTAAACCATAGGGACGAATGGTGTAATTTTCTCATTAGAGAAAAAGTTTTTTAAAAGGTTTTTGGGTAATGATTTGATAAACTTTAAGCTAGAGCTGGCAAATCGTGTCTTAACAGGTTTTGAGTGCGCGAATAACATAAGTTTCAAACATGAAAACGACTCGTTTAACACTTGATTTTGATGGTTTGAGTATGACAGATATACGTTTTATGTATCAAAAAAGTTAAATATTGAACTCTAGAATACTAAAAACAATTATTTTAAAAAATAAAAAAATTGCATAGTACATTTTTTCCATTAACAGGTCTTAACAGGTCCTAACAGGTACCCAATTTGTCAGCTCTACTTTAAGCTATTGCAAAAAGCTTTCCCCTCTTTCATTCTTTATTATTTATACTTGTTTGTTCATGACAAAGCTTTACAAAGACGTGCTACCGTTGTGTAATATACCTTGTAAATGACTTTGCAATGAAAAAAATATAATTAAAAGGTGAGTAGTTAGTAGCAAAACGTCTTTGAAGACTTGAGCGAATGCTCTATAAAATAAGAAAGTAAAAGGTCTGCAGTTAATATATCAAAGACCTTAGTGCTTACCAATACAGCTTATAAAGATGTGATCACCAGTTGTGAAGGAGGATAGAGAACAAAATCACACTGACTATTGAAGGAACTGCTATGTCAAAGATACAAAAAATAATACGAGTAAGTTGGTTGAGCTCCAGATGATTATTAATAACAGAAATGAGGAGGGAATCTTGATCTACCTGACCCTTCATTACCCGGAGAAGGTGGCACATGTAATTTATTCAACATATGGGAGAGAAGTTGTCTAAAGTCTTAAACAAAATATTATTCAACTCATTATAATATGATGATGTGGAATAACTTGTCTTGATATTACCGGAGTGAGTATTTGTTTAAGGTTTTTTTAAACCAAATTAGAAGACTGAGCCAATAATGCACTTATTGCTTTTTCTTGTCTTCTTACCAAAATTATATAATTTTAAGCCGGCGGATTGATTAGTTTTTACAATATACTCTAATTTTTTTTATTTGCATGCTAAAATGTACGAACAGTTAGAGCAGAATGTCAAAACTGTACAAGAATTTAATGCATGTATTTAAATATCTCAATCAGTTTTTAATATGTACAAATCAATTCCCTATTTATATACACTAGATAACTTTTTTATAGGATAGTGACTACACTATTCAAAAGGAAATTCTCAACCCATGATTCTAGTAAACCTAACTCTACCTCCAAACTCAAGATTCAAATATACAAACCACATTACAAGTCCATAGAAACAATATACACCTCTTCAAAGCACAACCAACCTAAACAAAACAATTACAGTCATGTAAAAGTCAATCACCACTTTTTAAGAGTTTAAGTTTTACCGATTCATTCATTCTAAATTCCACACAAAAGCTGAAACAAAAGCCAAGATTCGCATGGGGTGTGATGCATGTCGCCTATTTAGTCGTTTAAGGTGCTTAGTCGCCTAGGAGGTCGCATAAAGTGATTTAGTCGTGTAAGAGCATTTTTACTTTTTAGTCGTGTAGAAGATCACCTAGAACAATCTGAGACATGTCTACAGTTAAAAAGAATGTCTAGGAATCACTCGAATGAATAATATGTAAAAGTTTATTTTCATAAAAAAAAATATAGGCGAAGTTCATTTTGGTAAACTACTCATATAAACGGGCCGTTTCTAAAAAAAATTCTCTGTTTTTCTTTCTCTATATCATAAATCTAGTTTTGTACCCCGCATTTTTAAATAAGATTTTTTTTTTAATAAAAATATGTTAAAAAAATTTATATGTATATAGTTATAATACCCAATGTTGCAAAACAAGGCCTACAAGGCCGATTAATCGGCGATTACAAGCTACAAGGCCCTGGAACTTGGTGAGTTTTACAAGGTAATCGGCCGATTAATCGGCGATTACAAGGTTTTGGGCCGATTAATCGGATAAAAAACGCTACAAGGCCTCCGACCGCCTCAGTACCGATTCACGATTTTTGCAACATTGATAATACCCGTGCATGCATGAGTAATATATTAATTTTTCATTATGCATTAATATCAACTGATATTTTACTTAAATTTTTGTTGGACGCAAAATTTAATTTTGTTTACGGGCATGTTGTTGAGTTTGGTATTCTTTAAATTTAACTATTCATGTCATGTTTTAAGCATTTACAAATTTAATAGCACGTAATTACCTTTAAAATACTTTCCCTTAACAAACTTTCCCTCCATATTTTTCGTCGTTAAAATTCAATAAAAACTTCATTTCTTCCTCAATTTTTGCCTAAGTTTCATTTTTAAACCATACAATCGATTCTCTTTTCCATTTTACATACTTTTTGATTTTTTATTTTTGTTGAATTTTTTGAAATCGTAATTTTCGAATTGGCACTTTTTCGTTTATTTTTTAACGGCAAGTTAATACAATACTATCGGTTAGCGAATCAGAGACTCGACGCATCTGAGTGGACAGAGCCCAACACAGATTCTTACCTAGAAGGAAAACCCGGTGAGGCTCGAACTTGAGACCTAATGGAAACAACCTCCCCCCAAAGCTCCTTAGGAGACCTTAGGTGGCCAACTGAGCTAAGCCCAGTTGGTTGGTACTTTTTCATTTTAGTAATTAGCTTAATTATGATTAGTAATATGTCTAATTCTCGTAGAGCATCTAAGCATAAATTGAAAGTAACAAGTAAATTTGATGATTCAATTTAGTGTGTGAATGGTAAAAATAATTATGTGAATTATAAAAGTCAGAGTAAGGTAGCTGGGGAAAATAAGGGGTGATTAGATGGAGAAATTGAGGTAGTTGATGGTGTTTAGGGACTATGTGGAGAATGTATCGGAGAGAAGAGTAATAGCCAAGGTGTTAACATGGAATTCAATCAGAGTAAGATTTCTTTGGAAAAAGTGGAACTGTTGCAGGAAATTGAAATTAGTGAGGATGGAGTTTCAAAGAAGAGTGTAATCCATGAATGCAAATGTAAGTTCTATAAAATAAATAAATAAATAAATAATATCAATGGTGGAAATGTGGTTGAAACTGATACAATTCACTTTAGAATTCTATATATTTTTCAGTTTGAATATTAGGGTTTTCAAGTTTTATTCAGTAAGTCGAAAAGTCGAATACCCCATATTGAATTACAATTATTAATTATTTATTTATAGCTTAACATGTTGAACTATAGGTGGTGTCTTCAACTTTGTTACAATGTCTGTGTATGTGAGAAAATAGTTGCAACAATTTATTGTGTTAGTTACTCCGGATGATAACTTGATTCTGCCACAAATGTGTGAACACCTACCATTTTGAACAAATAGATTAGGTACAATATGTAACTAAAACAATCAATTGAATAAAACTCAAATAAAAAAAAATACAATGATCAAATGATTGACTACAACGAACATGCAATTAATGGACATTTGACCTACCCCTAATTTAGTAGTTTTAAAAAGACCGTTGGGCAATAATTCATAAATTAAAAATCTCTTGGTTAATAATGCTCAGACCCCAACAAAAATAAAATATAGCAACAAATAACCTTTTTTTATTTACTACATTATTATTAGACTTTTTCTATTTTTTTATTTAACACTACTAAATTATTATGGGTAGTTCAAATGTCCATTGCATGTTAGCTGCAGTCTATGGTTTTATCCTTGTATTCTTTAACCGAGTTATATTCAATTGGTTGTTATAAATACATATATTGTACCTAATCTATTTGTTCAAAATGGTAGGTGTTCAAACATTTTAGGCAGAATCAAGTTATCACCGAGAGTAACTAACACAATATCCGTTGTTAAAAGAAAAAAAATGAAAAAAAAAATTGTTTATACTATTTTCATATCTACACACACATTGAAACAAAAATAAAAAAGCATGACTGAACAAATAATCTTTTTTATTTATTGGGAAATTTACCAAAATAGACCGGTGATTGTCACTTTTTAGACTAGAAATAATTTTAATTCGAAAATAGACTGAGCGACCGGGTGACCTGTACAACATGCTAAGTGTCAGCTTATGAAATTCAACAAGTGTCCGGGTACATGCTAAGTGTTCGGCTTATGAATTTGACAAGTGTCTTATTGTACAAGTTGTCCGGTCGTGCGGTCTATTTTCGAATTAAAATTATTTCTGATCTAAAAAGTGACAAATCGGATGGCGACTGATTTGTTTCGGTACATTTCCCTTTTATTTACTACATTATTTAGCTTTTTCTATTTCCTAAATGAAAAACAGAAAGAGATAGTTGGAAATGAATAGTAGTATTAGATAACATAAACTAGTTACCAGGATGCCATCTTAATGATTTCTACGTCATTCAATATACAGTCTCGCTATCTAAAAACTAGTTATAAATTGAGAAAGTGCCGGAAGTAGACTAGTTGTCCAGCGGACGTCATTTAATTCTTTTTTTTTTTTTTTTTTTTTTTTTTTTTTTTTTTTACTGTTCACGCTTTTTTTCACACTTTTTTTTTTCTTTTTTTTTAATAAATGTTTTTTTTAATTCATTTTTCTAAAAAAAATTCACCTTTTTTTTTTTAAATTCACGTGTATTTTTTTTTAAATTCACGTTTTTTTTTTCATTTTCTTACGTTTTCGTCCGTTTCATTCGTTTTCGTCCATTTTCATACGTTTTCGTCCGTTTTCATACATTTATACACGTTTTCGTCCATTTTCGTTCATTTTTTTATGTTTTCGTAGGCTTTCAGACATTTTTGTCTGCTTTCGTCCGTTTTCTTACGTTTTCGTCAATTTTTGTACGTTTTCATACATTTTCGTCCGTTTTTATATATTTTTGTCCGTTTGACCCATTCGACTCATTTGATGTTTTTCTCTTTTAGGTAAACTTGCTTTGAACCACAAGATCTGGTTAAAAATATGAAAATTGCAAGACCCGTTTATAACTAAATTGGTTGAAATTGCCACCTATTATGGAGATGATCCTATAGAAACAGGGATGGGCTAACGTTTAAATATAACCATCATGTTGGAAGACTGGATCCCATCCAAAGTCAGTTGGTCCTCTTGCGGGAACGATCTTCCCCTGAAACGATACATTGCGTGTAAAATTATTTGAAATGCCAATCAATCAAAACCTAGTATAGGTACATGCAAATCACATTTCAGACTACAAAAGATCAGTTTAACCGTTTGATATCATAAAAAACAAAGATAATAATATAAAGCATACCGGGGTCTTTCCCATAAACGTAACGGGTTCATGATTTGGCGCAATAACAAGAAAAAGTATACACAGAGCTTAGGCAGATTTATCCTCATAAGCCATCAACATATTGTTCAGACCTACAAAAGCAATTGAAGTACTCAGTACTTAATAAATTAACATTATGTTTAACAAAGTTTAACATAGATTTAAATAAAAACTATTCTAACGTACCTTCATGACTAGGCTTCTGAAGAAACCACTTGCTATGGGTAGCAAATGTCATCCAGTCACCCATGACAAAGTAAAATCAATAAAGTCAGAACATGCCAAAATTCGCCTATGAAAAACACTTGTTTTGGGTTGATTCAGCACTATTTATCATGAAAAACGCTATAAGACTGTCCTTAAAAAACATGCAGCCAGCATCTAAGTTTGTTAAATAGTTGCTTGATTACAATCTCCTACCTCCATTAATCAGGCATATCACATAATCATATGTCAATCTGAAGCAACTTCTAAATAAAATAACGTTTACTGGGCTTGTGCTGTGAGGAATTGAATGGAATGATCTCTCTCCCTTGGTTACAATCACTGCCCGTAAATCCCTTCTCTTTGTATGTTTTGTAGTTCCATAAATGAAGTAAAATATACAGTATGTCTATGCTGGTTAAAAATATTACATATGTATGTAATCAAAAGGTCTTTGCATTTGGCACATGAAATGTAAGTTCATCTAGAGGTGGCAAAATGGGCGGGCCCGAATGGGCACGGGCCAAACGAGCTCATGTTAGTAATTGATATTTAGGGAAAACAGGTCAAAAAGACAATAGATAAATGGAAATATATGCTGGCCACTCACCAGCAAAATTGATTAAAGCTTTTAGCTAATTTACGGATCATTGTAGCCAATAGCAAGCCAGAACACGGTGTACTTCTTGCCACAATTGTGCTACAACACTAACTCTTTCATGTGAATAAAGGTTCTGTGTGACATTCTAACTCTCGATCTAATAAACAGATGTCTTAGATCATGATACTGTAATTTTCTAACAATGTAAACAGATTGCAAAAGTATACTAAGGGATGTTTGGATGTGATGATGCAAACCTAAAGTTCCAATAATCCGCTTTGCAGTGTCCAGCTATCAAATTTAACACAAGTTTGAGGGATAATATAATCAGCATCTTAGAAGCAGAAGCCGATAAGTTTCAGGGGTAAGATTTGTGCATAACTTTACAGACACAATTTCAGCTAATCATTGTAAGTCTCTAACTCTCTAAGAAGATAGATATAACCAACATTTGTATGCTTAACTGAGTGACCCGTTCGACCCATTTCCATTTAGGGAATAATGATTCGACCCACTGTACCCGTTTGAGATATTGTCATCCAAAATCGACCCATTCCTAGTATATTGGTCAAAATTGCCACCTATAACAAGATGATCATAGAGAAATAGATGGAAGGACAGGATGACGTTTGATCATAACCATCAGGTTGGAAGAATGGGTCCCATCCAAAGTCGTTTGGTTCACTTGCAGGAACAATTTTCCCTTGAAAACGTAAGTATTGCGTTAAATTGTTTGTAATACCATTTGATGTGTGATTAGCACATACAGAATATGTCACATGTGTAAAAACAAAGTGGATAAGTTAACGCATTTAGTCTTTCCCCAAACGTAATGGGTTCAAGATCTAGCCCGATAGCGAAAGAAAATATACACATAGCATTGACAGATTTATCCTCATACGCCATCAACATATTGTTCAGACCTACCAAAGCAATATAAGTACTCAACAAGCATTATATTTTTAGGTTCTACATCAAGATAAGTTTGTAAAAAAAGTAATTTAAGTGCCTTCATGACCAAGCTTATGAAGAAACCAATTGCTATCCATCAGCATTTTCCATCCGGTCACAAACATTACAAAGTAAAATCAATAATGTCATAACTCATAACAGACCAAATTTGAACCATGACAAAATTTGAGTTTATTCATTAATCATTACTACTATTTACCAAGATGCAAAGAATGCGACACCCAAACTAACTATCACATAAGAGATGTCTTAATTTAAGCTACTAAAGTCTTGCTAACAACGAAACAGGTTTCATATAATGTGCTGCAAACCTAATGTCCCAACAATCAGCATTGATGTCAGCTATCCGATTTTGAAAAAAAACTTCTAAGATTACTAGTTATAACTTAACTAAAGATGATTGATATAACCAACATTTGAATAGAAGTAGGAATGATTTGAACTTGCAACGTAATACTTTTATGCGAGACAAATTGGCAGGAAGCCAATAAACATCACCTTAATGAGAAAATGAAAGTGCAGCTAGGGATACTTACATGTGTGTTTGTGAAATCTTAAAGTTGTGTTTATCGATTTCTATATGCAGCTTTTTGTTTCGTATCAAGCTTTGTTAGATAACATATTCCATTGATAATGTGCAAATAATATGTGTTTTCGATTCACTACAAAAAACACTCAACGGCTAGATAACTGATGATTTACCAAGTGCAGTGAGTATTGCATCCATATTTTGAAACTACGTAGTAAGTTCAGATCCTTAATGCACTACAACCAAACAAGAAAAAAACCCGATACAATGGGTCTTGCCCGCATATAGCCGGGTCTTGACCGGATATAAGCGGGTCTAACCGGATATGACCGGGTCTTGGCCGGATATAACTTTAAGATTGAAATGGAATTGACTGTCCCAAAATAAAATAATAATATATAAAAAGATTGAAATGGAATTGACTGTCCCAAAATAAGCTTAACTTCATCAAGCTTCTTTGCATTTTTGTTGACTTTTTATTCTTACCTTGCAGATTTATTTACAATTGACTATTTATTTTGCCTGAAAGTTGTTATTCATATATAAAGTTTTGGTCGTGTTATGACAAGTTTTAAGTTAAATAGACGCAGTGAAATTTTCATCATGTGAGGTCAGTGGGTCTCTTTGTATTTAAGACAAGTAGAAATTGTTGGTAAGGTTTGTGGTTCGATTCCCATGTATCTCCATAAGCGTTTTTAACTAAATGCACAAAGCTAAAAAGGTCTCTCCATAAACGTTGGTTCGGTAAGCTCCAGGAGTAGTTTTAAACCCTGGAAACTAAAACCGAAATCCTTTTTTAGCATTCAATGAACGTTTAAAAATGGGTTTTGGGACTGTAGTTGGCTAAGCCTATGTATAGTTTATTGTGTATCAAAAAAATGGGTCCATGTTTACCCAAATAATATGTGTAATGAAATGATACACTTTTGTGTTAAATAAATTAGGTTGGAAACTAAGCCTTGTATGGTGATGTGGTGTATTGGTAAGAATAGATCGTCATCATTCATTTTTATACAATTTATTGCTTGCTCACTAATTAGAATTTTATCATTGTATTTTTTGGTTTCATTCAAAACAAGTATATTACTAGTGAATTACAACTAACTATATTAGCTTTAAAAGTAAACATGAAGTTTTATAAACGAACGGCCGGTGTTTTTATATGCGTGCATTTTGAATGTAGACATCATTATTTGCGATTTGAGTATATAAAATGCATAATTTACATTTTGACACCCTTCGTGTTTTCTTCTTTTATTCCTCATAAACATTAGCTCGGTTCTATTTGTATGTTAAGGAACAAACTCAAAGCAACATAACCAAGCTAAAAATTAGTTTGTAGAAAGTAGACATTTGCTAGAGTACAAGTTGGAACATGCAAAAAAATTGTCCACAGCACTCGCGTTGCCACCATTTCGATCGTGGAGGGTTACAAACTTACAGTTGTTTATAGTCCTCCTCATTGTTTTTGTCTATAATTGATATACTTATGTAACCCCAACTGTAGGTACAATGCCATTTTGATTTCGCTTTTGATGTTCATTTCTATATTACAAGGTACCAATGGATGTGTGTCACCAGAATTATCTAAAATGGATATATGTGTTAGTGTGTCGGTCTTCTATCAATGTAAAAGTCAATCAATCACAAGGTACTAACGAACATATGTCACCAGAATTATCCAGAACGGATAGATGCGTGACCCTCACGAGCCCAACCAAAAGATTCACCAAACCCACAGAGTTTTGAGTCCTGTTCACCTACATTTCTAGCTGTAAACAGTAACAAACGTTCTCCTATATGCAATATGAATACTTATATTAAGCAACAACAAAGGAAGTACACTTATGCAACATCATAAAGATGAGGACTATGGGTCTGGCTCGACTACGCAGGAGCGCCACGGTATATTCACTCATACGTTACATTAAACCAATTTGATTAACGAAGAAGACAACGTAAACTACACTTTTTTACGGTCATCACATTGTCATTTTCTATCGATCGTGGTTGGTTTATCATGTAGATTCACATTTAGAGTACTACCATTGTCAAAGTGGTCAAAGATCAGTCACAAACTTTAGCTTTTGTATCCTTTAACAAAATGATCCCAGATTTTCATTAATCGGTTTTTTAACCCAAAATAAAAAGTGGATACCTCCCATCTAAGATACCTTGTCTAGAAGTACAGTATGAATTTAAAGAGGTACACACCAATAGAATTAATATTCTATCTAATGTGTCGAATACATAACCAGCTTCAGAAAAGTGAGATTTTACCAGTGCAAGAGCTATTCCACGATGAGAAATCTTGTCCTTTTCTTCTTTGGCCATTTCAGCATAATTATAACAACAGAAATGATAATTAGTTTGATTTTATTGCAAGCATGCGATGTCGATGATATGAAAGGTGTAGGGAAGATGGCAAGATGGCGAGTTAAAATGGGTCGGTTTGAAATGGATCAAAATGGGTTTGGGTCATAACAATGTCAAATCTGATTCAGGTTCAAACAGGTGGTTCATAACAATGTCAAATGGGTTCTTAAAAGATAGACTTGACGTGACTTTCAACCTGTTATTCGACCCTGTTATATTTAGTCTTTATTTTACCTATATCAACGTCTAGGGTGCTAAGTGTCCGTTTTTATTTCTTAGTCAAGTAGGAGTCGGTTTGGTTGGCTTGTGTCCCAAGCCCAACCCGTGTCTTTGTAATAGCCGACTTATGACTCTTGTTAGAGTCGGTTTACTCTCCCCCTCATCTCTATAAAAGGAGGTGAGGGGGGGACGGATTTGGTACGTCATTCTTTCAATACTAATCAACGTTTGGTTAGGGTTTACTTACTTGTGCAAATCTTTTCTTTTCTGTCGATTACATCATAACTGCTGGTGTATGTGCTTCCTCTTCAACATCGATATTTATTCCGTGCTAGTAACTAGGATTGTTGATCGACAATATCAACAAGTGGTATCAGAGCCCAGGTTCGCGGGTGTCGCTGGTTACTAGGATCGATCGAGAAGAGTTTTTTTTTGGTGTTCGTGTTTCTGGAAGGAGCAGAACTTACGTTCTGTTTGGGCTACCGGTTTTTCGATTACCAAAAGGTGCTTGTTGTTCAGGTTCTTGATCGACAAGGAGCAGCAGATTGAATTGTGTTTGTTTTTGGTGGACAAAGAATATTGGGTTTTTTGGATCTGTTTTTTTTCTTCTGGTTGTCGGCGTACTAAGGAAGAAGAAAAGGTTTAGTCATCAATAATAAAGTCAACACAGTAAGGAGATTGTTTTTTATTGGTGGAATCCAATACCAATATTTTAAAACATAAATTTTGTTTTATTTGTTTTTATTATTTATAAACAAAAGGATTAAAAAGGTATTGCACAAGGGACTTTATTAGTTTGTGATTGTGAGGTTTTTTCACAAGGTTTAGCAAATTAATAAAAGGATTAAAGAATGACGGGAGCCAAGTTTGAAATTGAAAAATTCGATGGAACTGGTGATTTCGGGTTATGGAGAGTCAAGATGCGTGCTTTATTAATCCAACATGGATGTGAAGCAGCTCTGGAGGTTTTACCCGCGGATATGGATGCTACAGCGAAAGCTGAGCTAAACAAGAAAGCTCATAGTGCCATGATTTTGTGTTTAGGTAACAAGGTTCTGAGAGAAGTTACCGGGGAGACGACTGCAGCGGGGGTTTGGACCAAGCTCGAGACTTTGTACATGACAAAGTCCTTGGCCAACAAGTTGTACCTGAAGAAGAAATTGTACACATTCTACATGCAGGCTGGACGTACGATTTCCGAGCATATAGATGAGTTCAACAAAATCGTTCTTGATTTAGCAAATATTGAGGTAAAATTCGAGGATGAAGATCTTGCTTTATTATTACTCACTTCTTTACCAGCATCATACGAACACTTTGTAGATACCTTGCTTTATGGACGGGAAGCTTTGACTTTGGAGGATGTGATGGCCACACTGAATTCAAAGGAAATCAAAGAAAGATCTAAGGCGAAGGGGGATGATGGTGAAGGGTTATATGTGAGGGGAAGAACTGATCGCAGGAATTCGCATCAGTCTAGGGGAAAGTCAAGATCGAAGTCTCGAGGTGGAAGACTCAAGTGCTTTATTTGCCAATCTGAGGAGCACTTGAAGAGAAACTGTCCAAAGAATAATCGCAAGAAGTCAAATGGTTTCGTCAAGAAAGAAGATTAGCCAAGCTCCAGTGGTTCGATTTATGACGGTTCTGAGGTGATGATGGTTATGAGTGCAGAGGCTCTGCTAGATTGGATCATGGATTCAGGAGGTTCATACCACATGACACCCAGGTTAGATATTTTTTTTGATTTTCTGGAATGCGATGGGGGCAAGGTACTGTTGGGTGACAACAGGGAGTGCAAGATCAGAGGTATTGGCAAGGTCAGGTTACAACTGAAAGATGGGTCAAGTTTTGTATTAAACAATGTCAGGTATATTCCTGAATTGAAAAGAAACTTGATATCGCTGGGAACTCTTGAAAAAGTGGGATATACCGTAAAAATGCAGTCGGGCAAAATCAAGGTGATTAATGGTTCTAGGGTTGTTTTATCTGGAACTCGAAGGGATAATTGCGTATACTCTTTGGATGGCCATGCAGTGGCGGGTGAGCTTAATGCTAGTGTTGAAGAAAAAGACAGTCTTGCGCAGGTTTGGCACAAAAGACTGGGACATATCAGTGAGGCGGGACTACAGGTGCTGGAAAAGCAGGAGTTGTTTGGCAAGAAAAGTCTAGGTAAGCTCGATTTTTGTGAGAATTGTGTTCTGGGAAAGTCACATCGAGTCAGTTTCGGTGTAGGAAGGCACACTACTCAGGGAGTTATAGACTATGTTCATTCAGACTTATGGGGTCCGTCTCAGGTGGAATCATTGGGAGGTAAGAGGTACTTCTTATCTATTGTTGATGATTATTCCAGGAGGGTATGGGTTTATATTCTCAGGTTCAAACACGAAGCATTTGGAAAGTTCAAAGAGTGGAAGCAGTTAGTAGAGAATCAGACTGGGAGGAGGGTTAAGAAGCTGAGGACAGATAATGGTCTTGAGTTCTGTAACCGGGAGTTTGAGCAGCTATGTACTGAGAGTGGGATTGCTAGACATTTGACAGTTGCCGGGACGCCGCAGCAGAATGGATTAGCAGAACGGATGAATAGAACTCTCATGGATAAGGTACGCTGTTTATTAATTCAGTCTGGATTGCCCAAGACCTTCTGGGCGGAAGCGACATGTACGGCCGCATATCTTATAAATAGGTCACCATCGACAGCGATTGAGAAAAAGACACCTATGGAGATGTGGTCGGGACATCCAAGTGATTATGGGATGTTGAGGATTTTCGGCTGTGTCGCATATTCACACGTTAAACAAGGTAAGCTCGAGCCGAGAGCGGTAAAATGCGTTCTTTTAGGGTATCCTGAAGGTGTGAAGGGGTACAGACTATATAGGCTTGATGATGAATCACCTAAAATAGTCACTAGCAGGAACGTGGTCTTCAATGAAAGTGTCATGTACAAAGACACGTTGAAGGATTCTGGTGCAGGTACTGATAAGTCTATTGAGGAATTACAGGTTGAGGTGGAACTGCAAAGGTTAAATAATCATACGCTTGAGGAAGATCAGACAGATGATCAGGAAGATGGCGATGATGAAGATGCAGGGGATCAGGATCATGATCAAACACCGGATCTCACAGATTATCAGTTGGTTCGGGATAGAGAGCCAAGGACAAGAACGAAACCTTTGAGGTTTCGAGATGAAAGTAATATGGCTGCTTACGCGTTTGCTGCAGCAGAGGAAGAAGATACTCATGAACCATTGACATACCAGGAGGCAGTTGCCTGTAAAGATAGATCTTAGTGGAAAGGTGCTATGGATGAAGAGATGGATTCTCTGAATAAGAATGAGACCTATGAGTTAGTGGATCATCCAGCTGGGCAAAAGCTGGTGAGCTGCAAATGGCTGTTCAAGATAAAGGAAGGGATTGAAGGTGTTCAAAAGCCTAGGTACAAGGCGAGGTTGGTGGCTCGTGGATACACACAAAGGGCATGTATTGATTATAATGAAGTATTTTCGCCGGTAGTTCGACACACATCTATTCGGGTTATACTTGCATTAACTGCGTGTAGAGATTATGAGCTGGAGCAGCTTGATGTAAAGACGGCATTTTTACATGGGAATCTTGAAGAAGTGATCTATATGAGGCAGCCACCAGGTTATGAACAAGGTAACAAGGTATGTTTGTTAAAGAAATCCCTTTATGGTTTGAAGCAGTCACCTAGGCAATGGTATAAGAGGTTTGATGAGTACATGCTGAGCAACGGGTTCAAGCGTAGTAGTTACGACAGCTGCGTATATTACAGGAGTTATGCACCAGGTGAGTATATCTATCTACTGTTATATGTAGACGATATGCTGATTGCTTGTAAAAGCAAGGCTGAGATTGGGTCTACCAAGTCTTTGCTAAAGAAGGAGTTCGACATGAAAGATCTCGGGGAAGCAAAGAAGATTCTTGGTATGGAGATCATCAGGGATCGGAGTCGCAAGATTCTGAGGGTGTCACAATCCGGGTACGTTTCTAAGATTTTAAATAATTATAGAATAGACAATGGGAAATCGGTTAAGATGCCATTGGGTGGGCACTTCAAGCTGTCGTTGAAGGATTGTCCGGTTAGGGATTGTGATGTTGAAAGGATGAGTAGGGTGCCATATGCAAATGCGGTTGGGAGCTTAATGTACTTGATGGTGTGCACGAGGCCAGACATAGCGTATGCGGTAAGTGTAGTTAGTAGATATTTGGCGAATCCAGGTAAAAATCATTGGGAAGCAGTGAAGTGGATTTTGAAATATTTGCGGGGTACTGCAAACGTGGGTTTGGTGTATGGGACAAATCGTGGCAACCATGTGGACGTAACATGTTTTGTTGATTCTGACTACGCTAAGGATCCGGATAAAGGTAGGTCAATCACGGGTTACGCGTTTTTAGTACAGGGATGTGTTGTAAGCTGGAAGGCAACGCTACAACACGTGGTTGCTCTTTCAACTACAGAGGCGGAGTATATGGCCCTTACGGAGGCTGTGAAGGAAGCTATTTGGCTAAGGGGACTCTTGGAAGAGTTGGGCGTGGAGCTTAACACTGTGGCAGTTAATTGTGATAATCAGGGCGCGATTCACTTATCGCGGAATCATGTTTTTCATGAAAGGCCTAAGCACATCAATGTGCGTTACCACTTTATCAGAGAGGTCTTGGAAGCAAAGACGGTTGAAGTTCTGAAGGTGGGTACTGAACACAATGCTGCGGATGCCTTGACGAAGGTGGTACCTGGACGGAAGTTACAACACTGCTTAGAGTTGTTGAAGGTCGGTATAGGCTAATATAAAGCCTAAGGTGGAAATTGTTATATTTAGTCTTTATTTTACCTATATCAACGTCTAGGGTGCTAAGTGTCCGTTTTTATTTCTTAGTCAAGTAGGAGTCGGTTTGGTTGGCTTGTGTCCCAAGCCCAACCCGTGTCTTTGTAATAGCCGACTTATGACTCTTGTTAGAGTCGGTTTACTCTCCCCCTCATCTCTATAAAAGGAGGTGAGGGGGGGACGGATTTGGTACGTCATTCTTTCAATACTAATCAACGTTTGGTTAGGGTTTACTTACTTGTGCAAATCTTTTCTTTTCTGTCGATTACATCATAACTGCTGGTGTGTGTGCTTCCTCTTCAACATCGATATTTATTCCGTGCTAGTAACTAGGATTGTTGATCGACAATATCAACAGACCCATTTGATGTTTTTCTCTTTTAGATAAACTTGCTTTGAACAACATGATCTGGTTAAAATATATGAAAATTGCAAGACCCGTTTATAACTAAATTGGTCGAAATTGCCACTTATTATGGAGATGATCTTATAGAAACAGAGATGGGCTAACGTTTGATCATAACCATCAGGTTGGAAGACTGGATCGATCTTCCCCTGAAAGGGTACATTGTGTATAAAATTATTCGATATACCAATTAATCAAAACCTAGTACATTCATTCAAATGTCATGTAAATCACATTTTTTACTACAAAAGATCAGTTTTGATATCTTAAAAAACAAGTGAATAATATAAAGCATACCAGGGTCTTTCCCACAAACGTAATGGGTTCATGATTTGGCCCAATAGCAAGAGAAAATATACACAGAGCATAGGCAGATTTGTCCTCATAAGCCATCAACATATTGTTTAGACCTACAAACGCAATTGAAGTGGTCAATTAACATTATTTTTTTATAGTTTAACATCTAGGTAAATACGACATAAAAGATTATTCTATGTACATTCATGACCAAGCTTCTGAAGGAACCACTTGCTACGGATCAGCATTTGCCATCCGGTGACACACATGAGAAAGTAAAATAAATAAAGCCAGAAAAGACCAAATTTGACCCGTATCAAAGAGATTCGTTTTGAGTTTAATCATAACTATTTAGTATTTACAACAAAAAATGTCAAAACAATCAAGTTTTATGCACTGAAGTTGACAGTAAAATGATTGTTGAAAATTGGTTAAAAGACCGGCAATAGCTGATGGAAACTTTCGCTAATTTAGGAACCATTGTGACGAATAGCTAGCTGAAACCTAGAGAACTTCTTGCCTAGAAATGTGTCTACAACACTAATCCTATCATTACCGAAAGATAAAAACACATAATGCTTCCATTACATTAACCAAGATGCAAACAATGTGATTTCCAAACTCACAATCTCACCAATGCTACCAGGTCTTGATTTCGTACTATGTGTGTTTGTGAAACCGATAACGCGCAAATAATATGTGTTTTCGATACACTAGAAAAAACGCTCAAGAGATAAGAGATGATTTAAACCATGCATTACAACGGAACATGTTGATATGTGGAATCATTTGAAGCCGACAATGGGTCATGGCCGGATATAGCCGGGTCTTGGCCGGATATAACCGGGTCTTGACAGGATATGACCGGGTTTAGCCAGGTCTTAACTCTTAACACAAAAACCTTAAAAAAAAAAAACACACACACACACACACAAAAATAAATAAAATAAAAAGTGTACCTGATCGAACCTACTATTTGGAAGTTATGGGTCTCTTATTATTATATGGGTTAAGCCCATACTACTATAAAAGTTAAGTTTATGTTAAATAGATGGAGGGAGAAGAAATTCCTGAGTTGTGTTGTGGTGTTGCTGGTAATTGGAGTGCGACTTTCATAGAACGTTTATGGTTCAATTCTCAGCAACTCTGTCACGCTTTTTAAATTTGTTTTGTAAGGTTTTTATCTTTTTAACTTTCAGAAAATATCATACGTGATATTAGTTTTTTCTTTAAAAGGGTGAGATTTTAACAATATGAGCCGTATATGAAGGTAAGCATCAAAATGTACCTTCTTAATAATTGGGGCCTATATATTATATCTTTGATCGTCATATTAAGTTAGAGTTGAGTTATTTTAAAAACCATACATCTCTCACATACCAAGGGACAAATATGGACCCTTGATTTAACTTTGATCAATGGCTGAGATCAAAAAATTTGAAACTTAAAAAAAAACACGGAGGGGTACTTTCGTAAAATTGCATCACCAAAATAACACAACCATCCCGTCTAATTTCATTTCATTAACGAAACCACCAACACACACTAAAAACACACACACAACACACACACAAAAACCGTTCAATATCCAAGCCCTAACTACCCACCGGAAACTGACGATTTAACCGGAAAATGGCGGAAAGTGACGACGATAATAACGTTCTGAAAACCTACCTATCTCCGGCTAAACAGAAGGAAAAAAAATCTGCTAAAAAACCGATTTCAGGTATACTCATACGATTTAAACAACTATTTTACTATCTCTTACTATCATATATGATTGAAATATACATGCATGCTGTGTATAGAGATTATATTGAAGATATTATGAATTTACACTGATTATTGATTGTTTATGCAAGTTATTGTGATTTTGTGGAGAAATAGTGAAATAGAAATTAGGTTTTCAAAGTGAATAATTAGATTCAGTAGAAATTGAAATAAAAAAGAAACAATAGAAGAATTTATTGAAGGCGACTTATGCGTTTGGCTTAGCCGCAGAAGACGCCTTCGGCTTAGCCGAAGGCGTCGGCTGCGGCTAAGCAGCAGAAGATGACTTCGGCTTCGCCGAAGGCATTCGGCGTTGCCGAAGGCATTTGGCTTCGCCGAAGGCATTCGGCTTCGCCGAAGGCATTCGGCTTCGGCTTGACGAAAAGCATCTGTTGCGGCTAAGCCGCATCAGACGCCTTCGGCTAAGCCGAAGGCGTCTGATGCGGCTTAGACACAGAAGATGCATTCACCTTCGCTGAAGGCGTTTGATGAGGCTTGGCAAAAGGCATTGGTTGTGGCCAAGACGCAGAAGATGCCTTCGGCTTCGCCGAAGGCATCTGATGAGGCTTAGCCACAAAAGATGTGATTCGCTTACATACGGCAATGATGATATAAAAATTATCATATATGATACACTTAAAAAAATTGCTTTAGAATTATCATATGTGATAACTGAAATGAAAGTAACCAAAAATATTGAAAACAATAATGATATACTCTTGTTTATAAGGTATCATATATGATAAATGTTAGAAACAGGATTTGTAGTTTTGTTTGCATTGAAATCAGTATCATATATGATATAGAAAAATATTGAGTTATAGATATGTTAAGTTAATATTGATTGTATTCTATATCATATATGATAAATAAATCAAACACTTGTCTTTACTGCAGCAATAGCCTTCGGCTATGTGGATAACGTTATAAATTCATTGTCATTCTTAAAGACATCAACTACAGGAAAAAAATCTGCCAAAGGTACATATTTTTGCTTTTATATATCAGAAGTAATAAAATGTATATGAAAATATTGTTTAGTGAATACATAATGAATTAAATCATATATGATAACATTTTAAATTTTTTTTGCAACAGATGTAATAGATGTCGAACAGATGGAAATAGATCAAGAAGCGGATGATAACAAGAAAAGTAAGAGATATAAAATCAAGGAAGAACCAGCAGTCACACCCCCAAAAGTAAAGGGAGGATATAAAAAAACAAAGTGCACTACAAGAGGGGGTGGAAAGAAAACAACAAAAGAAGCTACCAAACCTGCCAAAACTTCTAAGAGATACACAAGAAGAGATACTAAGAAAACGATGGAAGAAGAAGTAAATCAGGAAAGTGAAGAGGAGAACGAGGAAGATGAGGTGATACTTTATAAAAGTGAAAATGAAGAGGAACAAAAAAGACAAACAAGAAAAAGAAAATTGGAAAAAGTTGAAGAAACAGAGGAGGAGAAAGATGAGGAGGAAGATGAGGAGGAACGGGAGATTGTCAATGTCAAAAAAGAAAAAATCAAAAAAGAAAAGGGAAAAAAACCAACGAAAAAGGTGACATACCCAAGCTGCTTAACTAGGTCATCACCAAAAGCCATGTCTGATGCAATGGTTGGCTTAACAGAGATGAGAAAGAAAGTTTTGAAAGATATCGGTTTTGAAAGATTCATCAACTTCCCAATAACCGAACTCCCTGGAGCATTGTTATATCATGTTGCTCAGAAATTCCATACACCAAGCATGGAATTAAGATTGGAAAAAGGATCCATAAAGGTAACAAGGCAAAAAATACATGATATGCTAGGGGTGCCTATGGGAAAAACAAAATTGGAAGATCTAGAACCAAGAGATAAGGATGATCCTTTCATAGCAGAATGGGAGGGCCAGTTTAATCATGTAAAGAAAATCACACCAGCTGTAATATCAACTGAGATAACAAGCTCATTCGATGCTGATTTCATCTTTACAATAAACTTTCTGACTCTGTTTGCTAGCACGATGGGAAAAGTTGATAATGGTGCAAAGGTGTTTCCAACTGTGTTGATGCATGTAAAAGAAAATGATGTCATTTCAGAAATTGACTGGTGCGGTTACATATTGGAATGCTTACGAGCAAGTAAGCAAAATTGGGATAAGGTGACTAAAGGCGACTACTATTACGGCCCAGCAACATTCTTATGTGTAAGTTATTTTACATGTTTCTATAAATTTATCAAATGTGATTCAATAACATACACTTATTATAATCTAACACAAAATTTATATTTTGTATGAAAAAGCTGCTATACTTAGACTCAACCGACTTCCCCAAATTTCAAGTAATGCGTCATCGCCCAGCAATGAGAAGTTGGAACACGCAAGCAATGAGGAAGAGGATTGGGATGGAAATGATAGACAATAGCTTGGGAAAACTGGAACATCACGAAGAGTTTGATCCGGAGGAAGAGCAGACAGGCTTGAATTTTTACAAGGGAATGGATGTCTACAATGAACCATTGCCTCCGAAGAGACCAGAAACCAAACAGGTAACTTTTACCTTAGTTTAATTACTTATATAAACTGATTGTCAGATAAACTGCAGCATAGACTTCGGCTAAAGCCGAAGACTATGCCTACGGCTAAGCCTTCGGCTTTAACAGCAGGCTATGATGCGGCTTAGCCGCAGGCATTGCCTTTGGCTTTAGCCAGAGGCAATGCCTGCTGCTAAGCCTTTAGCAAGATAAAAAATCATATATGATTTAGAAAATCATATATGATAATTGATATATCATATATGATAATTCATTTATCATATATAATAATTCATTTATCATATATGATAATTCATTTATCATATATGATAATTCATTTATCATATATGATTATGAAAAATCATATATGATAATTCAAATGTTTCTTTTAAATATAAAATATCACATATGATTTTGAATATAGATTAAAAAAAAATAATCCAACTTGCTTATTTTACAGGAGTTTGTTGATAAAATAGAAGAGATGTTTGAAATCATTTCAAATGAGAAAAAGGAGTTGGGTGAGACGTTGAAAGAGGGAATGCAGAAGTTTAAAGGAGACAAAACATTGTTCAATTTATGCAAGAAGTACAAGAAAATGTTCAATGTTTTGGACTTTGGTTTAAATGACAGTGATGATGGAGACACTAGTGATGATGGACACACTGATGATGACAACAGTGATGATGGAAGCGAGGATGGAAGCGATGATGGAAACAATGATAATAAAGGAGGTGATAATGGAAGCGATGATGAGAAAGATAACAATGACATTAGTGATAAGGAAGATAAAGATGGGAAAGATGGTAAAGAGGAAACAGAAAGTGGCAGTGAAAGTGAGAGTAAAAATGAAGAAAGTGAAGGTCCAGTTGAAAAGCTAAAACATATAGAAGAAGGAAGTGAGAGTGAGAGCAACAAACAAGAACAAATGGAAACAAATATCCAGAAAGATGAAGAAAAGATGGAAGAAGATGAAAGTAAAACTGAAGATGAGTCGGAAAACGAATCGGAGACAGAAAAAGAAAATCCAGTTGAGAAGGAAAAAGAACAAGAAATTGAAGTTGAGAAGGAAGAGGAGAAAGAATTGGAGAAGGAAAAAGAAACTACTTTCGAGAAGGAAAAGAAAAATAAAGGATCAGCTGAGAAGTTAGGGACTCCAATTCTTTCTTTTGAGCCACTTGATGAACAGATTCTAGATGAGATTTATGAACATGCAGAAAAGGCTAGTCAATCAAAATTGAAAAAAACAAAAAGCACAGCAAGAAAATCGGTAACACCACCAGAGAAAATGATGACAACAAGAAGCAAAATCAAATCAATTTCACCACCAAGCTTCGATCTTGGAATAAGCCCAGTTTCAAGCAAACCTGCAGCTCAAATTGACACGACAGAAGAAAAAACACCACAGGTTGAAAAAAGGGCTGCAGATGAAACAGAAACAACAACTGAACCAAAAAAGATGGAAAGAAGGGCAAAAAGGGTGGTTGATGAAGAAGAAACCAAAGAACAAGAACCACCTGCAAAGAGAATAAAAAAGCCTTCAAGATATCTGGTTTCACCATACAACAACCGGAAAACTGCCTTAAAAGCAGCGCAAACACCGGATGAATTTATGGTATCCGAAGCTTTATTCTCAATGCAAGGAGATCCATAGTAAGTCTGGTTTATCTTATTAAAAAACACATAAAAATAAAAAATGTGAAATTGTGCTAACAATATATATTTTTGTGTAGCGAATTCGTTTTTGAAACTGAATGGGCATGGGGAGCTGCAACAATCAGAGACAACATGCAAACACTAGCACCACAATTGAAAGTGGATGTTAGTATCATCGACAGCTTTGCATGCATCTTGAACTATGAAGAAACAATCAACAAACCTGCTGCACCAAAGATCAATCAGTATTTTCACACAGGAATACTCGTAAGTACCAACTAAATTAAAACTTAATTACTAAAATATTAATTTGTTCTTAAACATATGTTTGAATTATGCAAACAGACGAAACAAATAGTGGAAGCAAAGAAAAAAGAAGAAGAGAAACAATACAATGATTTTGTTGCAAACTTGACAACCGTGTTCAAAAAAAATACAGATGACAACTCAATGCATCATGTGGAATTGGTAACTTCTTTCAACTATTATGAAAAAACAAAATTTATATTTTGTTGTATAACAACGATTCTAATTTTTTTTTTTCTTAATATTTATACAGGCATTCTTCCCAATAATCGCACATGAACACTTTTACCTGATTGTCTTCAACATAAGGAAAGGCACATCTGTCATCATAGACAACTCACCAAAGACATATGAAGCAAAATACAGCAAGGAATGCGATGTTCTGGTAAGTAATTAGACACTCATGCACATTATCATATATGATAAAATAAAAAAAAAATTAAAGACAATAAGCTATCACATGTGATAAAATAATGTGATGTTCTAGAAAGTAACTAAATATTAAAAAGTTATATTTTAGACTCTTATACAGGTAAGCCTTCGGCTTACCTGAAGCCGAAGGCGTCTTCTGCGGCTAAGCCGCAGAAGACGCCATCAGCTTGGACGTAGGCATAGGATGCAACTAAGCCCTTCAGCTTTGCATATGAGATAAATAATTGTCTTTAATAAAATAAAATTTCTATTTTGTGTAGAAAAAACTGTTGTCAAGATATCTAGCATCCCACAACCATGAAAAGGCAGCTGATATAGAATCAAAAAAGACAACGGTGATGAAAATGAAGTGGGCAACAAAAGAGAATGTCATTGACTGTGGAATTTTTGTGATGATGCATATGGAGCATTATGGTGGAGAAAGTCAGAAGAACTGGAATTTGGATTTTCCGAAAGAAGGAAGAGATCAGGAAATACAAATAATAAAGCTGAGAATGAAATATGCAACCAAGATGCTCATGCATGAACTCAACATCCACCGACAAAAAATGAGCGAGGAAACATTTGAGTTTGCAGGAAAATACACTGACAAGAAAATGAAGGAGGAAATGATAAAGGCAGAGATAGAGAAGAAGAAGAAAGAACAGGCTGAAGAACATGTTGCAAGTGCAATATGATGGAAAAGGAATGGAAGATTCAGAAGTAGGACTAACGAAGGATAGGAGGGCGTAAAACAACTTTTTGGGGCAACTGACGCAAATTAAAAAACTAATTTCTGTTTAGTCTCTTATGAAATGTCTAAATTCGTATGCTACAATATCACTTTGAATTTCTAAGTAGGATTATGGTTTAACATTGCAAGAACTATGATGCAATGTTTTATTAATTGAATGGCGAAACATCTCTGGATGTTATTTTGGATAATAAGTCTTGTTTAAATTTCATTAGACCAATTGATAATCACTTGTTATAGCTATTGATATTGGATAATTGCCTCTGCGATTTAAACAAGGCATGAAAGTAATACATTATCATATATGATAAAGTAAAAATAGTAATTTGCCTAGTCTAAAATCATATATGATATTAGATAAATATAACATATGATATACTCTTGTTCATAACGTATCATATATGATAAAAAAAAACTAATAAAACAAGTATAAAATCATATATGATTTTGGAGAATTATCATATATGATAATACATTTAAAAAATTTGCTTCAGAATTATCATATGTGATAACTAAAATGAAAGTAACAAAAACACAACACATTCATAATACTCTTGTTTATAACTAATCATATATGATAAATCAAAAAGATAAACACCAAGTGTAAAATCATATATGATTTTGGAGAATTATCATATATGATAATAAACCTAAAAAAACTACTTCTGAATTATCATATATGATAACTGAAATAAAAGTAACCAAAACTCTTGAAAATAATCAGAAACAATCTGTTTCATATAAAAACTCAGTAATAATCAAACAATCATGTCTAGGTCTGTTACTCAAATTTCTTCAACACAATCCAACAAAACAAATAATAATCAAAGAAATAAAAAAAAAAAAAAAATATGTGGACGATTTATGTTGAAATTCATGGTTGATCCAAGACCTCTTCTCTTGTAACTTCTGATTGATCCAAATCCCCTTCCCTTGTAACTACAACTTCATCCAACTCGGCCTCTTCTGCAAACTTTTTTGGGCACGTCCTCCTGTTGTGACCATCTGTCTCTCCACATAACGAACATGCATTCCTGTTCTTCGAATTCTTTTCAAGAGCTTGCTCTTTCCCTCCTTTTATGCGCATCTTTTTACGGCCTTTAGGATTACCAAGAGCCGGATTGTTAATGGTTTTTTCAGCCGGCTTCGGGACTCCAACAAGTTCCTCCAAATTATCAGCCTTGTTCTTAGAAGGAGGATTTGGGCAATCAGCCTCGACATCAATCTTTAGCAACCTCAACTTTTCAACAAAAGAAGACAACCTCGCCTCATCTTTACTCAACATATGGACACAGTGATCAACAATGGAACTTGCCTCATTTGCATAATTCTCAACAATCTCATTCTTCTCACCATATCTGTTCCTTTTATTCCTCAAAGCAGCAGGTATAAGGTTCTTTGTCCAACGCCTCAATATGTATTGACTTGGAATCACTTCAATATTGGCATTCTTAAACACACAAAAAACATGCCTGCATAATATTCCAACTCGAAGAAAAAGCTGACAGGAACATACAACTGATCCATCCCCTTGGTTACGCAACACCTTAATGGACAAAAAAGAAAGAAGATAGTAAAAAATCATATATGATAAAACAAAATAAATAAGGTAGTAAAAAATCATATATGATAAAAAAAAAAAATTTTTAAGTAGCCAACATACCTTATATAATCCATCAACTCTATAAAACAGGTTAACTGGCTCTTCTTCTTCAGCTTTATCGTTATCCTTACCTTTATCCTTAACTCTCTTCCTAGCTTTCTCTCTCAACTTAGCTTTCTTCTTCTCCATTAATGCATCAACAAATTTTGTTTCTCTAATAACAGATACCTCAGATCCTTCAACCAAGCTTTTGGTTTCTATTTGACAATACCATGTGCCTGCAAAAATCTCTGCTTGAACCAACTCGAACAGAGGACGAGTAAAAACCTTCGAAGCATGACGTTCAATCTTAAGATAGGTTCTAAACTTCGGAACAGAATCAATAGTCTTATGATCAAGCCTCTCTTGTATATGCCTCTGCTTTTCCATTGCCGTCTCAAAACAATTCATAAAATTCATAAGAGTGGAACCTTGATTCGTAAAATGAGAGAAAAAGGAGTTCTCACTCTCAGATCTAGACGTCGTCCTCATCAAACCACACAAGGGGGAATCAATAAAATAAGCAGGAATCCAACACGAACGTATATTAAACATCTTTGTTAACCACTTATGATTCTGCAAACTAAATTCATCCAGTAACTTTGACCATCTATCCTCAAACTCCTCCGGACCAATATACATATTCCATACAATTTGATTAAACTTCTTTTTAAAGTCGGTATCATCATAGATTTTAGAACATATCTGTAAACAAAACAAATAACATCTGATTTAACAAATGATTTGAAAATAGATATGTGTTATCATATGTGATAAACCAATAAGAAATACACATAGAATCAAGTATCACATATGATTTAACATATTATTTGAAAAAAAAGTTCAAATTATCATATATGATAAATCAATAAGAAAATACACATAGAATCAAGTATCACATATGATTTAACATATTATTTGAAAAAAAGTTCAAATTATCATATATGATAAATCAAAAAGAAATACACATAGAATCAAGTATCACATATGATAAACAAAAAGGCAGAAAAATACCTTTCCAGGGAGCTTTTGAGTAATATGCCACATGCAAAGTCTGTGTTTAGAACCCGCAAACTCAGCTTCAATGGCATTTCTCATAGCCCCATCCTGATCAGTAACAACAATAGTTGGAGCCCTACCAAACGCCTTTATGAACGCTTTGAGCAACCAAATATACGAAGCTGTAGTTTCGTTCTTCAACAAGCCTGCTGCGACTGTTACACACCTCCGATGATTATCTATGGCTGTAAAGGGAACAAACACCATTTTGTACCTGAAAAACAAAAAAAAAAATACTTAAAATAACAGATTAAATAGAAAATCATATAATCAAAATATCATACTGAACATACAAATACTTACTTGTTTGTTCTGTAAGTAGCATCAAACGAAACAACATCACAAAACTCTCTATAGTTGTACTTAGAAACTTCATCAGCCCAAAAAATAGCCGCAAGCTCAGCATTATCAACCAAATAATCAAACGAAAAATCGGGCACATGCTTCTTCCTATTCTCCATCTTAGATATAAGCATCTGCGCATCACTATCACCTATATAGCAGTTCACACCCCTAAAAAAGTTCTTAAAATCAACAGTCGTTCCATGAACAAGCAAATAAGAACCCTTCAAACCAGTTAAGATGTGATGAGCTTTCGTTGCACCTATATTTACGCTAGCAGCTTTAACAATGAACAATTGCTCAGAATAGGTTAACTGCCTCTCAGTCTTCGACAAATGCTTATACTCTTCACGTTCAAGCTCGTGATTATGAATAATATCAAACACATTCAACCTGTACTTAGAAGTACCAGGAATCAAATCAAAAATAACACGTGCTTTGCAGCCTGTGATATGTAGGTTCGAACTTCTAACCTGCTTGTCACTATTCTCTAAGTCTAACGTGTCAACATGAATTCCCTTGGGACAACCTTCCCTATTACACACTAAATACTTTTGTTTCACAGTACCATTCCTCAACCTTTTCTGGCATGACTTCCTAACCACAAACCCTGCTTTAGCAGCATATTTCATGTACGCAGCAATGCACTCATCAATAGACTTATAAACTTTGCCCTTAACCAATAAAACGTCCACAGGAACTTTAGGAATATAATAAACAGTTCCACCAGGAGTATCAAAATTAGAGTGAGTAGGAAACGATTCAGGAGTTTTCAAAGGATTCAATTCTGAAAAAAAAAAAAAAACAATTAAACAAAAAATCAAAACAGTGATTTACTAAAAATGAAATCACAGACACAACTTCTAATTATATCATATATGATATATCATATATGATCTGTCATATATGATATATCATATATGATATATCAATATCATATATGATATATCAATATCATATATGATATATCATATATGATATATCATATATGATATTGATATATCATATATGATATAATATCCAAAATGCCTTATTTAGAGCTTAAATCTACTTACTAACAGCTTAAAAACTGACTAACTCAATCAAAACATAAATAAATGGCATATTCAGAGCTTATAACAGCTTAGTAACATAGCTTACTCTTAATTGATTCAGATAAATCACCGTGTTCATAAGCAACAATCTCCTCAGCATACTTAGCTGAAACATCTTCACTAACAACAATCTCTTCAAAAGCAATAGAAGAATCATTTACAGCAATCTCTTCAGAAGTAGTAGAAGAATCCATAAAACCTGCATATAAGATGAAAAAAAAATGAATAAGTTAGCTTATAATTAAGCTTATAGAAACAGAGAGCTATAATTAAGCTTGGAAATAAGATTAAATAAAAATAAACGATAAAAAATTAGGATAAGCTGATGTACGGGATGAAGAATGAGCTAAATTAATGAATTGAGAAGCAAAAATTAGGGTTTGTTGAAGAACGAGATGAAGGAGGTGGTTGGTTAAAGG
Organism: Artemisia argyi; assembly: GCA_030686995.1. NCBI lineage: Eukaryota > Viridiplantae > Streptophyta > Magnoliopsida > Asterales > Asteraceae > Artemisia > Artemisia argyi. The sequence continues at coordinate 17,140,703 of CM060684.1, read as the reverse complement.
AATCGGTTAGATGAGAGAGAAGGAAGAATCACACACTTTGTGTGTGTGAAAAAGTGACGCATTAATTGAGATGGGAGTAAAAAATATAATTTATAGAGTACAAAAATACCCTTGTAGTGTAAATGTAAAATTAAATCTCAGCCACTAGATCAAAATGAATGGAAGGTGGGGATTGATCCCTTGGTATGTAAATAATGTTTAGTCCTCAAATGATCTTTGTTCATTAAGTTATCTAGAAGCATACATGAAGATTTTGAGAGTTAAAAGTATTTATAATTTTTGACCCGTCACAATCTAAGTATTTACCTCATCCTTACTATACAATTTATGTTTAAGAATGCTTTGTCCAAACAAATAATACATTTATTTTCAAAAGCTGTGTTATGTTTGTTTTAGTGACTAAAATTGAATTGATTGATCTAATACAACTTTAACTTCCTTGACGTTGAAAACTTATGAATGTGTAAGTACTATTTATTTGGAATGAGCCCACAAAAACTAAAATAGGCCAATGGCCTTTCTTAACAATATCATTTGTCGTGTAATAGAACTTTTCTAACACCACATAAAAAAGATGTAGAGTTGATAAGTGGAATTAAAATCACATAGTAAAGTGAAGTAATGTGTGGCTTATTCTCAAGGTCACTAGTTCAATACAAAAATCACATTCACATTTCTACATCTTTGGTGTTTTCTTATTCTTTTCTTTAAGCACTTTGTTGAATCATAAGTTTTTATATATTTACATACTCAGTTTTTATTATTATATATTGATATATTTTTTTTAATTATTTTTTTACAAATATCGTTTGAATTTGTTTGCTATTAGTTATACAACACTAGTTATTACTATTGTTGTTTAGTAATTTTACATCACTAGTAGATGTGAGCATATGGACATTTTGTATGTTAAAACAATATCTTAGTACAGATAATGGTTTAGTTTGACGTAAAAATATATACGATTTGACTCCACGTTACGTGACGAATCTAATATTTATAATGTTGCCGATAAATTTGTTGCAATGCATTGACAAACTGTCCAAAAACATAAAAGTATTTGTCGCGAGGCGAAATTTTCATCGTCTTTAAACTTTCCCGATGGTCAAGTTCCCAGTTAACGTTCGTTTAGGTTTGTTTGTTATTTTTAACTAGTTATAATACCCGTGTACGCACGGGGTTTTTTCAAAAATTATAAATTATGTATTGTAAACAATTTAACGTCTATTAAATTGTTTTATTTGTGTATTTTTAATAATTTGCACTTGTTTCTCAACTTATATGTATTGTTGGTCACTCATCTGGCTCTCTTGTGCATCCTCTTGCTATATATGAGCCGCGTTGGTCTCGATATCATCTTTATGTTGCTCTAGAATCAGCTTCAATTTGGCCATATAGTTTTTTGCTAATATAGGATTCTCCTTTGCTCTGCAACTGCAGGATACAATAGAGTTTATATAATAAAATAGTAGACATTATATTTATTTTTAATATAAATCTAGAAATTGATGCAAGATTGGGATTATTTAAACCAAACACTATCTACTTTTTATAACCATGTTTGAAACATCAAACACAAACAACGTTTAGCGGCATACAATTACCAAAAGTTCAAACAACCCATAAACTTTATTTATCAAAGATGTACTGTGATTGATTATGAATAGTATCAATGATGTATTGTGATTAATTGATTTAAAAAATTAAGAAACTAATATACAACGTAACGTCCATTGATGATAGTCAAGATTACATGTCGTGAACTGCAAGGAGACACAAATTTCTCTTGACAATAGATACATTTGCTCATCGTGAACCCATCGTTTCTTATTTACCTATTCAATACAAAAAATAGCATAGAGGCCCACGTGTTTTGTTGGCTTTATTTACCTATTCAATACAAAAACGTTTTTTATACAATTTTTGGACAAATATAGAAATATTTAAGGTTACTTTGATAATTATAATACTTTTAAAAAAATCAAAATAAAAAAATTATTACTAAAAATGGAATGAATTAATTTTTTTAAAATGAAAAAATTGTTAATAAGGGTTTTGTTTTATTATATAAAAGATTGCAAGTCACTACTTAGCTGGGCTAAATCCTTGTATACAATATTGTGTATGAAAGAGTAAATGGCCCATGTATAAGTAATCTATCACTCTAGAGTTTGGATGATCTGTTTTGTATTCTAATAGAAAATAGAGGCAAGAATTAAACAAGTATTAAGCATAGTAGCTGGTAAGTGTCTTCTTATACGTTCGTCAAGTCAAAACCTCGGGGACTTTCGTATTTCAAAAAAAAATTATTTCCATATTAAGCAATATTTTTAATTAATTGTTATTTTTTAATTTTATAAATTTATAAATTCGTTTTGTTGATATACTACACAAGTAAAAGATAAATACTAAGAAGATAAATACAAAAAATACATATAAGATGCAACTAACAATAGGATGAAGCGTTTTAAATTATTATCTTTAAGAATAAAAAACTATAATTAAAAATCATAAATTTAACAAAACAAAGATTAAATTATTTGTTTTTTAATAAATAAAAATATGTCATTCAAAAATTTTTTTTTTTAAAACTTGCGGGTGCGCGGGCATTATTACTAGTAATTCATATAGTTACATCTCTCGATGTACTCATTTTGTTGAATCTGATGTAATTTATAGTTGCGCTAAGCGCCTTGGTTTAAAATTGCGCGTATCGTTGCGCTCGCATCGCGCATCAGAGTGATGCGTTTGAAAAAATGCAACGCGAAACCTGATGCGAGGTTGTTCCAGGATGCGGAATAATGCGAACGCATCACATCACAACAGTGTATTGCTCGCATTGGACGCAATGGACGCATCACTTCGCAACAGTTTTAATTTTGACTTTTATAGTTTAAGTTGAATTTATGTTTTTGGTCAAACCATTAAGTTGCATATTTGGTGTTATAACATTAAGTAATATCATTATGCACATCACTTATTCCATATTTAATCATTTACTTGTAGAGTTTTTAATTAGAAATATTATATATTTTTTATTTATTACCTATCACTGCGCGTCCGTGATGCGCTCGCAACCGCATCGCGCATCACGCATCGGTCTTTTGAACCTCGAGCGCAACGGATCGCCGCACGCAATTTAAAACCAAACTAAGCGCATGTATCTTAAATGGGTCCGTATTTAACCAAATAATATTTGTGTAATGAAATGATACGCTTTTGTTGATAAATAGATCAAGTTGGAAACAAACTCTTGTATGGTGATGCGGTGTATTGGTAAGAATAATGGCTTCTATACAAAAGGTCTCTAGTTCAATTCCTAGTACATTGTCGTCACTTTTTTATACAATTTAATGCTTGCTCACTAATTAGATTTTTATCGTTGTATTTTGGTTTCATTCAAAAGTCAAAACAAGTATTTACTAGTGAATTACAAGTTTTTCTTCTAACTATATTAGCTTTAAAAGTAAATATGATGTTTTATTAACGAATGGTGTTTTTATATGAGTGCATTTTGAACGTAGACATCATCGTTATTTGCGATTTGAGTATAAAATGCATAATTCACATTTTACACCTTTCGTGTTTTCTTCTTCTATTCCTTGTAAACAATAACTCGGATCTATCTGTATGTCAACTAACAAACTCAAAGAAACATAACTAAGCTGAAAATTAGTCTGTAGAAAGTCGACATTTGCTAGAGTACAAGTTGGAACGTGCAGTAAAATTGTCCACAGCCTCGCGTTGCCATCCTTTCGATCGTGGAGGGTTACAAACTTTCAGTTGTTTATAGTCCTCCTCATTGTTTTTGTCCATAATTGATATACTTACGTAGAATATTTGCTAGGTAGAAAATCGGATGAAGGTTGTAGCCCTCAAAGTTTTTTTGGATTCTGGAACCCAATGATCCTCAAATTAGCATTAATCCAAATGTATCTTACATGTCGGATACATGCCCAGCCTTAGTAAAGCGGGATGTTCCCACAGCAATCGCCAGCAATTTAACTTTTTTATTTTCCTTTTAAAAGCGGGATTTTTATTTTAATAAGGTGAAGACGGCAAAAGAAGCTAAACCAAGTTGTGCCATACAACCTTAGGACTCTAGTGAACACATATGACTCATGCATAAGGTGCAATTCAAACTGATCCAGATGTCATCCATGAGACTAAGAAATGAGGCGACTCAGGTACAACAAAGGTGATTGGAGCCCCTCTTGGTTGCCTACATTTCTAAGGAAGATATCAAGAGACAGATTGTGGGACAGCTTCGTCCTATACTTCTATCAATGTAAAAGTCAATCAATCACAAGGTAATAACGAATCTATGTCACCTGCCTGAATTATCCAGAACGGATAGATGTGTCACCCTCACGAGCCCAACCAAAAGATTCACCAAACCCACATAGAGTTTTTAGTCCTGTCCACCTACATTTCTAGCTGTAAACATGGACAAATGTTCTCCTAGATGCTATATGAATGCTTATATTAAGCAACAACAAAGGAAGTACAGTTATACAACATCATAAAGATGAGGACTATGGGTCTTGCAGGAGCCACGGTATATTCACTCATATGATACATCACCACCAATTTGATTAACGAAGAGGACAACATAAATTACACTTTTTTATGGTCATCACATTGTCATTTTCTATCGATCGTGGTTGGTTTATCATGTAGACTCACATTTAAAGTACTACCATTGTCAAAGTGGGTCAAAGATCAGTCACAAACTTTAGCTTTTGTATCCTTAAATAGATACAGCGGGAAAAGAAGACTAGTGTTGTAAATAGTGTAATTGAACTATGCGTCTTTTTTTTATAAATAGATACAGCGGGAAAAGAAAACTAGTGTTGTAGCATGTCATGTTGGTAAGTGCAATGTTATGTATTTGAAAGGTCCACTGTTCGATCTGAAACAAAATATGCTATCCCTTTTTATATAACTAAATACTTGCACACCAAGAGACTTTACCTTTTTTTTTTTTTTTTTTTTTTTTTTTTTTTTTTTTTTTTGCAAATTGTAACTTTTTCCTTTTCGCAAAATATGGGCCTCTTGTCTTGTTATAAATTATGTATGTGAGTTTAATAGTGTGCGGAGCTTGGGTCAGTTGGTAAGTGAACTTTAACTTGTTCGCAATGTCTGGGGTTCAATTCTCAACTGGGTCAAGCTGCCATTTTTGTTTTTCATTTTCATAAAACAATCATTTTTTTAGTTGTATTTTCGCTAACTAGATAACTGTTTTTAGATCATTTTCCATTTTTTCATCATTTGTATGTTCAAAGATAACAAAAGTTAAAAGGAAATTATGTTGATGTCACACTTTAATATTTGCACATATGAGGTATAGTTGAATCATTCAAAGTGATCCAAATGACTAAGATATGAGTCAACTTTGATACTACATTGGTGATTTGAGCTCTCTTTGTTGTTTTTCTCTTTGTTGTTTTAGTTTGTGGTGAGGTATCAAGAGATAGAGTAACTACTTTTCTCCTACCAATGTACATCTCAATCAATCACAAGGTACCAACCAATGTGTGTCACTAAAATTATCCAACTAAAAAGCTCATTACACCCGGAGTTTGAGTTCGGTTCACCTAACCAAAACTGTTGATGTTTCGCAAAGGGTTACTTAATCAGTCACACGACGATTGCATATAGATTTTATTCACCGAGCTTATCTTAATTAAATGCTAAACTAAACTACTTGTATAGAAGAATAATTCAATTGTCACAAAAACAAAAAACGTACACTGATATATCATCACAAAGATGAAGGGTTATGGATCTTGCAGGACTTGGTAGAAGTCTTAGTATATTCACTAGCAATAAATATAGGGTCGCGATTTCGATTCTGGATTTCATTTACATCACAAACGCAATATCAACTCATTTTACACGAACATAATTAAATTTGGACTAGATTTATGACTAGATTTAATCTATACTTTGTGAAATATTACTATATATAGAGTTGTACTTAATTTATGATACAAGATTTACTTCAATGGTTTTTGCTTTCTTTTAGTAAATTTTATTTGACTTTCTTTGGAAAGGAGAAGATCAACTAACGAAGTGAAATCAATATAACCTTAAACAAACACTCCTTAAGTCTACTTCCCACATAAGTTAAAGAAGTAAAATCTTTCTTGTTTATATAATATAGTGAATGAGTAGCATGCAAGTTGAGAATAGTGTTATGTTTTCAAGTACATGGTTATTCAAGTTTAAAGATTAATCCAAACATCAAAAACTTGTGAAATCCATGTTCTTGGAGAATTTAACGGACATTCTTAGCTTTTAATATCTTTTTTCACTTATGAAATAGGCCGTCAAAACCTTTCATTTACAAATATTTGTTCATGCTTCAACTAAATATTTGCTAATCTTTTACTCTATCTACATGATAAAACAAAACCACAATCACATCATCATTTTGAATTTCAATTACGAAGCAACAGTTGGAGAGTTTTTTAAAATATGTAATGATGTCTCAATAATAACTTAAAAACCAGAAAATTAACGCTAACCATATTTCAAGGCGCTATATTATGAGCAACTAGGCCATTTCACAGTGGGTGTTCATTTCAACCCATACACATTTCATCGCTCTAGCGGAACTTATCTAACCACCACGTATAATGCTATATTAATTTTGCAGTGACATGTGACCAACATGATATACATTTCTAGAGGAAGATATCATGAGACAGAGTGGCAACTTTAGACAAGAAAAAAACGTACTTTACATTACCAACGACACTTAATTAATTAACTTCGTGGCATGTAATTCAAGAAACACAAAAAGTTGCAGTATTGCCAAACTTTTCCTTGACCACAATCAAACAAAAATGTGAGAGTAAACCCATGTTATATTACTATATTAGGATCTGTAAATCCGATTGTGTCCTTACTTACACTACAAGGATCAGGAGAACAGGCGTCGAGGGTTTTCCCGTCGACATTATGTCGACGGCATAAGGCACAAAACGACAAAAAAAAACGCTTGACCGAGCCCAGCTGCGTTGAATTTTTCATAATCGTATTTTCCCGTCGACATGTCGACGGGACCATTTTAGAATATTTTTTTAGCCTCAATAATTCACCAAAGTTGGGCGCGAAATTTACCCGCTAATATATTACCGTCGACATGTCGACGGGAATATATTAATAACGTTTTATCTCGTAGTTAACGTGTGATTAAGCATAATAATTATTATGTTTAAGAGTCCCGTCGACATGTCGACGGGAGTATATTACTAATTATAAACGTTTTTAATAAATGGGTAAAATATTGGGCGGGATATTTTCCCGCTTTCTTGTTCCCGTCGACATGTCGACGGGAATATATCTCCAAAAATCAGGCTATATATATCCTTTCAAATACATTCCCGTCTCATTTTTTTACCAATATATACATTCTCACAAAATTATTTCCGTCTCATTTTACACATCTCACAAATAATTCAATCGTCAATTTTTACAAGACACACATGACTTGGCGTGGTTGCACAGTTGAAGAGGAGTACTCAAAAATCTTGTCGCACGAGCTCCTCTTTAATGAAGTTATGTTAACTTTTGGTCATGCAGTTTATGAGGAGTATGGTGATTTTAAGGATGCTGAACCGTGGATGAGAGACAAGATTATCGAATGGTGTAGGAAAAAGCCGTACTACAAAGAGTACATGGACGAGCTAGATGCTGCTGAAGCTCAAGTTCTTGCTGTTGGAGGTGACGACGAAGCTGAAAGTACGTTGGAAACAAAACTTGATAATCTGGGAAATAGGATCACAAATCTTGAAGCTACGTTTGCACATATCAAGGAAATGAGAGCAAGGAAGGGAAAAGATGGTGCGAGTTCGAGTAAAGCGGGAAGTAGCCGCAAAAAAAAATAAACGGGTTGTTTCGTTTGATATGTTGTTTTAGTTGTCGAGTTGTTTAGTTTGAGTTGTTTCGTTTGGTTGTCGAGTTGTTAAGTTTGAGTTGTTTCCTTTGGTTGTTGAGTGGTTTATAAGTTGTTTAGTTTGGTTGTCGAGTTGTTTAGTTTGAGTCTGTATGAAAATGCATGTGGTTAAGAACTCTTGCTTGTTTTAAATTAACAGTTTGTCTTTGTGTTTGATAATTATTGCTCCTTCAGTTCTAATTATTGCTCCACAACAACAACATTTTATTAAACAACAACAACATTTTATTAAACATCAAAAACATCAACAACAACAACAACAAACAACAACAACAACGACGATAACAGTACTACATATGAAATTTATCCATGTCACCTACAAGGTCACGGAGTATTGCATCCGACTGACATGCGTGGTCGTGGTTGGGATACGTTGCCATGTCAAGTTTTGCCTCCAGCACCCTTAATTTTGTCTCTAACACCTGTTTTTGTGCCTCCAACACCTGTTTTTGTGCCTCCAGCAAGTTTATTCTAAGATTTTTTTCATGACAGCTTGAGCACCTTTTTGGAGTAGATCCAGAACCGCTTGATGTTGAAGCTCCCAGAGAACCCATCATCATTTTGGCGAGTCGTTCCTCCTTCCATAAAAAAAAATTACATCCATGGTCGTCTGTCCCAGGCTGTTAAAGAGTAAAAACTATTATTATTAACAACTAACCAAATTATTTAAAGAAAAAAGATGTAATTGTTCACCTGCGAGAAAGGACACGCATAGTATAGTTTACCACGGGAGTAAGATTTACACGATTCTCGCAGAACCACGTCTCCTCGTTCACAAGGACAAGGAAAAGCTTCAAATTCTCCCATCTTCTTCACCATGATAACAGTGTATGTTTGTGGTTGTGAGGTTGAGTGGTTGAATCGTGACCGATGTGGCCCGATCTACAAGTTGAGGTGATAAAAGGTGGTGGCCAGAAAAAGATTCCGGCGGCCGGAAAATGCTGGTGTCGCCAGAAAACAGAAACTGCTAGAGAGAGATATAATGAGATGAGTATGTGTGTGTGTGTGTGTTTATATTGTGAGGATAAGGTGTTAGGTAGAGAGAGATATATAGTGAGATGAGACATATCATGTATAACCATAGCATCTCGACTCGTTCGTTTTACATATCATGTATAACCATAGCATCTCGACTCGTTCGTTTAACATCTCATGTATAACCATAGCATCTCGACTCGTTCGTTTAACATCTCATGTATAACCATTGCATCTCGACTCTTTCGTTTAACATGTCATATATAACCATAGCATCTCGACTCGTTCGTTTTAACATCGCATGTTTAACCATTGCATCTCGACTCGTTCGTTTAACATCTCATGTATAACCATTGCATCTCGACTCGTTCGTTTAACATGTCATATATAACCATAGCATCTCGACTCGTTCGTTTTAACATCGCATGTTTAACCATTGCATCTCGACTCGTTCGTTTAACATCTCACTCGTTTATTAATTTTATAATGGTTGGGATTTAGTATTTTGTGATATTTTAATTATTTTATTTTATATTTTAATAAATGATTTTTTTTAATTATAATATAAGTAATTAATTTTAAATTTATATATTTTTTTAATTTTATAAAAGTATTTATAATAAATAATCTTTTTCAATTATATAATTAATTTAGTTTATTAATTTTATAAAACTTATTTTTTAATATTTTATAAAAGTATTTATAATAAATAATTTTTTTTAATTATATTAAAGTAATTTTATAAAAGTATTTATAATAAAGTAATTTTATAAAAGTATTTACTATAAATATTTTTTTTTAATAAAAGCTATTTTCCCGTCGACATGTCGACGGGAATAATACCGCCAAAATTTTAGTGAAAATTTTATACGTCCCGCCAAAGCGTAAACGACAAAATAGTGTGATATTACCGTCGACATGTCGACGGTATTAGTAATAATATAAAAAATTCCCTTAATATCCCCGTCGACATGTCGACGAGATAAAAAAAAGTTATAACAAAACCAGATCTGGTCAATTATTTCTCACAAAACGCAATACCCAAAAAAATTAAACCATCGCACCGGCGATTATACCACCACCACACCACCTCCACCCCAACAACACCACCACAGCTCCACCACACCACCTCCACCCCTAACACCACCACATTATACCAACACCACCACCACAGCTCCACCCCAACATCACCACCACAGCTCCACCCCAACAACACCACCACAGCTCCACCACACCACCTCCACCACTCCTCCACCCCACCACCACAGCTCCACCCCACCACATTATACCACCACCACCACCACAGCTCCACCCCAGTCCCCAACAACACCACCACATTTACCACCACCACCACACGAGCACCACTGTGCACATCCTCCTCCTCCTCTCATGTTTAATTCTCTCCTCTACCCCTCCATTATTTAATTCTTCTTCTTCTCCACTTCTTCTTCTTCCCCACTTCGACAGGTAATAGTTTTCATTTTTAAGTTTTTAATTTTTTTTTGTTAATTTGTTTAATATTTGTTAATTTTGTTTAATTTTATTGTTAATTTTGTTTTTTTGTTTTTTGTTTTTTGTTTTTTGTTTCTTTTTAATACAGCCGAGCCTGAGACTGCAGCCCAAGATATCACAGCCGAGAGCGAGAGTCGAGAGCTGAGATATATAGCCGAGACAGAGGTAATGTATTTCCTTTTTTATTTTTTTTAAACTTTTGGTATCCCGGCGACATGTCGCCGACAATATTTTTTTTTTAACCTTTTATATATGAATATAGCCCAAGCCCCGAGACCGCAGCCCGAGACTGCAGCCCAAGATATCACAGCCCGAACCCGAGACCGCAGCCCAAGACTGCAGCCCGAGACTGCAGCCCCGACACCACAGCAGAGACAGTATGTAATTTTTTTTCATTTCCGTATTATTTTTCACATGTTAGTATGTTTGTGAAATGTGAGTGATTAAGTATTAGTTTGCGGATGTGTTTGTTTCGGATATTGCGGATTAAGTAGTACATAGTTTCAATTTAGGTTAGAGGGTGTTTGTTTCGGTTTAAGTAGAATAATTAGAAGTTTTGCGTTATATATAAGTTGAAACAATTATTTGAAGGGAAGTAGAATATTAGTAGTTTTACGATAGAATTGGAAGTAGAATACTTCAAGTTAGAGGGTGTTTGTTTCGGCTTATATATTTCATATTAGTGCGATAGAAGTAGAAGTAGAATATTTATTGCTTGTTTGGTTTTCGGCTTATATTTCATAAGCTAAATTTTTGTGGCTTATTTTGAAACTGTTTACCTTATATGAAATAGTTTCAAAATAACTCACAAAAAATAAGCTTATGAAACATAAGCCGAAAATTAAATTTCATATATGAATGCGTATATATGATATTATTTGTTCCTTTTTAATGTGTATATTTGAAATAAATTGTTTAACTTAAAATATATGATATTGTTAGACTTTTGTGAATGTTTTAGGATTTTAGTGATTAATTTCGGAAAGTCCCCGTCCGAAGTTAATCATCCTATAGAAAACCCGTCCGAAATTAATTTATTAGAAATTAATTTCGGAAAGTCCCCTGTTTGGGACTGTTTTTTGAATGTTTTGTCTCATTTAGGATATGGATGCGTATAATTGATTTACTATTTGAGATGATTTCGACAGTGTTTGAAGATCAACCTTACATTCTCGCAACACAAGCAAAACAAGTCTTCTACCTTGAAGATCCTGCCAGACGACCACTCCATTGGAAGGTCGTCCAAGAAGTGAATCACAACACGACCTGGGATGTCATTGTGGCAGAAGACGATGATGATGTGATACATGGCAACAACTCATCGAATCTCCAACTGTCTGCTAATTTGAATGATTTGGCATTTGAAACCTTAAATATCGATGGTCAATCAACGTTAGTTGAGGCACCACCACCAATCATTCATGTTGATGACGACGATGAATTTATTGATGATGAGGACGACGATCCTTATGATTTAGCAGACTCTGACGCAAACAATTCTGATGATGAAGTTGAAGATGCGACTCATGCTGTTTATGATAGTGATGTAGATGTAGCAGATTGATCTTAAATTGTAACTTGTAAAATGACACTTAGCTTATTTGAATGAAATTGTTATGGATTGTTTAAATGTGTTTATTTATTTTAAATGTGTATGTATTTGAATGTGTGCATGCTTATGTTAATTTGTTCCCGAATTTCTATATGTTAATTCAACTTGTACTTTTTACAGATGGCAGCAGTAGCGCGAGGTCACGGTGGTGACGGTGCCGATGATCCACCACCCCCTCCTCGTTCGATTACTAGCGGTCACCGTAGTGGTAAGAAAATTAAACTTGATAATTTGAATTTTGTTACTTGTTATTTTTTAACGTTTTCACTCACTTCAATTGTAGGTTCCTCACAAAAACCTCGACGAGGAGGTAGAGCGAGACAAGCTGGCGGCAGGGGTGGAGGTCGGGCTGGCGGCAGGGCACAGGTCCGTGAATCCAACAAAAACAAAGACCTCAGGAAAGCTGTGAATGCCTCGGGCCCGCAATCGATCGAGTTCGAGTGGCAAGATCAGAAGACATTTAAGCATGTTGGGCCCCACCACGCATGGTTCAGTAACTATGTTGGCGAGCTGGTTAGGTCCTTGCCGTTGCATTATCCCTCCTGGCACAACCTTGACCTAGCGACTCGACAGGGCTTCATGAACCGACTCGGGGTCAGTTATTTTATTTTCCTTTTAATTATATCTTTGAATGTGTACATTTATTTAAATTTGTTTAATTGTGTATATTTGTTTAAATTTGTTTGCAGGAATTCTTCGACTTGCAGAGCCACATGGTGGGACCCAATTGGACTACCATTTCGAAGGGCATCAATGCGTACATTGCTAAGGTCTACTCCGACAACAAGGGCACGATGAAGAGGGTTTACTTCGACGGGGAGGGTGGGCCTGAAAAAGTGGATGAGATACGAAGAAACCCTCCTCCGAACGTCGAGCCATCTGTGTGGGAGGAGCATATCAAGTTTTACATGAAGGAGGAGAACCTGAAGCGTGCTGCTGTGAACAAGGAGAACCGAAAGAAGTTGAAGGTGTACAGCCGCCACGGTTCCAAGTCATTGGCCGCTATTCGCCACGACTATGTAAGACACATTTTATTTTTATAAAAGTATTTTATTTTTATAAAATTATTTAATTACAACAACGATAAAAGTAATTAATTTTAATTTTATAAAAGTATTTAAGTTTAATTAGAATAAATATGGTGTTTGATTTGCCATTTTTAATTTGTTTCGTCTTATATATATGCATGTGTATATACAGTTTGTGAACAGCAAGGACAAAGAATACCCGTCCCTCATCCAGTCGTTTTACGACACACACTGCGACAATGATGGTATGTGGTTGCAGGATGAGGCTCGTGTTCAATATGTAAGTATCTTTTTTTTTTTTTTTTTTTTAATTTATTATTTATTTATTTATTTCCCCAAACACGCACTTTAATGATTCATTGAAACATAATCTTGTAATTAACCCGATATATATATATATATATATATATATATATATATATATATATATATATATATATATATATATATATATATATATATATATACACACACTTACATATATATATAAATTTTCTCAATTTTTTTCTCAATTAAATAGGAAGAGATGGTCCGGCTGCGAGATCTGGGAGCGAATACGCCGGAAGGGGTGGCGTATACGGAGGAGCAGATACTTGCGATGGTTTTGAAGGGCAAGCAGCGGGGCCACATCGCCGGACGGGGTAGGGTCGTACCCGGGCTCTCCAGGCCACCGTTACCATACACCCCGCCTCCACCTCCAGGTATGTACAGTTTGATAATATATTAATTATAGATTACTCGATCATGACTCAAATTAAGTATTGCAATAGATGTTATTTAATTTTGATTATTTCATTTTCAGGATATGCTGAGATGGAGAAAAAGCTTGCTGAGGCCGAGAAGAAGATTGCTGAGGCCAAGGAGAAGAGCCGTAAAGACGCTGAAGAGCGTAAGCTCTTGAAGGCGCAGATTGATATGGTCACAGGTTTTATGTCCTCCAACCCGCGATGGAATGAGTATGTTAGTCAGGCGGGTTCTCAGCACGTGGATGGCTCATGCAGTGGCGTTGGAGGTAGTGGCGTTGGAGGTAGTGGCTCAGCTGGAGGGAGCGGGAGTCTCAGAGGCGATGAGGATGGTTCTGGCGATGATGAGGGTCCTACTGATGATCACGAGTGATTTTGGATGTAGAGGTACAAACTTAGGTATTTTGTGTTGTACTTATGATTGAAACAATATTTTGGTGACCCATATGTTAGTATTGTATAGTTTAACCTTTTGGCGACTTGAACGTCGCGGATATTAAAACATTTGTGGATATGGCAGCTAGGTTTAGATATTACCACACCCCGTTTTGTAAACTTTATATGTTTTTATGCATTTTGAGGGTGTTTAGCGATATTTTGCAAGTGTTATAGCCGATGGCGAGTTATACGTTTAGGACATGTTGATATTGAGTGGTTATAGGTGCTATTAGTGTTACAGGTTTTGGTAGATTTTTTCCGGAAAATCCGGAAAAAATCTGGAAAATTGCAATATTTGCAGCCTGCTATTAGCAGGATGGTAATAATGATGCCGTCGACATGTCGACGGCATCATTATAACATAGTATTTGGGTATTTATAATACCGTCGACATGTCGACGGTATAATTAAAACAAAAATAATGTTTTTAATTTTATGCCGTTGACATGTCGACGGCATAATATAATAATAATTATGTTTTATATAATACCGTCGACATGTCGACGGTATTATTTAAAACATAATTATTATTAACTAATTAAAACATTAATTAGTTATATGTGCCCGTCGACATGTCGACGGGATGGGGTTTGACGGACAACAAATCCTTTGACTGGAAAACGATGTGGGACCCACCGTGTCGACGGCGATTTTCGACGGGAACATGGTTCCCGTCGAAGGATAGCCGTCGATATGGTGCCGTCGACATGTCGACGGGAAGGTATTATTCCGTCGACATGTCGACGGGTAGGGGTTAAAAAAGTCGCCGGGGAAAGCCTGTTTTGTACTAGTGTTAATAACCGTATTTATGAAGTTTACATTATTTTACTAACCATATTTCAAGGTGCTATATTAGCATTTGATAAAAACCATTTCAAAATATATCCCACATAGGTTACATAACTTAAATCTTCCTTGTTCATATACTATAGTGTGTTGAGGCCTTACATGTCAAGACTGGTACTAAGTTTTCCTATGCATGGTTCATGAAGTTTATATGTAAAGCAAAAAACGATAAAAACTTCATGACACTCGCTCTCTGAAAAATTAATATAGCTCCTTAATTTTTTATTATATATTTACAATCATATATAAAACTTGTACTCCATAGTTTTTCTCTACATATATTGTTATATGTTTGTGTAACTAAAAACTTAGTACAGAAATATATTATGTCTACATATGTGCACGGTATACCTACACAACAATTCCTTTATTGATCACCAACAAAGCTTTACAACCACATTAATTATATCATCGTCCTCAATTTCAACTGACTAATAACAATTATTATCAATGCAAAATAATTCAGTTGTAACAATAAGAAAGAAAGTACATTGATATATCATCACAAAGATGATGAATTATGGATCTTGCAAGACATTGTAGGAGTCTTAGTACATTCGCACTTACATGCCGAGAGAGTTTCTTGATCATTTTAGACACAAAAAGTTATGTTACATTACAAACAACTTCATGGCATGTAGTTCAAGAAACAGAAAACAAGTTTCATTAATAAGTAGTAATAGATTTAAACTTTGGTCCAAGAACGTCAAATGATTGCTCGAATATAGATATAGTCATAAACAATATTTATTTCAACGGTTTTTGCTTCCTATTAGTTAATTTTATTGTCACTTCCTTTGGAAAGGCTAACGAAGTGAAATCTATATAAGCTTAAACAAACACTCATTAAGTTTACATCCCACATAGGCAATGGCGGACCTATGTAGGGGTAGGGAAGGGTCCGACCCCCCCCCCCCCCCCCCCCCCCCCCCCCAAAAAAAAATAATAAAAAATAAAAATAAATAAAAAATAAAATTGCGCCACAATGTAAATATTATAGGTTTTAAGGGTAATTTAGTTGAGATTACAAACAAATCTCCGATTCGGCCCCCTCAGAAAAAATGTTCTAATTCCGCCACTGTACGTAGGTTAACGGAATGAAATCTTTCTTGTTGATATACTGTAGTGAATGAGCATTATATCAATTGCAAGAAACTAACGTAGGTGCACAACAAAAATTATCCAAATTGGATAGATGTGTCGCGTTTACCAAACGACATACTGAGTTTTAGTTAGGTTCACCTTATCCAAACTAATGACGTTAGTTTCCAATAGAGTTACTTGATTAGTAACATAAAAATAACCTATTTGGTACTACGCCTAGGGGTGGCAATTCGGGTCGGGTTTGGGTTGTCAGATTGGCGGGTCAGAAAACCCCAACCTGAACCTGTCCCATTTAAATCATCGGGTCAGCTATGTCAACCCTAACCTGTTTACACGTAACCCGAACCTGACTCATTTAACCCGTATATATACTTAGGTTGACAGGTTAAATAGGTTACATGGGTTGAATATGTAAAACAGGTTTTGAGTTAATCCATTTAATCCATTTTATATATAAAAGTCAGCACATTACACGAGTTAAATGGGTTAAACGTGTTAGTGAGTCGACCCGTTTAACCCATTTAACCCGTATAATTAAATATAAATAATTTTTAATTAAGAAAAAAAAAACTTAAACGGGTTGCCGGGTCTACACGTTTATTTTATTCTCAACCCGAAGCTGACCTGTTTAATAAACGGGTTAGATATGTCGACCCAAACTTGACCCACAATCTATTTAGCTCAACCCGAACCTGTTAATTTTCGTGTCGGTTTCAGGTCGGGTTTCGTGTCGGGTCAGAAGTTGCCACCCCTAGCTACGCCAACTAATTTCTATATAAGAAAAAATGTTATAATGCTAAATAAGATAGCAAATTGAGAATAAGAGTTCACAATAGCATTTGACTAATTTTTAAACTTTTTGTCTTGCTGTAAACATTTTATGTTAAATAGCGGTATCGAGATATGTATCATGTATGGAGTATAGTTCATTTGGTAAGTTGAAGGTCTGAGGTTTGATTCTCAAAGGATACATCTCCATTTTTTTTATTTTCATTTTTTTTCTTTGTGTCGCTATCAACTCATCGCTTTTTCATTTTGGTATATTTTAAAATATTTAAATAAATAAAGAAAGAAAAAAACTTTTAATTTCACTATATAGTCAAGTGAACATATTCTTCAACACTTGAACTCTTGATTGTTCTAAAATCACTTTAACAATTTAGCTTCATGAGGCTACTATTAAATAACTCACTCATAGAAAAGGAGCCTTTCAAAGTGCTCTAGATGTTCAATGACATCCTTGTGACTATAAATTGAGAGCTTTGAGGCGACTTGATTGCCTTCATTTCAAGTGAAGACATAGTGACAACTTTGTCCTACTAATGTATATGTATAATTCGATCGCCTCACAAATTAAATCTCTAAAATGTGGCTATAAATCGTCGAAGCAAGAAAAGTTACCTCCTGATTATATTTTCCCGAGCGCCGAGTTTACAATTAGTGACTTCGTTTGTATTTGTAATTTTATTTTTGGTTGAAAGTTACGGGCCTAAGCCGCTAACCTCTCGTAAAAAAATTGTGTGTAAAAAAAAAGGTGGTATTTATTTCTTTTATTGAAAGCTATGGGCATGTTGTCTTGTTATAAATTTTGTATGGCGAGTTTAGTATTGAGTGGAGCATGGGCCTATTGGTAAGTGAAGCTTAGCTTGTTCACGAGGACTGTGGTTCAATTCTCAAGGGGGTCATGCTATCTTTTTTATTTTCACTTTAATAAAACATCAACTTTGAGTTGTATTTTCGATAAATGTATTTGTCGATCATTTTCCATTTTTTTCATCATTGGTACGGTCCAAGATAATAAAAGTTAAAAATTAAATTATGTTGATGTCACACTGTATTTGCATAATTTGCATTTGTATTCAGGGTTGGACCGGAGAGGGCTTCCGGAAGTGCTCGGGAATCTCAGGGATTTATCCCGCATAGTGTAAAAATTGTCGAGACATTAATTTTTGGAAAATGCATAAGGTCTTAGAAAATTGATGATACAAATCTTCTTTAATTTTATGAAATAGATTTCATGACTTCTAATGATGGATCCTCCACTTTATAGGACATTTTGATATCTTTTGTAGGTCATTTTGGCATATAGACAATAATTTTAAAAAGAAAAGTGTGAAGGTTTTAAATTTATTGTTATATATTTTAACATGCAAGCATTCTATCTTGAAATTATTTTTAACGAATCCAAAAGGCTATAAATGTAGGTTAAGTTGGTTTCATAACATACTAATTTACCCCATTACAACGCCTTTACAAATGTCATCTCTAGAATATTTGACAAACTATTCAGAAACATACATGATGCAGATGGTTTCTTCTGCAAGAATAAAAAATGCTGTATTTGACTGCCGCAACGTAAGGATTTATATATGTTTGGGAATGTTTTATTTAAAAAGATAATACAAAGTGCGTTACATGATAGAAAAGATAGTCAATTAGTTCAAAATGTTTCCAAATTGTCACAAAAGTTATTTGAAAAGATAGTTAATTACTTCAAAATGTTTCCAAATTGTCTCAAAAGTTTTTAGTGTGTTCAATATACGAAAATTGCTAATCATTATGTGTGTGTAGTAAATTATAAATCACCTTGCCCAGTAAAAAAACAATAATCAATTATTAAGATTTGATAATTGATTAATTAATTTATTAATTTTTAAGATTGTCCTATAATCATTTTAGCTTCTTCATGTTGACTGAAAGTTGTGGGCCTGTAATGCTCCATTTGAGCTGAGCCCATGTATATGATGCAGTTATGTATTTGAAAGGTCCATTGTTCGATCCCCAACCAAATACGCTATCCCTTTTTATATATCCAAATACTTGCACACCAAGAAACTGTACTTTTTTTTCTTTTTTTTTCCGCAAATTGTATCTTTCTAATGATCATTTCTAAAAGATTAAAGTGTTGTTAAGAGCAATCATGATGTATTAGTAGTGAATGAAGTTTTCCAAAAAATATAACATTGATGTCTAACTTGAGACTACGAGCATAAAAGGCACAATTTACATTTTAGTTTTTCTTCGCCCTTCCTTTTTCTTTTCCTTATAAACACTAGGTCCAACAATGAGGCGACATTGGTATAACATAGATGGCTCTAGCCCGCTTATTTCTAGAGAATGTATAAAGAAACATAGGAACAACGTTCTCCTAATTAACAATGTAGAGCTTAATCAATCACAAGGTAAAAGCGAGCTCTGTGTATCCAAAATGGATAGATGTGTCACCATCATGAGTCGTACTAAAAAAAATGACCGAACAACATAGTTTGACTCCAGTTCACATAATCAAACTAGTAATGTTTCGCAACTGGTAACTTAATTAGTAACACAAAAGTTGCCTACCAATTTTATTTACTAAACTTCAATTATATGTCAAAGAAAGTATATTGAATTAAACTATTTGCAGCGTAGAATACTTGACTAAATTTATGGGCATGTAATTTAAGAAATACAAAACGAGTTGCATTATTGGCAATATTTTTCTCGGCCACAACCAAATAAAGAAGAACGAAAACATGAGAGTAAACCCATATGAAACTAGTGATAAATTTGTATTCCGTAGAAGATCTCCAAATCAAATTGGGTCGTCACTTGATAATCAAATTGCTTAAAAATACAAACGCTCTATAATGAACCTATGAATGGTACAAATTATAATACCCGAAATGCATGAGCCAACATTTAGGTATGTAGGTACGTTATTATGTATTTGATAGAATCATTTCAAATGTACCTTGCATCCCACATACGATAAAGAAGTAAAATCTTTTGGGATTGTCTAACCAATGCCCTAAGGGCATTGGTTAAGGAGGGTACGAACCTATAAAAAAGGACTAAAAAAATATTTTTTAATTTAAAAAGTGTACTTTATGTGTGGGCTCCTGAGCCTATTTATGATTGTCCATGCCTTCTTAACCAATGCCCTTAGAGCATCCTCAATGCATACTAACAACAATAGCTTTTTACTATTTAAATAATCTTTTTGAAAGACTTTTTGTACATTACATTCATAGCTTTTTGAAAAGCTTTTTACAAAGACTTGCTATACTTCAAGTCATTCTTCAAAGTGGTATGTATTAAATGTGGTATGCATTTAATGCATTAAATGCAAAAAGTCATCCAAGTTTTTTTGCATTGCTCATGCATTTAAGGCATTGGTTTTGGTTATATACTATAGTCCCAAACTCTCATACATGCTGGGAATAAACCACTAGGATTTCAAGTGCATGGTTAATGAGGTTTATTGATAAACTTGAACAATATAAACTTACTAGTCATGCACCGGAAAGATATGTACTAATATTTTATTACAATCTATATAATATAACGAAACGGTAATTATATGTATTATTCACAATTTCAGTTGATCAATATCAAATATTAACTTGGCTTTTTTATAGAATATAATAAAAAATTAGCACTAACCATCATTTGGAAATTTCATATTTCAAGTAACCCATTTGGGTGTTTGTGTTCATTCCAATATATAGACGTTTCACCAATCCATCAAAACTAATGGCCGAACTCCTATCGTACAATGCTATATTGATTCTAGACATGTTACGAAAATAAGTTTAGGTGTGACTCGACAAAATTTTACTGAAAAAGAGACAGAGTTAGATCGACCGAGTTTATCGACAAATTTAGTCATAAAAGTTGCCTTACATTACAAGCAACACTTAATTAACCTTATGGCAAAGTAATTTAAGAAACACAAAACGAGTTGCATTATCAACAAAAACTGAATAAAAAAGAACAAAAATACGGCACTTCCCACATAGGCTAAAGAAGTGATTTTTTTTTTTTGTGTTGTAAATATGTAATGTGATTATATTTTAGTTGTAAGCGGCGGGTTCCAAATGAGTAAGACGAGATTAATTGTGAGTGAAGGGTTAGTTATGGATGTTTGTTATATTGATATGGCACCCCGTTGGCCCTGAATGAGTAATTCACCTATGTCATGACACATTGTGCTCTGAGAATCGTACATGACAAGATTAATGTTATGTTTTCAAGCACTTGTTCGTTTATTAAGTAGATTATGAAACAAAAAACTCCATGAACGTATAGGTCTGTGAAAATTAATGTAAATTCTAAGTTTTTAACTTAAAAAATTGGTGCTTCAACTATCGATTTACAACGATTGTCCATATGACCAATAAACATTTATTTATTGAAAATTTCTTAAGAATAAGTGATGATTTAATCAATATTAACTTGAAAACTCAAACAACAACAGTAACCATATTTTATTTCGCAGTTGGTGTTCATTCCAATCTCTAAATGCTTTAGGGGGCGTTTGTTTCATGGGTGTTGCAGTGTTGGAATCGAATGATTCTTTAATCATTAGTTTGGTTCATGGGATTTGGTTTGAAATGTGTCAGCCATACCTTTAGATAAGAGATTGCATGAATCCATAGTAGGTAGCCTAGTATCACATTTTTTTAACTTTCTTTTTTTTTAAATATTTGTCCTTTTTTTAGTTAATTAACTTTAACTCTCGATACACACCCACATTCTCTTTATTTAATGTTAAAATATTATTAAACTATTAAATCAAATTTTATACTCAGAATCCAAATCTTATTAAATAAAAACAAATTCCTAATTAAGTGGGCCCTCTTTAATATATAACAATATTAAATAAAAACCAATTCCTAAGTACATTTCACAAAACAAACAACATTAATTCTATCAATCAATTTTTATTTCTTTCAATCTATGCCGAATCCAAATCTTATTATAACCCCATAATCATACCAAACGCACCAATTGAACTAAACTATTTGTAGCATGGAATACTTGACTAAATTTATGAGCATGTAATTTAAGAAATACAAAACGAGTTGCATTATTGGCAATATTTTCCTTGGCCACAACCAAACAAAAAAGAACGAAAACATGAGAGTAAACCCATATGAAACTAGTGATACATTTGTACTCCAAAGAAGATCTCCAAATCAAATTGCATCGTAACTTGATAATCAAATTGCTTAAAAATACAAAGGCTCTATAATGAACATATGAATGGTGCAAATTATAATACCCGAAATGCATGAGTCAACATTTAGGTATAGACGTACGTTATTATGTATTTGATAGAATCATTTCAAATGTACCTTGCATCCCACATAGGATAAAGAAATAAAATCTTTTTTGATTATATATTATAGTCCTTGACTCTCATACATGTTGAGAATAAACCACTAGGATTTCAAGTGCTTGGTTAATGAGGTTTATTGATAAACTTGAACAATATAAACTTCATAGTCATGTTCGGGAAAGATAGTATAAATTCGTAAGTTTTTAATATCGTTTCTCGCTTAAATTATATATGGACACTCCAAACTTTTTATTTACAAAGCTTTTGTTCATACTTCAGCAAAATATGTACTAATATTTTATTACAATCTATATAATATAACGAAACGGTAATTATATGTATTATTCTCAATTTCAGTTGATCAATATCAAATGTTAACTTGGTTTTTTTAAGAATATAATAAAAAATTAGCACTAACCATCATTTGGAAGTTTCATATTTCAAGTAACCCATTTCGGTGTTTGAGTTCATTCCAATCTATAGACATTTGACCGATCCACCAAAACTAATTGCCAAACACCTATCGTACAGTGCCATATTGATTCTAGAGTGACATGTTACGAAAATAAGGTTAGGCGTGGCTCTCCATTTTGGATACTTCTGGTGAGTGGTGACTCGACAAAATTTAACTGAAAAAGACACAGTTTGATCAAGTGAGTTTATCGACCAATTTAGACACAAAAGTTGCCTTACATTACCAGCAACACTTATTAAATTTATGGCAAGTAATTTCAGAAACACAAAACGAGTTGCATTATCAACAACAACCGAACAAAAAAGAACAAAAGTACAGCACTTCCCACATAGGCTAAAGAAGTGAAATATTCGTTGCATATATACTACAGTGAGTAAGGATCATACATGACATGTTACGTTTTCAAGCACCTGTTCGTTTATTAAGTAGATTATGAAACAAAAAACTCCATGAACGTATAGGTCTGTGAGAATTAATGTAAATTCTATGTTTTTAACTTAAAAAAATGGTGCTTATTTATTGAGAATTTCTTAAGAATAAGTAATGATTTAATCAATATTAACTTAAAAACTCAAACAATAACGGTAACCATATTTTAAGAAACCCATTTCACCGTTGGTGTTCATTCCAATCTCTTTACCGATCCACCTAAACTTACCTAACCCCTACCGTACATACAATCCCATATTGATTATGCCATCACTTGTTACAAAAATAAAGTAAATGTGGCTCTCCATGTAAGGTCTCTATTGAGCACACATAAGCTTGGTCCTTTAAGCTCTTACCAATATTGTACAACTCAATTTTAACATAAGATACTGTGAAAACTATAGATCAGCTCTTAAACAACAACCACAACACAAGTTTTCACCCAGCCAACCACCCCTTGGTAAATATCTTTTATTACTAATAGTATCAAGAAGATGAGTCCACAACTGTGTGCTCACCAAACAGAATACACAAGAAAATGAGTTGTCCCCTTCAGAAGGATCCAACTACCACACTACAAGAATCTGAATACAATGTATCCTCACTACAACTCTCAGACCTATACTAAAACCAATACCAGATGATCAAGATGATCACAATACCAATACAATAACACTGAGTTGCAATAAGAGAGAAACCCTAATCGTATATTGAGAGAGATGATGTTATGAGAGAGAGAGCTGGGGATAGGAGCTTTATATAGAGCCAATTTCCACTTCAGCCCTTCAAGAATATAAACCTGCCAAATACAGCTAAACATACCAAACTATAAGAAATAAGTACAGAAATAGTCCCTGTAGTTATTTACCATGAGAATGACATAAAACCATACTATCCAACACCCCCTCTCAGTCTCATGGCTTAAACATGTCCACAAGACCAAGTTTCTCACAAAACCACTTATGTTGAGTTATACTCAAACCCTTTGTAAAACCATCTGCAACATTATATGCAGAACCAACCTTCACAGTTTTAATCACACCAGAAGACACTTTCTCTCTTACAAGATGAAGATCAATTTCAAAGTGTTTAGTTTTTTCATGGAAAACTGGATTAGCAGCTATTTGAATAGCTGAACTACTATCACAAAACAAGTTTACTGGTAACAAGCCCTCAATATTTAGATCTTTTAGAATTTTATTTATCCAAATAATTTCACAAGTAGCAGATGCAAGACATCTGTACTCTGCTTCAGCAGAAGATCTAGATATAGTTGCTTGTTTTTTACTTTTCCATGAAACAAGATTATTGCAGAAATAAACACAATAACCTGAAACTGACTTTCTAGTTTTTAAACACTTAGCCCAATCTGCATCAGAAAAAGCATGCAGGCTAAACTCTTTACCTTTATTAAACTGAATACCAATACCTGGACCTTGTTTAAGATACCTCAACACTCTTAAACCTGCATTAAAATGAGACTACAAAGGAGCATGCATATGTTGACTCAAACAATGCACAGCATAAGCAATGTCAGGTCTAGTAACAGAGAGATATATCAACTTGCCTACCAGTTTTTGATACTCAGTCAAATTAGTGATAAACTTATCACCATTAGACTCAACATGATTCAAAACCACATTCTGCTGTAAAGGTGTAGCAGCAGGCTTACAAGTCAACAAACCATAATCACTAAGAAGCTCAAGACAATATTTTCTTTGAGTTAAACAAACACCATTTTCATTCTCAAGAACTTCAATACCCAGAAAATACTTAAGAATACCAAGATCTTTAATCATGAATTTAGAATTCAAAAACTGTTTAAATTTTTCAATTTCAAGTTTATTATTCCCAGTAATGACCATATCATCCACATAAACAAGTAAAGCCATAAAAACATCTTTATCATGTTTAACATATAGAGAGTAGTCATTTTTACTTTGAACAAAACCATGATCAACCAAAACAGTAGTTAACTTCTCATTCCATTACCTAGGAGCTTGTTTCAAACCATACAAAGACTTAAGAAGTCTACAAACTTTAGTTTTATCTTTATCATAATAACCAGGTGGCAATTTCATATAAACTTCTTCATGAAGATCACCATACAAGAAAGCATTATTAACATCAAGTTGATAAAGAGGCCAATTATTAGAAACAGCTAAATTAATTAAACATCTAACAGTGACCATCTTAACAACAGGACTGAAAGTTTCATCAAAATCAACACCTTCTTTCTGCCCAAAACCTTGAGCAACAAGTCTAGCTTTATATCTATCCACTTCACCAGAAGACTTATACTTAATTTTCCAAATCCATTTAGAACCTATAGCCTTCCTACCAGGAGGTAAGTCTGTAACCTCATAGGTATTGTTCCTATGTAATGCTTCCATTTCAGTATCCATAGCCTCATTCCATTTTGGATTAAGACTAGCCTCTTGGTAAGACTTAGGTTCAACAGACTTATTTAGAGTGGTAGTAAAACAGATATTTCTAGCAGACAACTTAGAGTAAGTAACATATTTTTCAAGACCATATCTACTAGAACTAGAGACAATGTAATCATTAAACCTAATAGGTTGAGACTTATGTCTACTAGACCTCCTAAACTCAGTCTGAGGTTCTTCCTCAGTGTTGCTAGGACCCTTACCATCTTCATTTTGCAAACCATTGCCCTCAGAGGTGACCAAATTATCTTCTATTTGGGTTGCAATGGCATCTGCTTCAACCTCAACTATGTTAACACAGTCATCAGAAGCAGTTCCTCTATTGCCATCCTCATTAGAAGGATCCCCCTCTTCATCATTGGGACTTTGAGAACTTTTAATGTCAAAAAAACTTAAACATTCAGAATCTGTTCCACCAATCTCCTTTAGATCAAGAGAATGTTTATTACAAGACTTCATTTTAAAAGGAAAAATAGTTTCATAGAACTTAACATCTCTTGAAAACAAGAAAGTTTTCTTGTCAATACTATACAATTTATAAGCCTTTTTCTCAGTGGAAAAACCAATTAAAATACATTTATCAGACCTTGGAAAAAACTTATAAGTATTATTTAAAACATTTGCAAAACACAGACATCCAAAAGCCCTCACATGAGAGAGATCAGGGTCCTTACCATACACTATTCTAAAAGGGGAAGCACCATACAAGACAGAAGAGGGAAGCCTGTTAATCAAATAAACAGCAGTTAAAATACACTCAGGCCACATAGACAAAGGAATTCCCCCCCCCCCTGAAACATAAGACTCCTAGCCACATTCAACAGGTGTCTATGTTTCCTTTCAGCAATCCCATTTTGCTGAGGAGTATAAGCACAAGAAGTTTGATGAATAATACCAAGATTATTAAACAATGTAGACATTTTATTATCCACAAACTCTGTTCCATTGTCAGATCTAACAACTTTAACTCTTTTTCCAAACTGAGTAAAAATGAGTTTTATAAAATTTTCGATATATTCACAAACTTCCATTTTTGATTTAAGCAAGTAAACCCAAACAGCCCTGCTAAAGTCATCAACAATGGTAAGAAAGTACTTAAACCCATCTCTACTAGTAACTCTATAAGGCCCCCAAATATCACAATGAATCAGATCACCAATACTAACAGACTTATGGTCACTTAGAGGAAATGGTTCTCTAGTCTGTTTAGCTTTATGACATATGTCACAAGGAGTAGACTGATCACCTTTCCTAAACCCAATGGTCTTTTGTAAAACATTCATGACTTGATCAGCAGGATGACCAAGTCTACAATGCCACAAATCTCTAGACACATAACAAATAAAACCAGAATTACACAGACTAGAAACATACTCACCATGAGTATGACCATCAAACAAATATAGACCAGCAGACTGACTACCAGTCCCCACAATTTTGCCCAGAGTCAAATCCTGAATATAACATTTTTGCTCATCAAAACCAACAAAGAACTTACTGTCTTTTATCATTTTATTAACAGAAAGAAGACTAACATTATAATCAGGCACAACTAACACATCAAAAAGCACTATATTATTAGTCAACTTTAGACTACCAATAGCAACAACTTTAGCCATAGTCCCATTAGGATGACCAACAGTTAACATTAAACTAGTAATATCAACCACATTAAACATATTGGTAGTAGAGTTAGTCATATGTTGATTAGCCCCACTATCAATAATCCATCCCAAAGTAACATTATACCCAGTACCACCAGTGGTAGAACAACAGAATCTTTCAATGTTGAGATTAAAAAACACATTATGATTAAGAAAGCTAGGTTTAATACCTGCCATATTAGTAGAAGCACCAACAGCAGGCTTCTCATTAATCAAACTTAGAAGTTTCACCATCTGATCATTAGTGAAAGAACCAGACAAAGAACCAGAAGTAGATGGCAAGTTCTGGGATAAATCAGAACTAGCATTGAACCTTTTATTAGTACCATTTTGTCTAATCAAATTAGGATTTCTTTTAAAACCAGGAGGATAACCATTTAGTTCAAAACACCTATCAATAGTGTGACCAATTAATCCACAATATTTGCACAGAAGATTAGGATTAGGACCTCTATTATTATTAGTGTTACCTCTTCTGTTATTACTATTAGAATTAGAATTAGAATTGTTACTAGTATTAGCATTATTCTTAACAGTAAAAGCAGCAGGTACACTTTTAACACTCAGAGAACCAGGAGAAAAACCTCTATGAGATTCTTCTCTGGAGACAACAGCAAAAGCATCCTTTACATCAGGTAAAGGATCTCTAGACAACAAATTACTCCTGACATTTTGATACACATCATTCAATCCCATAAGAAATTGTATGAGTCTAACAAGTTGATTATGCTTAAGAGTATCCTCATGAGCAGCACAAGTACAAGCAGGCAATAGAGTCAGAATATCAAACTCTCTCCAAAGGGAGTTGAGTTTATGATAATATTCTGGGACAGACAAATCACCTTGTTTTAAGCATTTATCTTATGAACCAAATTAAAAATAACAGAACCATCCATTTTGTCATAAGTTTCTTTCAACTCATCCCAAACTTCAGATGCAATCTCAGAATAGACTTGTCCAAGGTACAACTCTTGGGACAAAGATCCAAGAATCCATCCTAAAACAATAGCATTGCATCTTTCCCATTGCTGAGAAACTACAACACTAGTAACAGGTTTAACACAAGTAACATCAATAAAACCCATCTTATTTTTCCCTCTTAAAGCAATTTTCATAGCAGTAGACCACATTTTATAATTTTTCAGCACCAGTCAATTTAACATTAACCAAAGCTAAGTTGGAATTATCATTAGCATGCAAATAAAGAGGATTACCAGCATCTAAACTACTAATAAGAACTTGTTCAGCCATAATAACAGAACAAGTAAAAAGAAACAGACAATCAAAGAATAACTAAACAAACAGATAATCAAACAACTTAAAAAAACAATTAAACCAACAATCACCAGACTTCCAAGACTTCCCAAGAACCTATCCTCCAACGACCTAGACTCAAAAAACAGACTTAAACTACAAAGAAAAACTAAAAACTCACTCCCAAACCAAACTGAAACACCCAGTTTCACACCTGTCAGGGGGAAGAGCAGGTATCCTTGCTTTTGGAGAAACCCTAGTACGATTTTGGTGCGAATTTTACAGGTTTTTCAAGGGTTCCAACCCCTTGATACCTTTCATGTGTAATTAAGATAAGTGTTCTTTTAATTCAATCAATATGTCTATGTGTTGGTTGTCTATATCTTGTTCTTGTCTTAATTCCATCATGCTAGGCTAGATCTATCTTGTGTTTGCTTGGATCTAATGAAACCTAGATGTTGATTATATGTTGATTACTTGTTTATAGTTTGTTGTGGATGAATGAATTTATATGTTAGGCTTAAGAAAACTGGCAGATCTCTAAATGGTAACATGCTTGAACGTCTTAGGAAACATGAACCTATTGCACTAAGGTCTTTATTGGTTGTATTTAATGCATGAGCCACTGTTTACAATCCCTATAGTTGTGCTGGGCATGGTGTAGGAGGAGATAAGAGCTCATAGAATTGGGGAGTTATGTGCGATACCCCATGAATGGTATTAAGGAATACAATCCGTCATCCATACAACTATAACAAGTAATTAACGTGTAAAAGATGTCTAGGGAGTAGTGAAATCTAAGTAAACACATTTTCTCCACTTATTGCTCACAACCTTAGTATAATTTAGTTTATTTTCATTTCTTGTATTTTATTTTGATTGCATCTTTAGTATTGGGTTAGTTGACTAGCAACTAATTCCGCCCAAATCCTTTAAACCCGAGATTTTTACTTGCTTTCTAAAAAATATAAAAAAATACAAAAAATAATCATCCCTCATCTTTAGAACTAGTATTTAGGTTTTCTAATCCTAGCGAGCGACACTATTCCTAGCTGAACGATCAATCCCCCGGTACTTGTCACTATACTATACTACAACGATCAGGTACACTGCCTGGTGGGGGTTGTAAGCTTCTCGAGATCCCTCGAGAGGTAAAGCCTGGTGCAATTCCCACGCATCAAGTTTTTGGCGCCGCAGCCCGGGGAATAGTTATTGTCTAGGTTAGAATCTCTTTTTATTAGGTCTACTTGCTAGATTCCTTTCTAGTAAGATTTTATATTTATTTTTAGGTTTCTTTAGTCTATCTTTTTCTTTGTGTGTTTGTTCGTAATTTCCATTGACTCTTCCGTTCACCATTATGGAGTACGCGAATCCACCATACCACCAACCACAAAGGCCATTCTACCCTATTGACATCTCAAATTTCAAACAATATCGAGATGAACCCATATATGATGCATGGACTCGTTTTAGAAATTTACTCCGAAAATTCCCTCATCATAGTTTTGCTTTAGCATCCCTAACCCGAACCTTTTACTATCGTGTTGGCCAATATGACCAAATGCGCATTGAGGATTTTGCCAATGGGGACTTTAGGGAATTAAGTGCTGAAGAAGCATGGGATGCCATAGAAGATTGTGCCCAATATTATTATAGGGTAGACAACCCAACAAACGTTAGTACAAGTCAATTGAATATAAATTTCCAGGATCATGAAACAAGTTTGTTTGGGGATGAATATATTAGTGTTGAGATACCTAAGTGGTTTTCATGTAATACCATAGTACAAAACAAACACATAGGTAATCTAGATAAAATGGAGGATGAGGTAAGTAACGTAAGCCCATCAAGTACCCCACAAGTCCTACCATCATTTGGGGCATACACACCGCCCGTAACTTACCCGGAACAAGTAGAAGAGACTATAGGAACCCCAATTGAGGTAGAACCTTTGAACCAAACACAACTAGAGGATATAGGTTTGAATACATATAATGATAACCTTACTCTTAGTTCTAGGGAAGTTCCTAGTTTTGATGAACCGGAGCCTCAACCAAAACCGTTACCTAATCTTCCATCCTTGGATGAAAATTTAGGAATTGAAATAGGTTCCGATCCACCCATCAAACCATATAGTCAGGGTAGTCTTAGGATAAGGGTAGTGGACTCTAAGCCTTGTAGAGAGGAAGCCAGTATAGGAGTGGAAAATGACCTTACATGCTTACATCACCCATTTATGACTGATCATAAGAAACATTATGGGTTTAAACCGGGTTTATTAGGTCAAGATGGATCCCCAACTAGTAATCTCTTGAAGTTGATTGAAAATGATCCCTTTCTAGGAGAAAATCTTAATCCACCCATTAACCCGATTGAATTAGGTAAGGTTATGATGATAGGAGCACACCCCTTTGAGCATATAATTCATCCACCACTCTTTCCTCATGAGGCATATTTACACCCTAAGGGTGTGTATCGCTACTTCCACCCGCACTTAATCCTAAGTGTAGGGAAAACCTCCCCTATCTTCGTTAGATAAGGGTAGAGTCAGGCTCGTGACTCGAACAAAAACAAGCGCTCCTTGGGAGGCAACCCATGCTTTGTGTGTTTTTATTTGTGTGATTTTTATTTGTTTGATTGTTATTTGCTTCCGTATGCATGCTTTATTTTTATTGTGGGTAGATCATGTTTCAAAACTAAAAAAGTGGAAATACTTTACTTTGTTGTTTAGCCTAGTCTTAACTCCACCTAAAAGTATTTTTGCAAAAGATAAGTGTAAGGGGAAACCCCAAATATGTTTTCAAGAAACAAACCGATCATGATTCTCCACAATATTAAATGAACATGTATATTCGTATTTGTTAGAGTCAAATGCTTGTATTGAGTCATAATGAAGTTTTGCAGGATTTTCCAGGAAGTAGGACCAAGTTTTTCCAGAAATTTTCCGGAAACTTAACATAAGAATTTCTGCAGGTCAATCCTGACGGCGTCACGAGTTAACTCTTGACGGCGTCAAGTGTAAAAATCTGGAAATTTTACCGGTTTTGTTTTTCTAACGGAGTCTTATGGTTTTTGTGAATTATTAAGTTTTATAATCTCCAGGAAATCTGCAAACTTCATTCCACAAGCATTATATCTTATCTTGTTTTCTAGGATTTAGTAACTTATATAGGATGCCGCCGATTTTACGCGAGGTTGTTTTGTCTATTTTTTCAGGATTTACAGGTTATGTATGACAAGAAGATGATTTATATTCTAGATGGGAAGCTTTGATTGTTCATTTTCTAGGAGGAAGATTTAACATGGTCACCTAATTATCCATACCGAGCGAATCAGGGAAGTATTTGATTTCATTCTCTTTACTTTTTCACTTTTACATTCTTAACTTGAACATTGGGGACAATGTTCATCTTAAGTGTAAGGGGAGGGTAAAAAGATGATACCTTACATATGCACTTTCGCTTGAGTTTGTTTTGTTTAATGGTAGATGTGTAATAAAACTATGAGAAATACTTGTTAGTGCAATTTTAGCGCCAAATTTAAATTTTTTTACAACATTTAGGAGTGAAACTTTAGCCATAGCAAGCGTCTCATAGATAGGAGATTGTATGACTAGCACATAACCGTATATTCAGAAAAAATTTCCACCCAAATATGTGAGGTTCGCCTTTAGATTTGATAGGAAAAGCATTTACTATTAGTGCTTATGAGTGTACCGGTAGCATTTAGATTCTAGAACTTGCGTTAGTGATGCATCCCGAGACCGCTAGTGAGACTACATTCGTGTAGTAGGATTTACTACATGATAAGAGGCATTAGGATCACCCTTGTGTTAAACCCGTATTATGATTACTTGACCATTTATAAGTCATATTACTTGGCTAGTTAAGTCAACTAATTTTTCCCACACCCTTAGCGTTGTACTCATTTTTAGTACACGAAACCCCTAGTACACCCCTCCGAGCCTATCTTTTCGTTTCTTGTAGAATACTAATTATGTTGGAAACATGCTCAAGTGGTGTTGAGTGAGGCGTAGAGATGAGGAGGAGGGAGGAGAGGAGAGAAAGAAAAGGAACCTTGAAAGAAAAAGGAAAACATTAGATTAAAATGAAATGAAGGTCCAACCCTCTCCACATGTGGAGAGGGGTATTTATAGTTACAATATTACGCCCACTCCCGGGCTGTGGATCAGGCATACAGTGGGTAAAGACCCGTTCCTTCTTCCACGGTGTTACTTAATCTAATACTAATTAACTAATAAACTAACTAACTACGAGCTACCTTAATGCTATTACAATCATTAGGTGACCGAGACTTTTACAGGAATATTTGTATTCCTAACAATCTCCCCCTAAGTGAGGTCACCTTTGAAGTTAAGCTCTTTTGGTCTTTAAGCATTCTCAAGTCTTTGTAGCTCGTAGGTTCTGATTCTTCACTTTTCAGCACACTTTGTACGTCCAGCAATGAACTTGTGATTTGAGTTCCTTTGTGATGTGTGATCTTTGAGCTTCTTTGAGATCATCAGCCAAAGTAAATCTCCAAGCTCATCCATAGTAGTATTGCCTTCATGTGATGTAGTGACATAAGGACCATCATGCTCACACCCTTCTAGATCAGGAGACTTGACTTTAGAGTTGTGGATCAGGAGACTTTTTCATCAGAGTTGCGGAAACGTTGTTGGTAGTCTCTCAACATTTTGTTGTAGCAAGTCTCTCATCTTCATTGATTGTGTGGTGGATGTGTGAGCATGAGGTATGGATTGACCCGATTCAGCTGGAAACTGGAGCCATCAGCGCCATCTTTATATGTGTCCCTGAAATAAAACAGTTAGCAATAAAGATAGAGAACGAATATGGCTTTGTCATTCGTTCTGCGAGGACAGACTACCCTCCGGTTTTGTGAAAACCGACCTGTGATCAGGTAGAGTCTCTTTTAAAGAGGACTCTCCTTGACAGGAATTTCCAGCTTGTAGTAATGAATTTTCCAAAGAATCCACTTCGGAATCTTCATACTTAGCATGTTCTCATACCGGAACGTCTCAAAGCAGACAGCACGATAGAGTGAATCGGTGAATAAATATTCACGGATTGATGAGAAATTGATTTATAGAAATCACTCGCGTGTCATATGATAAACATTTTTGAGACACGACGAGATTTTTATACTTTGAATCACATTTCCATCAAAAATACTTTTGTTTGAAAGATATTACACAATCAATGTGCTAGAAAAGTTAGTTAGTGAGCACATTGAAAGGTTTTTAGCAAAAGCATCCGTCAATCCATATCCTGGAACAAGTATGATTCAATGTTGAATCACACCATTGTTGCTTTCCAGTTGTCACTTGATCATTGATCCAAGATGGATCTCACATGTCACCTACCAAGAGCTTGAGTGATGTTCGCTCTAGAAGGATTTCCATCTTCATTGTGAATATTTTCATATCACTCGGATGTTCTGGCAATACCACAAGGATAATGCGTAGGACTCTAAATATTTTATCTTATTTTCCACATTGTGTGAAACAATAAGCATATTTGGAATGTGTCCTAACGAGATTTATGGATGATCTCATGGCTCTAGACTCAATAGTGCGTTTTGATCCGCTCCTGGAGACTGGGGAGGCGTCTCCTGTTTTAGGTATCAACATAGCTCGCAATGAGCGGTCGATACATTGTACAGGGTTCCCCGTGAGAATGAAACAAGCTCTTTTAAGAGAACTTGAATGGTTGGGAAGTTTTAGTGCAGTGCGTCACTGGGTCCATGACGTCTTGTCTTCAATACCGGTGTTACCTTAGTAACCGCCAGTAGATTATGAATTGAACCCGGTTTCTGCCCTAAGGTTGAATATATGGAGGGCTATTTCTTTTCACCCTTTCTCATTTCATTTCTTTTTCATTCTTCAACTCCTTCAGTGCTTACCGAGACTTCATCACTAGAACCTTGTTGGGTTTGTTCCAGTCCTAGCTCTATCTCAGTCCGCACTCTTCCCTTTCTCACTTTACTCCTTTTTTCAATCATTCCTAAGGACTTCTAATCTATCTATGGATTGTCCCTGGGAAGATCCTTCCGGTTCTGGTGGATCATGGGAACTTATACCTAACCTTAACCAACCTTATAACTCCGTGCATTAAAGTAAATGGTCGGTCTTAGGTATTATTTCCACAAACGCCTTTCGCTCCCCCTCAATATGTGCATCGATATTCGAAAGTGTTTAGCACATATGTGGGAGCATATTATTGAGTCGAAAAGATCACATTTGATATCAGATTGCATATTTAAATCACATTCTCTCCCCCGATCAAAAATTTCAAATCTTTCGAGATTTTTGGTCTCAATTGATTTAAATAATTTAGAAAGCGTTTTGGGAGAGAAATGCGGTCAATTTTAATATTTTCTGATAGAAGGAACTTTTTTGTTGCTCCCCCTCAATCTGTGAGGGAGGTTGTTATGTGTCAGATTTGAAAAGTATGCAAAAGATTCGAAATTTTAACGAAAACTCTTTGAAAATTTACTTATTCTGACACATAACCATTGTATTGTTGCTTTTGTGTTGTACAAAGTGTGGGGAGTTTTGTTGATACATAAAATTTTGAGAAATCACTCTCCCCCTCAATCAATGACGGATGTTAAGGCATAAATATTTTCATAAACTATTAACGTCATTGATTGAGTGAAAATTTTATCAAACTTTTTAGTTCAATTTGATTTTCATTCAAAATTTCATGGTACCACCAAGTTTTGCACAAACACTTTCCGGAAAAATCATAGAAGGGAAAGTATTTGGCGATAAAAAGAAGATTTCTCTTCTTTATCAAGAAATAATGCACTGAAGCGTACATTAGATCGAGGGTGCATGAATATGAAGTAATTCACGCTCGGATGAATGGCACCCTTTGTTAGGAACAACCGTCTTTTTGGCGACGTGTTTTCCTTAATTTTGAAAACCGGGTTGCTATCTGAAGTAATAACAAACCATTTTTAAAGAATGTTTTGAGATACGACATGTTTTTGAAAAGAACTTTATTTGAAACCGAAAAACTCTTGCTCAAGCATATGTATGATTCCGTGTCATTATTGAATGACATTTCTAGAATTGTACATAATATCGATTATACAAGAGACATGTCGAGAGAAAAATATTTTTGAAATTTTTTTTTTTTTTTTTTTTTTTTTTTTTTAGGTTTTATAATTTTCTATTTTCTTTTTGATTTGATACTATACAAGGATATGTGAAGCAACCCCTTTACTCCTCTTGATCTTCCTGTAGACATTTGAGATCCTCAGGTGTGAGACTCTTCATACCAAGGCGTGGGAGGATGAAGTGAAATCGTTCCCTAGAAAGTGCTTTGGTGAAGATATCGGCTAGTTGGAACTCAGTCCTCACAAAGTAAAGTTCCACAATTCCTTTCTCAACTTGTTCCCTGATGAAGTGATGTCGAATGTCAATGTGTTTAGTTCTTGAATGCTGGACATTGTTGCAGCAAAGTGCAATTGCACTTTTGTTGTCACAGTACATAGGAACCTTATTGCAAATGAGCCCATAGTCAGAAAGTTGAGATCGCATCCAGAGGATCTGAGCACAGCATGATGACATGGCAATGTATTCAGCTTCAGTGGAGGAGATGGATGTACTCATTTGTTTCTTTGAAGACCAACTGACTAGCTTATTTCCTAAAAACTGTGCGCCCCCAGATGTACTGCGACGAGTGTCTTGACATCCAGCATGATCAGCATCCGAATATGCTGTGAGAGCCATAGAAGTTTCTTTAGGGTACCAAAGGCCCAAGTGGATTGTTCCTTTAAGGTATCGAAAGACTCTCTTGACAGCTTCCAAATGTTTCTTGGTGGGTTTGGATTGATACCGGGCACAAATGCAAACTGCAAACAGGAGGTCGGGTCTGCTTGCAGTAAGGTACATTAATGAGCCAATCATGCTTCGATACATGGTTTGATCGACCGGAATTCCCACATCATCTTCGTCAAGCTTTGAACGTTCAATCATTGGAGTATCAACTGAATCACTGGAGTCGAATCCAAATTTCTTCAACGTTTCATTGGCGTATTTGGATTGATTGATGAATATGCCATTGGGGTTTTGAGAAATTTGCAGTCCTAGAAAGAATGACATTTGACCCATCATAGACATTTGGAATTCGGAGCTCATCTCTTGAGAGAAACGATCACATTCTGAGGGATCAGACGAGGCAAAGATGATGTCATCGACGTAGATTTGTACATGTAGAAGATGTTTGCCTATTTTTCTGGTAAAGAGGGTAGGATCAACAACGCCTTTGGAGAATTTGTTGGCCAGAAGAAATTTAGACAAGGTGTCGTACCACGCCCTGGGTGCTTGTTTAAGCCCATATAGAGCCTTCTTTAATCGATACACGTGATTAGGGCGTTCTGGATCCACAAAACCTTCGGGTTGAGATACATACACCACCTCTTTCAGATCCCCATTTAAGAATGCGGTCTTGACATCCATTTGATAAACCAACATGTTTTCACTTGCAGCATTAGCGAGAAAGATCCTTATGGCTTCTATTCTAGCAACTGGGGCGAAGGATTCTTCAAAGTCAATACCTTCTTCTTGTCGATATCCTTTTGCCACGAGCCTAGCTTTGTTTTTCAGAACATCTCCATGCTCGTCAAGTTTGACCTTGAATATCCATTTGAGAGCAATGATCATAGCACACTCGGGAGGTGGTACTAGTTCCCAGACGTCCAGTCGGTCAAATTCATGAATCTCGTCCACCATTGCAGTGAACCATGAGTGTTTAGACATTGCATCCTTGACGCTTTTTGGTTCAGCTTTAGAGAGAACAGAATTGAAGAAACACCATAATGCGTCAGTTGCAAGTTGCTTGCGGGTTGATACTGGACGTGAAGGGTTCCCAATGATGTTGTCAATAGGATGATCATTGGTCCATTTTCGAAGGTATTCATGGGGTTGAGAATGTGGAACTGAGGTAGCCGTGTTAGATTCATCAGAGGATGTTACATCATTTGATGGTTCAGGGGCAAAGATGTTAACAAATGGCTCATTATCAGGTGGAGCAAAAGGATTAACTTCAGATGAATTATCTACATTTGCCGCGCGATGTGCAAGTGAAGGTTGGACATTGGACGTGCTGACCGATTGACTGATGGCGGGGGCTTCAGAATCCCATGACAATGAAGTGGATGGACCGTTATTGTCATCTTGATCATTCACCACCCCATCTGGTGGTTGAACCATTGTAGCTTCGGGAGCATTCATCTGTTGAGGTTCAAAGTATTCATCAAACATTGGGTCAAACAACTTCTTCCAATCTTCACTCGTAGGGGGTACAAAAGGAGCAGCAGGGATGGGATTCTGTACAAGCCTGGAACTAATTGGTCCAGGGGACAAAAGGTTAGGTACGGGTCCAGAACTTGATTGTCCAGGAACCGGTTGCTCAGTCAGCTCATCGAAAGTAACGTGGATTGTTTCCATTATATCTCTGGTACGTTTGTTGTAGATTCGGTACCCCTTTCGCTCTGGAGCATAGCCAACGAAGAAACCAATGTCGGCCTTGGCCTTGAGTTTCCCAAGGTCTTCACTGTCATTAGTAGGATAACACAGTGCACCAAAAACTCGAAGAAACGAAAGATCGGGTT
The DNA here is from genome assembly GCA_030686995.1 of Artemisia argyi. Classification (NCBI taxonomy): domain Eukaryota; kingdom Viridiplantae; phylum Streptophyta; class Magnoliopsida; order Asterales; family Asteraceae; genus Artemisia; species Artemisia argyi. The sequence goes on along the minus strand of CM060684.1, from coordinate 17,102,468 downwards.
TTCTGCCATGGACCAGTTCATAGGGAGTTTTGCAGTGGAGAGGATGTATCAAGGATCGGTTCTGAGTGTAACATGCGGTGGCAATTGCCTCAGCCCAAAGAAATAGAGGAGCTTTGGAAAAGATGAGCATAGTCCTTGCAGCTTCAACTAAGGTGCGATTGCGTCTTTCTACAACTCCATTTTGTTGAGGAGTTCTTGGTATGCTCTTTTGATGACTAATCCCGACACATTCATAAAATAGAGTAAGTTGTCTGTTCACAAATTCTGTTCCATTATCAGTACGAACGACTCTAACTGTTTTGTTAAGACGGACTTGCAACATCTTGATGAGTTTGATGATGGTTTCAGGAGTTTCATCTTTTGATCGTAGAAACTTCACCCATGTGAATCGAGAGTGATCATCAACAATAACCAGCACATATTTCTTTCCATTGATACTCTGAATCCTCATTGGTCCACAAAGATCCATATGAAGGGTATGAAGAACTTCCATGATTGAATTGACGGTCTTGGGTTTATGGGTATGCTTTTTGCTTTTGCCCATTTGACAGGCGGAACACAGATGATCCTTTTCATACTTGAGTCTGGGCAAGCCTCGAACAAGATCCTTACGCGTAAGTTCATTGATGGTACCGAAGTTCAAATGGTTTAAACGACGATGCCACAACCATGACTTGTTCTTGGATGCTTTAGAGAGCAGACAAATTGGAGAGGACCGTAGCATATCTTCGATGGAGATGGTGTAAAGATTAGTGCCCCGACTCCCCTTGAGAAGATCAACACCATCTAATTCTCTAACAAAACAGGTGTGCTTTCTGAAGGCGACTTCGAGATCTGAGTCACAGAATTGACCAACAGAAAATAGATTGTGCCCAAGACCTTCCACGTAGTAGACTCTGGATATAACACTGTCTCCAAAGACATAGTCACCATAACCCATTATAGACCCAAAGTGGTCATTCCCAAACCTAACCATACCAATAAATTTTTCCACGAAATTCTTGAGCCTTGAGCGATCACCAGTCATATGTTTTGAGCAGCCTGAGTCCAAATACCAAAGGACAATTTGTACGACCTGCATTTGAAACCAGACAATCGTGGATAACTGAAAAAGCTGGAGCCCCACACACAATTGGGGTCCGTTTGGTTAGAACACTCAAATATTGGATTATCATAAGTAACAGGTATTTCACTAGAGTGTTCACATTTTGATGCACTAGAACTAGAAGTGGTATCTATTGCTTCTATAGGAAATAGTCTACCAGTAGGTCTCCACTTCCTAATAGGCATATCTCTAGAGTTAGTAGTCCTAGTCACTGGGCACATTTTCCTCGGAGTGAATTTCCTTCCAGTAGGTCTCCATTGATAACCAACATTAGTGAACACTTTTCCTGTTTTATTCCATACTTGTTTTGCTCGTTTAACACTAGAAACATTCATAACTGGTGATCGTATAATAGATTTAAGAAAAGGCACAGCACATGCATCATGATTACCATAAAATAAGCATTTGTTACATGTCTTGCAAATAGCATCAGAATTCGAATTAATTACATCATTGTTCACACAAATGTTTGAGATAACTCGATTCCTTTCACTAAGCAACACTTTATTGTTCCTAGATGACTCTTCTACTTCCTTCATAAGTGAGCTCTTAGCCGGCAAAGTCCTATCATTCTTTGTATTGCCCTTAGGCTGTGACTTGCTAGCATTAGATACACCTTTTACTCCTGTAGAAGCAATGATGGGAACATTAGTCTGATTAGTTGCTACTTGTTTACTGGTGATCAAGATGGAGGATTGTGGCATGATTTGGGGAAAGTCAACTGTGACATGCTTGTTGCCACTGAGAGGGTGCAATGCAGTTGTCCTATCCGACTTGGTATCATTCTTGGGGCATGATCCTATGGCATATTCTAATAATTCCTGGGCCCTATTAGTGAGGAAGCACGCACCAATAATAACAACATCAAGGGGTTTAGCAATCCTCTCATCTTCAATGGTTTCTCTAAGTATGGCCAGACAATCCTTAAGATTTCTAAGATAGTTATTATGAACTAACTTATTGTTCCTAATGGGAAGAGAAACATTCACAGCATCGCACGCATATTTATAACAAGCAGGTACATTGGACATTGCATGATCACATGAAACAGCGGGCATTTTACCCTTTACCATGGTCTTTAGATTCTCAATTTCATTTAACAAAGAAGTGACTTTCTCATTGTTTTGGTCACGTGTTGTTTTGATAGACTCAAACAATTCTTTATAACGTTGTTTAGCATTGGACATTTCAGCACGAAGCCACTCATTTTCATGTTGTAACTCATTGATAATGCCCTGTTTTTGAAAATTTTGAGAATCCATAGGCTTCTGGTAATTGGTATTGATCACATCGCTTCTGTTCGATTTTAATTGTGCAATTTGGACCTTCAACTTCCGAATCGTGTTTGAGTGAGCTTGAATTACTTCATCCTTTTTGGCTAGTTCAAAACATGTATCAAATTCAGGAACATCCGAAGATATCTTGGCATTAGATATTTTTATGCTTTCTTCTAGATGTTGATATTTTAATTGTAGGTTCAGATTATCAACTTCTAGTTTTGAGAAATTCCTGACCATGTTATCATGATCATCGTTTTGAATTTTTTTAATAAGTTTGTAATTCTCCCCCTCAAGCTCAATCACACGATTTTGGAAGACATTCAGAGTGACCGACATTTCATGAAATTGTCGAGCAGATAGTGCAGAGTCGGTAACAGTATAAAACACATCTTTAGCAATGCAGTTAGCAATCAAATTATCATTCATGATGAGAATGTTTTTCCTGTCAATTTCACTGTGTTTGAGATCAATAGCAAGTTGGTTACCCTCACTTTCCACTTCATCAAAAACCTTTTTCATTTGAGTCACATCATCATTAATGGTGTTTTTAAGTCCCTCAAAATGTTCTTTTAGAAGTTTAAAAAATGGCATAACTTCAGTTAGGTAACACTGTTTTGTTTGCTCAAAACCCCTTTCCCCTTCTGTAATCCCTGTAGGTGTAATTCTTATTTTACAGGTTTTCTCAAAGTCATTGAACAATTGACCAAGCACATACAGCCCAATTAGAGTATTACATTGTGTGGGAAGAGTGAAAGGGACAAGGTGCCTGGGTGTGTTCAGGGGATAGGCAGTTGGGTGAGCAATTCTAAACATAGTGCGTGTGTTGCCTACAACTCTTTCAGCTTGCATTTTCTCAATGTCAATATTCCAAAACACTTTTTCAGGAAAAATTCTCTTTTGAGGAACAAAAATTGCAGTATGATTGTCATTTGCATAATCATAGTGAAACACGAGATTCTTAGCAATGCATTTAGGATCCTTTAACCGTTCAGCAAGTTTTGCCCTAGTTCTATCCTCTGCCTCATTGATGTGGTCATAGGATCGAGTATCAGGAGGTGCATGGTTAGGTTCAAGCATAGTTTTTGCATCATATAATGCAGGTTGTGCACCTAGACCTATTTTAAGGAATCTTGCTTTGGGTTTGGAGGTATCATGTTCACTAAATTCATCACTTAACTTCCTGTGGCTTTCCATCATTTGAGCAGATTGAATGGTTTGGCCCTGTGTGTACAACTTATCTTCCAATTTATTTTTTAACGTTTTTAATTTTGAGAAGTCATTTAGAAGTTTTGTTTCTTTATCCTTGAATTCTTGTTTGATTGTAGTCAAACCTTTTTGAACCTCAAGTTTTTGTTTGACGGTTTGATTCAATTGGTTCTTTAAAGAAACTAGTTCCCTTTTTAATGATTCTTGTTTGGAATTATTTTCAGATATGTAAGTATGCAGTTGCCATTCCATTTTCTGCTCACGTTCATTCAACTCAAACTTAGCACGCTGCTCATAAATGTTTACTTGATCCTTAAGGGCGTTAATTGTAGTTGTCAGAGAATCATCAGGGTTGTATATAGAGTGCTCATATATCTCATGCTTACTAGAATCAATAGACGGCATGTCACTCGGTATAACTTGGGTTCCATTGTCATTCACATACATTTCATATGGGATATTATTGGTATTACCCATATCTGTGATGTCTGTGTTGACAATATTCTTGAGTTGTACAGAGCCACATGCCCCCTGTACAAGTGCATAATTATTCAGATCATGTTTAGAAGATGTTGGTACCTCAGAGATAGCAGACGTGATGGATAAATCAGGATGCTGTGAAGAGGATGCTGCTGCAGACAGATTAGCCATGAAGATTGTTTGAGCAGTTGGTTCATCATCCACGTCTGAGTCAAATGCATCACACTCTTCAACTTGAAAGATATTTGGATCATTAAGAGCCATGTCCTGAACAGGTTGATCGTCCACATCAGCATCAAAGGTGTTCCCATCATTACCAGCCAGAAAGAGCAAAGCTTCTTCATCCAACACAGTCCCATTTTCTTGTGCCTGCATCAGCAGCATCTTGTCTTTGAAGTACTCAGAGTTTTGGGGACGTTTTGGGAGAGTGCAATTCCTAGCAATGTGGCCCAACCCTCCGCAGTTGTAGCATTTCGGTTGCTTAGCTTGTGCTTGAAGAGCATTCCCAACTCTGTACTGCCCATTCTCTCTACCAGCATTTCTTTGGTTGAAGTTCTGTCTTCCCTGCACATTCTGCACCACTACCCGACCATCTTCAATGACTGCCTGATTACGTGGATTAGATGAGATTCTGAGCTGATTGTTAGTTGATGGGAGTGCAGCCCTGAACTGTTGGACTAGTAAAGACACTTGGTTGGAGAGATTATCAATCATCATGTCAGTGTGAGAATACCCAGAATCAAGTTGAGTATTCAATGCAGATGGTGAGGGAGTTGATGATTGACTAATGGTTGGGGTAGATCTGGAGGATGATTGTGATGGTTGAACTCGATCTTTAGAGGTTTGATTAGGTTGTTGAACATTGGAGACAAAAGCAAGAGATTCATTAGTTGCAGACGGATTGAGCTTTTCTCGCATTAGCCGATCGTAAGCTGCATGTTTCTCATGTTGCTGGAGATACGCATACAGCTGTTCATGATTGGTATGCCTGAGACCCTTGTTGAGCTTAACAGCCGTGACAAACCTGTCCCATTCCGGTGCCATGTTGTTCACGAATTTTGAATTGAGCTGTATGTTGGGCATTGTCATCTTGATAGCTCTCATGTCATTGACCAGCTTGTGAAATCTGACGTAATAGTCAGTGATGCTTTCACCTGGATTCATTTTGAAATGCTCAAATTCATCGTATAGCTGTGACTCACGATCTTCTTTAGTTAACTCAGACCCTGCAAGAAGCATTTTGACATTATCCTAGACCGCCTTTGCTTCAGTGTTGAAGTTGATCAGTTTGTAGACATCTTTGGGAAGGCCTTGAATGATGATATTAGATGCTCTGATGTCTGCATCATAGCGTTTCTTTTCTTCTTCAGACAACTCATTGTAAGTGCGAGGTCTATCAGGACCAAACACGGCCGGCAGTTGATCAGTTGCTTCTAAAATCGTGTCTCTAGTAGTACCCACTTGAAAGGGTCCCTCATCGATGGATTTCAGAATGTTAACCCCATTATCTTTACCTAGACAGTACAGCCGTATCCTTTGAGCCCATGATTCATAGTCTGTTCTGTCCAACATAGGAGGTCGGGTGTCAGACCCCGCAGCTTGAATGTCATCGGAAGAAGTCGACATCACAAATAAGTTAACCACAACTTAACCACAATAAAATCCAACCGCAACTTAACCACAACTTGACCAAACCGCAGAACACAATCCAACCGCAGTATGAGCTAACCGCAACCAGAGCAAACCGCAGGCCAAAGATACTAACCGCAGAGTATAACTAACCGCAGTAAATAACCAACCGCAGAAATAGTTCACCGCAATGCACTTGAACACAAGACACTTAACCGCAATGAGTTAACCGCAGAGAATCTAACCGCAGTACTTTGAACCAAACGCAAAATATTTAACCGCAGAACCTAGACGCAATACGCAAGCTGAGGACGACTTAACCGCAGAATCTACTCGCAGAGACAAAAGTCCAAAACTGTCACTTTCGTTGCGTTTTGTTTGTATACCCGAAATAGTAAACGCAGAAAGTTAATCGCAGCTCGCAGGACTTAACCGCAACCAAGCAATGAAACAGTGGACTTAACCGCAACTAAGAAAAACGCCTAAAATCAATTCCAAACTTCAAATAGCTTGATGATATTGTAACACACTTTACACTACAATGTTCCACAAACACTAATGAACATAAAAGGACATCACAAACATGTATAACAACACTAGAGGGATAAAACCAAGATGTTTTCCAAGAAAGTGGCACCAAACTCACAAAACCACTCAAAACATCATCAAATTCGATTCTACAAGGCCCTAAGATGAAACCTTGGCTCTTGATACCAATTGTAGAATACTAATTATGTTGGAAACATGCTCAAGTGGTGTTGAGTGAGGCGTAGAGATGAGGAGGAGGGAGGAGAGGAGAGAAAGAAAAGGAACCTTGAAAGAAAAAGGAAAAGATTAGATTAAAATGAAATGAAGGTCCAACCCTCTCCACATGTGGAGAGGGGTATTTATAGTTACAATATTACGCCCACTCCCGGGCTGTGGATCAGGCATACAGTAGGTAAAGACCTATTCCTTCTTCCACGGTGTTACTTAATCTAATACTAATTAACTAATAAACTAACTAACTACGAGCTACCTTAATGCTATTACAATCATTAGGTGACCGAGACTTTTACAGGAATATTTGTATTCCTAACATTTCTAACTTTAAACATTTTACTTAAAGGAAGAATTTGTTACACCCCACTTAAATGTACAACCAAATCGCCTTAGCCTTCCGCGTATGCGCTCATTTTTAGTGCATTATTGTTATTTGTTAAACCCTAAGTTAACTATCTAATTGATTACATGGTTGCTAAGTCGAGTCATATCCTTGTACATATTGTTTTGGGACGATTGGGACTCATGGGTAAGTACTTATTTTTATGGAGTAATGGGGAAGAACATCATTTATTACCCGCATACGTACGTTAATCTTAAAAGTGCTCAAAGTGTTTTAATTTTCTTAATTCGAGTCATTAGTTTAGTTTATTATAAAGTATGTAAAGATTCAAGTGTAAGGGGAATTCCCATTCCCTATGATGTATTATTTTGGATGGTAGGGTAAGAGTGTATGCAAAAAAAAAAAAAAAAAAAAAAAAAAAAAAATCGAAAAAATCAAGAAAAGTAAAAAAATAAAAAAATAAAAAAATAAATAAAAAAAAAGGAGAAAAACATACGGACTACCATCCCTTTATATTCTATGTTCATTTTATGTTTTTGTACATGTAATTGACCAAGATTGTTAACTCGCCACCAATAAAACTTCCTTTATCCAACAAAACCGTGTATTTCATATCCCTACACCTAACGTTACAACCCTTTAAAAGACCTCTTTGATAGTTTATCCTAGGTGCTTACGCCATGTGGTGGAGGTTTGATCCTTTCCCAAGCCTATGGTAATCTATTTTGCTATGACAGGTAGTGAGAGATATCTTCCGTTTCCATATTGTAATTTATACTTTATTACACCCGAGAGATGTGAGTATCTAAACACTATTTGTGAGGTGCTTGTGTATGACCTCCGTGCTTGTCTATTGGTCTTTAGTGGAACGATTATTTGTTGTAATTACTTTTATGTTAGTGTTAAATGACCCCTAACTTGTATTTTGAGTAGAATAAAAGCGCATTTGCTTGAGGACAAGCAAATCTCAAGTGTAAGGGTATATGATGAGGCGAAAAATGAACCACTTTTAGGGGGTCATTTAAGCTGGAATTCGAATTTATTTGATCAAATATTGCCCTAAATCGTTCCTTTTGTGATTTTAGGTACTTTGGGAGTGAAATCTGGAAAAGGAAGCAATTCAGACGTTTTTGGAGCATAAAAGTGAAGAAAACGCCAAAGTCTTAATTTTCCTTGCTGGGAACAGTAGGTGACGGCGTCAAGAGTAATATCCTGACGGCGTCAAGAGAAATTTCCATGACGATCCAGAACAGATTTGACGGCGTCACAAGGAAGGTCGTCAAGAGGAAAACGCATGACGGCCTGGAAATGCATAACACATGACGGCGTCAGAAGTAGATCAAGGCAGTCCGAGAATTATTTTGGCGGCGAGGTGACGGCGTCACAAGTTTGGTCTTGACGCCGTCAGACCCTATTTCCTATATATAGTTTTCTAATTTTTACACATGAGGGAGAGAAGTTTTGGAGAAACCCTAGTACGATTTTGGTGCGAATTTTACAGGTTTTTCAAGGGTTCCAACCCCTTGATACCTTTCATGTGTAATTAAGATAAGTGTTCTTTTAATTCAATCAATATGTCTATGTGTTGGTTGTCTATATCTTGTTCTTGTCTTAATTCCATCATGCTAGGCTAGATCTATCTTTTGTTTGCTTGGATCTAATGAAACCTAGATGTTGATTATATGTTGATTACTTGTTTATAGTTTGTTGTGGATGAATGAATTTATATGTTTGGCTTAAGAAAACTGGTAGATCTCCAAATGGTAACATGCTTGAACGTCTTAGGAAACATGAACCTATTGCACTAAGGTCTTTATTGGTTGTATTTAATGCATGAGCCACTGTTTACAATCCCTATAGTTGTGCTGGGCATGGTGTAGGAGGAGATAAGAGCTCATAGAATTGGGGAGTTATGTGCGATACCCCATGAATGGTATTAAGGAATACAATCCGTCATCCATACAACTATAACAAGTAATTAACGTGTAAAAGATGTCTAGGGAGTAGTGAAATCTAAGTAAACACATTTTCTCCACTTATTGCTCACAACCTTAGTATAATTTAGTTTATTTTCATTTCTTGTATTTTATTTTGATTGCATCTTTAGTATTGGGTTAGTTGACTAGCAACTAATTCCGCCCAAATCCTTTAAACCCGAGATTTTTACTTGCTTTCTAAAAAATATAAAAAAATACAAAAAATAATCATCCCTCATCTTTAGAACTAGTATTTAGGTTTTCTAATCCTAGCGACACTCTTCCTAGCTGAACGATCAATCCCCCGGTACTTGTCACTATACTATACTACAACGATCAGGTACACTGCCTGGTGGGGGTTGTAAGCTTCTCGAGATCCCTCGAGAGGTAAAGCCTGGTGCAATTCCCACACATCACTTCTCACGGAAGTAGGTCAAGATGTTACCCCCTGAGTTTGCAGTGTCACCACTAAAGTGTTCAGGGATTTAAAAGAAGAAAGAAAACTTACAGAGCTCTTAAATCGCAGCGGAAATACCAAGAACCAAACACCAACAGCCTTGATTCACTTAGTCAAGACTATTGATAACCAAGATAATCAACCAGAAACCTCCACAGATCACCAAGAATCAAGATCCCCAAATTCCAAATTAGGGTTTCAAGAAACCCTAACTGAAAATCAAGAATCACCAAAAACCGTTGAGAAAATCAACGATTCAACCTTCGGCCGTAAAGAAAACAGCCACGATCAACACCAATTGCAAGTCAATCAAGAAACCCCAAATCTTAACCAAACCTTAAAAATATCAAGAGCCAACGGAGATCAAAACCGAGGCTCTGATACCATGTGAAAACTGTAGATCAGCTCTTAAACAACAACCACAACACAAGTTTTCACCCAGCCAACCACCCCTTGGTGAATATCTTTTATTACTAATAGTATCAAGAAGATGAGTCCACAACTGTGTGCTCAACAAACAGAATACACAAGAAAATGAGTTGTCCCCTTCAGAAGGATCCAACTACCACAGTACAAGAATCTGAATACTATGTATCCTCACTACAACTCTCAGACCTATACTAAAACCAATACCAGATGATCAAGATGATCACAATACCAATACAATAACACTGAGTTGTAATAAGAGAGAAACCCTAATCTTATATTGAGAGAGATGGTGTTATGAGAGAGAGAGCTGGGGATAGGAGCTTTATATAGAGCCAATTTCCACTTCAACCCTTCAAGAATATAAACCTGCCAAATACAGCTAAACATACCAAACTATAAGAAATAAGTACAGAAATAGTCTCTGTACTTATTTACCATGAGAATGACATAAAACCATACTATCCAACAGATACCCTTCAAACATATCCATATGTCATCCATGTGACTAAGAAATGAGGCGAATATGGCACAACATTGATGACATCAACCTTTCTAGTGATCTACAAAGCAATTAATCACAAGGTACTAACGAACACGAGTCACCAGAATTATCCTACATGAATAGATTTGCCACCCTTGTGAGTAATGTGGTCAAACATTCAATCACATAAAGGTGGCTTTTGCACAATCCGAGAACACTAAGCTAGATAAATATCTTGTGAGATAATTTTTGATTTTAGGTGTATAATACATAACCAGCCTGAGCAATGTGGGATTTTGCCAGCATAAGAGCTCTTCCGTGATGAGATATCTTGTTCTTTTATTCCTTGGGCATTTCAGCATAACTATTAGAGCTGGCAATTTCTGACACGGACCTGTTAACACGACACGACACGACCTGCTCTTAACAGGTTTCGTGTCAGGTCTTAACAGGTTTCGTGTCTTAACAGGTCCGGACCTGTTAAGACACGAATAAAATTAACAGGTTTCGTGTCTTAACAGGTCCGGACCTGTTAAGACACGTTAAGAAACCTGTTAAGAGATTATATATATATGTTCAAAATTAACCCTAAAACACTTTCCTCTTTCTCATCTTTACTAGTCAATGTACGCCTCCAAATAATATGTCCGGTTCCAAAATTCCAAATCCAATACTCCATTAATCGATCCATAAGACCATAACTCCACAGACCACCATCAATTGATCGATAAATCCATTCCACCATCAATAGATCCATAACTCCATTCCACCATCAATCGATCCATCAAAATCCATAACTCCTCCAATCATTTATTCGATCCTATCATTAAAATTTAAAAGGTTGTTTCTTTTTATCTTTAGTAATCGATCCACTATTAGTTGTTGTTTTGATGTTGAGCTTGTTTCTTGTATAATTTTTAACTATTAGTTGTTGTTTTGATGTTGAGCTTGTTTCTTGTATATCTAATCTGCTTGTTCTTTTTATCTTTAAGAAAATCATACAAAGTCAAACATTTATATTTGTTGAAATAGACCAAGTTATCAGATAAATTTTAGGATTAAATTCTGGTTGGAAAGGGATCAAAGTTAATGTTTTGTGTTCACTTGTTGATCATCTTTCAAACTCAAAAAGAGAATTCGGATTTAAAGTTCATTTTCATGGGTAGAATTGATCACCAAGTGAGCTAGTTGGATTTCTGTGTGCTCTGCACCATCAGACTTTGAGTTTTTTTTTAGCTTATTGTTCGAATTATATCAGCTCTTCTTGGATAGTTCTGATCTGATTTCCGTTTCTATAAGATTGCTAGTAGTTCAAGCTTGACTTTTGTGTGCTTAGTTTAAGAATTATTTGCTCGTTATATGTGTCCATTTATGCCTCTTAGTTGCTCTCTAAGACCAGTGTCTGCTGATCATTCTCAGTGATCACTTGGTTTGTTTGATTGTTTGTACTCGTATATTGCATCAGTTTTATTGATCAGTGTTTACATAGCTTTACTCTACTAGTTATTGCATAAATTTCTTGTATATTCTCTATAGTATATTGCTCAAACTATGGTGACTAACTGACTATTGAGCTTGTTTCACGCCGGACTATAGTTTCTTTTTTGATTATTTCTCTCTAATTATATTACTTGTTTCTTGTATATTGTAGATGGATCCTGAGTGTGTTGAAATTGACCCGGAAAAAAATAGTTCAAAGAGTGTTGATATGGAATCTGATGATGTCCAATCTGTGGATATGGAAGGAGGAGTGAAGAGAAAATGGCAGGAGCGATCTACCGTATGGAATTTCTTTGAAAAAGATAAGAACGCAATAAAAAGTGCCAAAAAAGTGCAATGTAAGTGCAACAAGTGTAAGAATATTTTCATGTATGATAGTAAACAAGGTACGGGTAATCTGTTGCGACACAAAGAAAGATGTTATGGTAAAGGTTGTCATGATGTTGGTCAAATGCTATTTAATAGTGACATGGCACTACGGTCATCTAGATTTAATCAAAAAACTTTTCGTGATTTGCTTGTCGCTGCTACTGTTAGGCATGAATTGCCTTTGTCGTTTGTTGATTATAAGGGTGTTAGAGATTTAATTACATACTTGCAACCTGATGCAAACGTCATTACTAGGAATACCGTTAAAGCTGATTTGTTGAAATTGTTTAAGATAGAGAAGGAAAAAATTAGAACGATGCTTATTGAATCACCGGGGATGTTGTGTTTAACTTCAGACTTATGGTCTTCTATTACTACTGATGGTTATTTAGCAATTACCGTGCATTTTATTGACAAAGATTGGGTTTTGCAAAAGAGAGTCTTATCATTTTCTTTCATGCCACCACCTCATTCGGGCATTGCTTTAAGTGCAAAAGTGTTTTCAATTTTAGAAGAGTGGGGCATAGAAAATAAGATATTTTGTGTGACTTTAGATAATGCATCTTCTAATGACCGTTTTGTTGATCTATTAAGGGAACAATTAGATACAAAGTCGCCACTTATTTCTAGTGGTATGTTTTTTCATATGAGATGTTGTGCACATATTTTAAACTTGATTGTGCAAGAAGGGCTCAAGGAAATTGATGAAGCTGTTTGCAAGGTTAGAGAGAGTGTCAAGTATGTTAAAGGATCGCATTCACAAGTAAGGAAACAAAAGTTCTTGGATTGTGTTAAGTTGAAAGGTTTAAGTTCGAAAAGGGGGTTAAGGCAAGACGTTCCTACTAGGTGGAATTCTACTTTTATAATGCTTGATAGTGCCATTTATTACCGAAAGGCGTTTGAAATTTTAGCATTAGATGATTCTAATTATAAGAGTTGTCCAAGTGCTTTAGAGTGGGACATCATTGAAAGGATTTGTGTTTTCCTTGGAGTTTTTTATGATGTGACTAATGTTTTCTCGGGTACCAAATATCCTACTGCAAACTTGTACTATCCCCACGTGTTTATGGCTTATTTAACTTTGCATGATAGTATGACTTTGGGAGATGAGTATATGAAGGATATGGCAACATCTATGATGGAGAAATTTCAAAAGTACTGGTCTGATTTTAATCTCACTCTAGCCATAGCCGTGGTATTCGATCCAAGATACAAATTGCATTTTATTGAATGGAGTTATAAAAAGGTTTATGGAGAGATCAACGACAAATTTGGTATAGTTGATAAGTTATTGGATGCCACTTTTCAAGAATATGTAAATGTGCATGATGGTTCCTCTACAACCTCAAACTTCGCAAGTAGTTCAAATGCAAGCAAATCTGTTGAAAAGACAAGTGATGATACAAGACGTTTCTATGAAGTTAAATCAAAACTTTTGGTAAGTTATTTGTTTGTTATATATTTTTATATAATGTCTTTGAATAATGATTGAATTACAACTTTTTAACTATTGTTTTACAGGATTTTGATGATTTTGAAAGCACAGAATTTGTAACTAACAAGAAGTCGGAATTGAAATTGTATTTGGAGGAGCCAAGAACGGAAAGGACAATGGAACTAGATGTGTTGGCTTTTTGGAGAGCCAATCAGTTTAGATATCCCATACTTGCGAGGATGGCTCGAGATTTTTTGGCCATTCCAGTATCTACTGTCGCATCAGAGTCTACATTTAGTGCCAGCGGACGAGTACTTGATCAACAACGAAGTTCACTTAGTAAAGATACTGTCGAGGCTCTTATATGCACAAAAGATTGGTTATATGCAGATTCAAATGAAATTGCTCTTGATCAGCTCACTGAAGATATAATGTCGCTTGATGTTAGTGTTGAATCGGATGCTTCAAACTCGGTCAACGTTTAAAGAGGTAAACTTTGCAATTTTTAAAGGGAACATCAATTATTTTCTTGTTATTCACTCCAATATAGTAAAGAAAACATTTTATAGTTAGCTTAATGTAGTCGGTTGACTTGACTTAGGCTGATCCAGATGATTGGATTCTTACCATATTTTTAGGTAACTAAATTAATACTCATGATGAACTATTGCTACATTGCCATCAGTTGTTATATTTTGGGTTGGTTTTTAATTTAGCCCATAACTGCTATTGCCGAGACAAATAATATGTAGTTAATATGATTTGAAGCAAAAGTTTAGTAACATTTCAGGCTTCTACATGATTACTTGTAGTTGTCTTCAAAATGAAAAGTCCTATGTATCAAGTGTTATAATATCAAGAGCAGTCACGACTCAATGGGACACAATTTTATTTCTAACTTGCAATGTCATCTGTTAGCTCACTATCGAAAGTCGAAACATCCACTAGACTGCCTCCACTGCCCTCTGTTGTATTTATTCGCTTATTCTGATTTTTGCATGGTCACCACTCACCATATTAATTGACTTATTTCTTTTTTTCATAAAATGCAGGTTCCAGGTTAAGAAGAAACATTTCTTTCGCAATTTTATGACCATCATGTTATTTGGTGCTGTTGGTACCATGATATCTTTCACCATCATATCATTTGGTATGTACTGAAATATCTTTCACCATCATATCATTGTTTCCTTTATGTAGCATAATAGGTTCTTGTGAAGTAGCATAATATCTCGCAAACAATAATGGCAAAATGGAACATGTATTTAAAATGGCCAAATAATGCCAATGTAACGTTTTTGTACATTATATTTATTGTTGTAAAGCTGACCACATCAATCCACTGTTTTCCTCTCCCATTTGCAGTCTAAGACTAGTGTTTGCTTAATAGTTTTTTTTAGGCTTTCTTTACTGATTATTTTTGCTACTCTTGTGTCAAATGTTTGCCATGGGCCGAAGCCCAATTGTCCACCTAAATAGTCTAGTCTTTTAATTATTATTTTCACTTTTCAGGTTTGTTGAATTGAAGTCGAGGACACGAGATTACGGGTGAAGACTGAAGAGTGAAGACATTAGAATTGTTTACTTTTGTTTCGTTATGTATTAGTTATAAGGATTTATTAAGGACTTTTTACTTCGTTATGTATTAGTTATACGGTTTTATTAAGGATTTATTAGTTATAAGGTTTAAATTTAGTATTTTTGTTAACAGGTCCCTTAACAGGTTCCTTATCGTGTAACCTGTTAACTTTCGTGTCGTGTTCGTGTTCTAAAAAAGTGACACGATTTTTTATCGTGTCGTGTTCGTGTTTAGGTCATTCGTGTTCGTGTCTTATCGTGTTCGTGTCTTATCGTGTCGTGTCAGACACGATATGCCAGCTCTAATAACTATAACAGCATAAATCATAAAATTAGTTTGGTTTTATACCAAATATGCGATGATATGAATGGATCAGGGATACTAGAAACAAAGATGGGCTTACGTTTGATCACATCCATTATATTGGAAGACTGGATCCCATCCAAAGTCATTCAGTCATCTTGCAAGAACGATCTTCCACTGAATGGGTAAATTGTGTGTAAAATTATTTGCAATGTAATCAATCAAAACCTAGTACGACATTGGTGACTTGAGCCCTCCGCGTTGCCTACACAGATATCGGGAGACACTGACGATTATGTCCTACCTGTTAGCGGATCATTATGGGCTTTGCCATAGTTGTTAGACTTGGATCATTGTTAGCTTATGTATAGGCCCATTAGTATGTTATTTATACACTATTATGTATCTCACTATCAATCATTGAATATACGGTTTACACTACCACATGTATAACTCTTTCGCTTATTTGGTACAGAAGAACAAAATGAATCATCAAATTATCCAGATGGATATATAGATGTGTCACATTGTCACCCTCACAAGTCAAACCACAAGACCGACCAAATCTCATTGTGTTAGAGTCCGAATCAATCAGGTAAGAATGCCCTACAAACTTATAACTCCAGTCGTTCTTTGCAGTGACATGTTAGTATGTTACGACAAATGAATTATAAGTCGTGACTCTCCATGCAAGGTCCCTATTGAACACATTTATTAAATAACTCACTCATGCAAAAGGTACCACGCAAATGACGACTTTTATTAAAATTCATTGGATTCGAGTCCCTTTTGGGTGCCTCCATTTTTAGCGAAGAAGTGACAACTTTGTTCTACCGATGTTCATTTCTATATAACAAAGTACCAACAGATGCGTCTCACCAGATTGATCTAAAATGGATAGGCGTGTTAGTGTGTCACCCCTGACCCCTCACGAGTCCTTTAAAAAGCTCACTCAACCTCATACAGGTCGAGTCCAATTCACTTATCCAACTATTGATTGCGTAACTTCGTCACTCACACAAAGATTTCCTACGTATATGATATGAAAAGTATATTTTTAACATATAAAACACTTAAACTAAACTGCTTGCATCCTTGAATCTCTAATTAATTAACTTCATGAAATGGAATGCATGAAACACAAAACGAGATGCATTATCGCCACTTTTAAAAAAGAACGAAAAATATGAGTACGTACACCCATTTGAAATCCATGATAAATTTTTTACTTCATGGAGGATCTCCAAATCCAATTTCCTTGTCACTTAATAACTGTGTATTGGAACTTTGGCACTAACTATTAGAGTAGCTTCAAACTACAAACACTCTATAATGAAACATATAACTGGTGTAGATTATTGGTATTCGATACAAACTAGTTCAACCTTATAAATATCCCACATAGATGAAAGAAGTGAAATCTCATTTGGTTATATACTAGCTTGTAAGAGCATAACTTGTGTTGAGAATGCTGTCATGTTTTCGATTATATGATGCAATTTGAGTTTATTATATTAGCGAAAACATAAACTCATCTAGTATGGTGTGGTTGAATACTGATATAAAACTCTTGACTTTTTTTAATATCTCTTATAACTTAACAATTATTTTTTTAATATTTGTTGTCACTTAAAAAAAGTAATACTGCAAACCTTATTTTCAAAGATTGTCAATATGTTTATGCAACTAAAAATTTAATAATCTTTGTATATATATCCATTAGCAGTTGGTGTTTATTTCCACCTCTAAATGTTTCACCTATCCTTCTAAACTTACCTATAGCCATAAGGATTCTGTTGTGACATGTTACGAAAATGAATTAAGGCTTGGCCCTCCATGTAACATCTCGGTTGAGCACATATGAGTTTGGTCAGTTAAGCTATTACCATTGCTGATTTGCCATTCATGTGACTAAAGATATGAGGCAAATCTGGTACAACATTGGTGATTTGAGCCACCTTTATTGCCTATATTAATTTCTAGTGAAGGTATCAAAGACAAAGTCACAACTTTGTCCTACCAATGTACAATGCAATCAATCACAAGGTATTAACGAATGCGAGTCATAGAATTATCTAAAATGGATAGATGTGTCGCACTCACTAGTCCCTCCAATAAACTTCATCAATCAGAGTTTTTGCTAGTAATTAAATAAGCAATAGGGAAAACAAAAACCAAAACATAAGTATTAAATTAAACAAAAAAAACTCAAAACTTAACCTCCGTTTTTGGTAGGGGCTAGCGAGCGAAACAATAATAATAATAATAATAAAAAAAAAAAAAAAAAAAAAAGTATTGATAAATATTTGAGGTTCCAAATAGATGTTGATCATTCTGCAAAAGAAAAAAAAAAAAAAAAAGAGCACGCTCAAGAGGGTACCCCTTTCTCATAAATTACATCGTTATAGGCCTCCAAATTTTTTTATTTTACTTACCTAGCCATATTGATTCTGCTATGACATGTTACGATGAAGTCTCTGTCGAGCACTATTGAAAAGTAAAGAGAAGTGAATGAAAGTGAAATTCTTATTAATGAAAATGATCAAACAATACAGTATTTATACAAGATGACTTGAGAGTCAAACTATGTTTCACACATGTCAAGAGAGTATTACTATGTTTTTCAACCACTTGGTTGTTAATGAATTTGATATACTAAAAAATTTCGAACTTCGTTAAATGAAGTGAGAACGTTGTTGTTTAGGCTTGTGACACTGGGTCGTAAAAAATCGTTCGCATGGATCGATCGATCGATTTGGGAAATCGATCGAGCCACTGTGGTGGTTTGTTTGGAAATCGATCGCCGGCGAGAAACGAGCATAATCGGTTGCTTGAGTGAACGATATTTGTACCATTTTGTTTGATGCAATCCCAAATTAAAAAAAAAAATAAAAAAAATAAAAATAAAATATATATATATATATATATATATATATATATATATATATATATATATATATATATATATATATATATATATATTTTAACCACCTTCATCCTATAAATACTCAAATCAAACCGACTTTCAAACACACACTTTCAAACATAATTCAAACAACAAATCAAACACAAAAAATAGCTTGTAAACTTCCCCACACTATCAAACAAGTCCAAAACTATGTCAAAAAACAAGTCGACATAGACGACAAGAAACGCCAAGATGCAATTATCGAAGTTAATAAGAAGTTTGAGCTGGCGAAGTTACGCAAACAACGCCTGAGAACACGATATACAGAGTGCAAAGATATCTCTGTCGACAGAAAATATGTGATCGACCAGTTTTTGTACAATGAGTTTCGCAAAGACGCTGATGTTGTTAAAACATTGTGGGGTTGTGTGCAGAAGATAGATAACGAAAAATCCAATAAGATACGTTGGAGTTTTGAGGAAAATGTGGCAGCTGCTGATGCACCACAACAACAACAATTTGTACAAGGTACATCAAGTTCATCTGCACTAAAAGCTGTTGAGCCACAACAACAGCAACCTCATCTTGATCACTTTCAGCTAAGTTTTGAGAAAAATGTGAAAGCTGCTGATGATGGCTGGAACTCTGAGGATGAGCGGGAGCTGAGCAGGTTGGAAGCTCAGATCGAACAAGAATGGTTTGCGAGCTTTGATCCTTACAACGACGGTTACGACTCAAACAACTCACCCAGATTATAATTGAAGTTTAAGTTTTTAATTTAGTATTGTAATGTTTTAATTCCATATCGTTTTGCATTTATATTTATGTAACGTTTATGTTTTTATTAATAAAAAGTTAAGTTTGTGTTATAAGATCCCACCTTCTATTTGAATTTTGAATTTAAAATATATCCCGCCTTCTCTTTGAATTTTGAATTTAAAAATATCCCAACTCTTATATTATCCCTTATAAATAATACACCATACAATACTATTCTTCACACACTTCTAAAGCATTTCACAATGAATAATTGTTGGTCAATGGAAGAAGAATACTTGCTAGCTAACGTTTGTGTTAAAAAATATATATTCTTTTTTAAATAAAAAATGAAAGAAGATGATGCAATATGGGTTGCCACTGTGATGAGAGGGGTGAATATGAGTTGAGGAGAGAGAAAACTGAGGTGGCAGCTGGAAAGATGATGCAATATGGGTCACCACTGTCACAAGCCTTATATACGCAAAGTATGTTACAGAATTGCAATGCTTATGGGTTCACGATTTGGCCCAATAGCGAGAGAAAATAAGTTGCTTGAATGAAAAAAAAAATGAGAGTAAACCCAAATGAAAATTAGTGGTAAAGTTTGTATTACGTAATTGAAATCTGACAATTGCATTCGTCACTTAATTACCATGGATGTTAGTATTATTTGAATAAAGTCAATTCAACCTTAGATCTCACAGTCCCACATAGGTTAAAGAAGTGAAATCTTGATTAGATATATGCTACATTGTACGATGACAAGCCGTGTTGAGAATGATGTTATGTTTTCACGACACAAATTAACACGGGTCTTGTAGAACAAAACAAATCAAGCCCTGGTGTTATATATGTGTTGAAAAATTAATATAAAATTCCATTTTTTTTAATATGCTTGTCACTTAAAAAAAATGGTACTCTATTCCTTTCTGTTTAAAAAGATTGTCCATAAATGTTTACGCAACTAAATGTATAGTAATATTCTAAGTAAATCCAATAACCGTTGTTGTTCTTTTCAATCTCTAGATGTTTCACACCAATCCACATGAACTTACATAAGCCCTACCGTACAATGCCATATTGATTCCCCTATAACATACAATATAAATTAACTAAGGCATGTCCCTCCATGTAAGTTCTTTAGTGAGGACATTTGATAATTGGCCGTTTAAGCTCTTATCACTCTAGAGTTCAATCATGCAAAAGCTACAACATTGGTGATTTGAGCCCTCTTTGTTGCCTAAATATCTAGTTAAGATATCTGGAAAGTAACATTTAAACTAATCATAAGGTTTCTTAACACTCATGAGCAGGGGCGAAGCTTGGAAATTTCGAGTGGGGGGTCGGGATCTAAATTTTTTTTCCTAACACTATGGGGGTCGAAACCGAATTAAATTGGGGGGGGGGGGGGGGGCGAAACCGAAAATACCGAAATTTTTCTACACGAAAACTATATACCCCTACATCACAAAAAAAAATTCGGGGGGTCGCCCCCCCCCCCCCCCCCCCCTAGAAGCTGCGCCCCTGCTCATGAGGATCGTCCATGAGCCTTATAGTTTTTGTGATTATCTATAATTAAGGGTGAACATTCCGACCGTTTGGACCGGACCGACCGACAAACCGACTGGAGGACCAACGGTCCGGTCTCGGTCTGGGATTTTTCATTAATTCGGTCCTCGGTCCGGTCGGTCCGGTCCGGTCCGGACCGACCAAAAAACCGAAAAAACTTGCCAAAATCTTGCCTAATTGGACTGGACCGACCGAAGACCGACCGGACCGACCACATTCGGTCCGGTCTCGGTCTATGGTTTTTCCCAAAATCGGTCTTCGGTCCGGTCCGGTCCGGTTTTTGGACCGTGAGCACCCCTATCTATAATACTTTACCTTTCACCAAATTCTTAGCCCATACAATAAATAACGGGCCCATAACACATCCATATTGGATATGTTCGTTTCATTGTAAAGTTTTTACATGTAGCATGATTCAACATGTAACATGTAGGTATTAGGGGTGTTCATGGATCAGGTAATATCCACAATAACCGAAAACCGAAACTGAATTGAACCGAAAAAAATCGAATTGAATTCGTAACCGAATCGAATTGGTCAAAACCGAACCGAACCGAACCGAACTAAATATTCGGTTATCGGTTTGGATATGGGTTTGACAATGAAAACCGAAAACCGAACCGAAAACCAAAAATATATAAATATATATATTTTTTTATGTATTTATATATATAAATAATCACTAAAAGTCTTTTTTAGTATAAATATAACATTATTTAAGCTTGAAAAAATTTTTTGTTCTAAAAATATATATAATTAAATGAAAAAATAATTAAAATTATGTAATTCGGTTTATTCGGTTCGGTTTTCGGTTATAGAAGTTCGGTTTTCGGTTATTCGGTTCGGTTTTCGGTTACTCGGTTCGATTGAATCAAATTTGAATTTGGTTCAGTTCGGTTTTCGGTTTGACCCAGAAAAAAATTAACCGAACAAACCGAACCGAATAAACCGAATAACCCGATAACCGAACCGATGAACACCCCTAGTAGCTATGTATGTTATCATATATTTGATAAAGTCATTTCAACTACTTACATCCCACTTAGGTTAAGGAAGTAAAATCTTTTTTTTTACATTTTATGTTTTGACAGTATGACATTTTGTTTGGTTTTGTGTTATGGCAAGTATAAGTTAAAAAGATGTAGGAAGATATGAGGGCCGTCCCATGAATTTATGAAATTTTTGAGGGCCCTAGACGAAATTAAATAATAGGGCTTTTCGATAAGGAATGCTATATATAAAGTGTCACCATTTATAAGATATAATGCAATTAGTTAGCTAAACGTTCTAACATATTACTCATTTAAAATACTTTCTAATCTAAATACTTTTTTCTTTGTGAAATATATTGCGTACACATGCAGGACAAAATTTGAGGCCCTTAAAAAATTTTAGGCCCTGCGCGGTCGCTCACCTTGCACACCCTTAAAGCCGGCCCTGGAAGATATGAGTCATGCATGTGTTACAAGGTAGTCTGTTGGTAAATGAAGTTTAACTTTCTCGAAAGGTCCATGTATATACGATACGTCAAACATATTCCCAAACACTCCTCCACCATCTTTTTTGATAAATATATTGGTAAGTATAGTGTTACCAATTTGAAAGGTTCATTGTTCGATTCCTAACATGTTTTTTGTTGCACATTTTCACAGTTGCACTCTAGAATATCTACCATTGTTTTTTATTACTTATTTTTTTTTATCATTATTTTTTTTCCTTTTTAGTTTTGCAAATTGTATATTTTTTTCTTTTAGCAAATAACTAGTTTTGCAACCCGCGCGTTGCTGCGGAATTCTTTTATTATCGTTAGCTACTTAACGTGAAGTTAGTTACTTAGGACTGACTCTGCAATCGATGTATAACATGAAAGACCATTTATGTAAATTATGTGAGGACTAAATTTGCAATGAACCGCTGAGATGAAGGACAAAGTGCATACAATTTTTTTAAATGTTAAAGATAACGGTCGTTGGTTAACAGCCGTTAAATAACAAATGACCGTTAGTACTGTACAAATAGGACTGACTTTACAATCGATGTATAACATGAAGGACCATTTATGTAAATTTTGCGAGGACTAAATTCGCAACGAACCGCTGAGATAAAGGACAAAGTGTGTACAATTTTTTTTAAATGTTCAAGATAACGGTCGTTAATTAACAACCGTTAGTACTGTTAAAAAAAAGTTACTGTAGCGTCCAATGTAGCTGCTACAGTAACCTCTTATCCTTTAGTATATATATAATAAAGTCTTTGTTTTATATTGTGATTTAATGTTCACTAGTTATAATACCCGCGCACGAGCAAGTTTTTAAAAATTTTTTGAATCATATATTTCTATTTATTAAAAAATAAATAATTTAATGTTTGTTTTGTTTGATTTATGATGTTTAGTTATAGTTTTTTATTATTAAAGATAATTATTTAAAAATTTTAATCCTATTATTAATTGCATCTTATCTATATTTTTTTATTTATCTTCTACTTGATAAATATAAAATGTTATCTAATAAGAAAATAATCTTTTTTTTTAAAATAAAATTATTACTAAATAAGGTATAAATCCATTTTTTTGAAATGGAAAATTCCCGATATAGGTTTTGTTTTATTATATAAAAGATTTATGAAAAACTAAATTGTTGTTAAGAGCGAACATGATATATTAGTAATGATTGTAGTTATCCAAAAATATAAACGTCGATATTTAACTTGAGACGACTACGAATATAAAAGGCACAATTTACATTTTAGTTTTCTTCGCGTTTCTTTTTTTTTCTTTTTTTTCCCTTATAAACACTATAAGTCCAACAATGAGGCGACATTGGTATAGATGGCTCTAGCCTGCTTATATATAGAGAATGCATAAAGAGACAAAGGAATAACGTTTTCCTAACAATATAGAGCTTAATTAATCACAAGATAACAACGAATGTGTATTAACCCAAAATGGATAGATGTGTCACCCACATGAGTCCTAAAAAAATTCACCAAAAAACGTAGTTTGAACTAAACTATTTGAAGTGTAGAATACTTAACTAAATTTATGGGCATGTAATTTAAGAAACACAAAACGAGTTGCATTATTGGCAATATTTTCCTCGGCCACAACCCAACTAAGAAGAACAAAACACAAGAGTAAACCCATATGAAACTAGTGATAAAATTTGTACTCCGTAAAAGATCTCTGAATCAAATTGCGTCGTCACTTGATAATCAAATTGCTTACAAACACTCTATAATTAAAATATGGAAGGTATAGATTAGAATCGTAGAAATGCATGAGCTAATATGTACGTAGGTAGGTACGTACGTTATTTTGTATTTGATATAATCATTTCAATTGTACCTCGCATCCCACATAGGTTAAAGAAGTGACTCGCATCCCACATAGGTTAAAGAAATGAAATTTTCATTGGTTATATTGCTATAGTCCATGACCGTCATACATGTTGAGAATAAATCATTAGGATTTCAAGTGCATCGTTATGAAGTTTAATTATAAACTTAAACATTATAAATCCTTTTCACGGTGCACGGGAAATATGGTGTAAATTCTTAACTTTTTATATTGATTTTCGCATAAATTATGGGCATTCCAAACTTTTTATTTGCAAATATTTTGTTCATACTTCAGCTAAATATGTATTGTATAAATTCTTAAATTTTTATACTGATTTTTGGTTAAGTTATGGGCATTCCAAACTTTTTATTTACAAAGATTTTGTTCATACTTCAGCTAAATATGTACTAATCTTTTATTCGATTTATATAATATGACAAAACCATACGTAATTATATGCATTATCTCAAATTGATCAATATCAAATCTTAACTTGGCTTTCTTATGACTAAGATATGAGGCAACTCTGGTATTTTAGCTCTTTGCTACCTACATTTTTAGAGAAGGTAACAAGAGAAAAAGTGACAACTTTATTCTACCAATGTATAAATCAATCAGTCACAAGGTACTAACAAAGGTAAGTCACCAGAAGTATCCAAAATGGATAGATGTGTCGCACTCACCAAACTACACCGAGTTTGTGTTAGGTTCGCCTAATCCAAACTAATGACGTTTCCGATTGGGTTGCTTGATCAGTAACATAAAAGTTACCTACTGGTTCTATGCCAACTAATTTTTACAAGAAAAATATGTTATAATGCTAAATTTGTATATTTAACAGTGTAACGATTACATTTTTGTTAAAGTAAGCGTACTATAATATGTAAACAACAATTTTGAAAAAGAAATGGTAATCTTAAC
The DNA here is from genome assembly GCA_030686995.1 of Artemisia argyi. Taxonomy (NCBI): domain Eukaryota; kingdom Viridiplantae; phylum Streptophyta; class Magnoliopsida; order Asterales; family Asteraceae; genus Artemisia; species Artemisia argyi. The sequence goes on along the minus strand of CM060684.1, from coordinate 17,077,637 downwards.
ATATATAAAATTATATGTTGAAACAATTTTAACAAATTCAAAGAAAAAAAAGTTTGAGTTGGTTTCATAAGCGTTTAATGATACTAATTAACCCCATTACAACACCGTTACTAGTTTTATCTCTAGAAATATTTTACAAACTATTCATAACCATATATGATGGTTTCATCTGCGAGTAAAACAAGTAACGGTTTTTATTGCCGCAACCTAAGGATTTACCTCCTTGTTGTTGGAAAATTTAGTGCACTTGAGGGTTTAGTTCAAACCTGGCAATGGGTCAGGAAGTGCGGAGTGTACACCCATCAGGTCCCTGAACACCCTGACTCATATAGTGGTTAAGTGTTATTCAGTATCTGATGAAGTTCAGTGAGTTCACTCTTTCAGGGAGTGATACTCTGGACTGAATGGTATTCATCAGGATGATGAGTTCAGCTCTGGCTAAAGGATCTCATCAGGAAGTTGTCATGTCCTCAGGGACTAGCTCATCAGTGAGTATAAAGAACTCACTGGACTGAATCATAACTAACTTGTAACGACTTTGACCTATTCAAGTGGCAGTTTTAACTGCATTAATGACCACGTTTAATTGGTCATGTAACCACTAATACCTATTATTATGGAGGCAATTAAGTGGGATTAATGGGCCGTTAATCACTCTTAATTCCATTGACTAGGGTTGAGTAATATTACCTATAAATAGGTAAATCAATTGATGCATGAGATATAGACAGAAAACACACAACACTTAAACACGAAGGGTTATTAATTTGTGCCTAAATCACTAACAACATTTGGTCTTATCCCAAGTAGATATTCGTGATACCCAGGCATTAGGGTCGAATAGTTTACTTTGTAAAGTGATAACACGATTCCAAGTGATATCCGGTACCCTTAATTGGTATGTAGTTAGGCTATTGATTATCTCCACCCTGTTCTGGGCGAATAACCACCAACAATCAAAGTAAACTATTTTGTGATAATCAATGGCTGCTGCTATGAGGCATATGGCTGCTAACTTTTCCAAATTGGATAAGTTTGAAGGTGTTGATTTCAGAAGATGGCAAAAGAAGATGCACTTCTTGCTTTCAAGCATGAATGTGGTGTATGTTCTTAGTACTGCCATTCCTGAGGATCATGGGGATGATGCTACTGTGGAACAGATAAGGAAAAGAAGCAAATGGGAGAATGATGACTATGTATGCAGAGGTTTGATTCTCAATGGTATGTCTGATTCTCTCTTTGACATTTATCAGAACGTTGAATCTTCCAAAGAACTTTGGGATTCCTTAGATGCCAAATATATGGCTGAGGATGCTTCAAGTAAGAAGTTTCTTGTAAGTAATTTCACAAATTACAAAATGACTGATTCAAGACCAGTCATGGAACAATACAATGAACTTCTTGGAATACTTGGAAGGTTTACACAACATAAAATGAACATGGATGAGGCTATTTCAGTCTCTTGTATCATTGACAAACTCCCTCCTTCTTGGAAAGATTTCAAGCATGCCTTGAAATATAAGAAGGAAGAACTGACACTTGTTCAGTTGGGTAGTCATTTGCGTATTGAGGATTCCCTCAGGGCGCAGGATAATGACAAGCCAAAGAGTAGCAATGCTACTGGTGCACATGTTGTCAATATGGTGGAACATAACAATTCCACCAGGTACAATGACAACAAAGGCAAACGTAAACATCAGGACAACACAAGGGCTGATCCTAACAAGAAGGCAACACCTACTTGTTGGAAATGTGGCAAATCTGGTCACATTAAAAGGGATTGCAAAGGTGTTAAGGTTGGTGGTAAAACCAATGGTTCAGGCACTAGTGGTTCAGGGAGTGGTGGTTCTGCCAACTCACTGAAAGGTCAGAATATGTTTAATGAATCTCTTCAGGTTTATTATGTTACATATGTATCTGAATCTAACTATGTGCAGGATGATGATGTTGCGTGGTGGGTTGACTCTGGAGCAACTGTTCATGTGTGCAAAGATAGAAGATGGTTCAAGACTTACGAGTCACTGAATGATGGTTCTATTCTTCACATGGGAAATGAGTCAACATCTTTGGTGCATGGTCGTGGTTGTGTAGATCTTAGTTTTAGTTCTGGAAAGATTGTAACTTTGTTTAATGTTATTCATGTTCCTGATATAAGGAAGAATTTGGTTTCAAGTAGTGTTTTGAATAATCATGGATATAAACAAGTTATTGAATCTGATAAATTTATTTTGTCTAAACATGGTGTGTTTATTGGTTTTGGATATTTGTGTAATCAAATGTTCAGGCTTAATGTTGTCACTGACATTGTTAATTCAGCCTTTTTATCAACCTCTAAACTGAATGACTCTACCCTGTGGCATGCTAGACTTGGCCATGTACATTTTAAAAGGATGCAAGACATGTCTAAGGATGGGTTAATCCCAGCATTTGACATGGACACTGAAAAGTGTAAGACTTGCATGTTGACCAAAATTACTAAGAAACCTTTTCAGGGTGTAAAACGTGAGACTGAGCTCTTGGAGCTTATACACAGTGACCTGTGTGATTTGCATGCCACTCCCTCTTTGGGGAACAAGAAGTACTTTGTGACATTTATTGATGATGCTTCTAGGTTTTGTTATGTCTATCTATTACATACCAAGGATGAAGCATTAGATAAATTCAAGGTATTTAAAACAGAAGTTGAGTTGCAACTTGGGTCCCTGATCAAAAGATTCAGGACTGATAGGGGAGGTGAGTACATGGATACTCTGTATTTTCAGTCTGTTGGTATAATCCATGAAACGACTGCTCCCTATACTCCTCAACAAAATGGTATCTCTGAAAGGAAGAACAGGGTACTGAAGGAGATGGTTAATTCCATGTTGTCCTACTCAGGACTGAGTCAAGGGTTCTGGGGTGAAGCTATGTTAACAGCTTGCTATTTACTTAATAGGGTTCCCAACAAAAGGAACAAGGTTACCCCTTATGAACTCTGGACTAAAAAGAAACCCAACCTGAATTATCTCAGGGTTTGGGGTTGTAGGGCAGTTGTAAGACTCACTGATCCAAAGTTTAAAACTTTGGGTGAAAGAGGCATTGAATGCATCTTTGTTGGATATGCTGAGCATTCCAAGGCTTATAGGTTCTATGTTATTGAACCTAATGAATATGTTTCAATTAACTCAATAATTGAATCAAGGGATGCACTATTTGATGAGAATAGATTCTCATCAGTCCCTAGACCAAGTCAGAGGATTCCAAATGGAACTGGTGACATTGGTGTATCAGAGGTCCCTGATGATTTATCATCTCAGGCCCCTGATGAGGTTGTGGTTCAACAACCTGAACTTGAGCTCAGAAAGAGCAAAAGGGTCAGGACTCCAAAGTCATTTGGACCTGAGTTTCAATTATACTTGATTGAAGGCACAAGAAGTGAGGTCTCTGACCAATACTCCTATTGCTTCATTGTTGAGGATGATCCCAAAACATTTGAAGAAGCAATGAAGTCCAAGGATGTTGCTTTCTGGAAAGAAGCAATAAATGATGAGATTGACTCCATCATGGGCAACAACACTTGGGTGTTGGTTGATCTACCACCAGGTTGCAAACCTCTTGGTTGCAAATGGATTTTCAAAAGGAAAATGAAGGTAGATGGAACTATTGAAAAGTTCAAGGCTAGATTAGTCATTCAGGGCTTTAAACAAAAGTCAGGGATAGACTACTTTGATATTTATGCCCCTGTGGCACGTATCAGTACCATCAGGCTGCTGATTGCTTTGGCATCAATCCACAATCTGATTATTCATCAGATGGATGTGAAGACAGCTTTCTTGAATGGTGAATTGGATGAGGAGGTTTATATGAACCAACCTCAGGGCTTCATCATGCCTGGCAATGAAAACAAGGTGTGCAAACTGATTAAGTCTTTATATGGACTGAAACAGGCACCTAAGCAATGGCATCAAAAATTTGATGAAGTGGTTTTGTCTAACGGTTATGTTCTTAACCAGGCTGACAAATGTGTATATAGCAAATTTGATGAATCTGGTAAAGGAGTCATCATTTGCCTATATGTTAATGACATGTTGATCTTTGGCACTGACCAAAATCAAGTTGACTTGACAAAGGAATTTTTGTCATCAAGGTTCTCCATGAAGGACATGGGGGAGGCTGATGTTATCCTTGGTATAAGGATTAAACATGAAAGCAATGGTATATCAATTTCTCAGTCTCATTACATAGAGAAGGTACTGAAGAAATTTAATTGCTTTGATTGTACTCCAGTGAGTACTCCCATGGATACCACTGAGAAGCTTATGCTGAACAATGGCAAAGCTGTATCTCAACTTGAGTATTCCAGGGTGATTGGCTGCCTGATGTATGCCATGACTAGTACAAGGCCTGACATTGCTTTTGCTGTGGGTAAACTGAGCAGGTATACTAGTAATCCTAGTGCTCAGCACTGGCAAGCAATTCAGAGGGTACTGAAATATTTGAAGAGAACTATGGATTATAGTCTCTCATATACTGGTTATCCTTTAGTGTTGGAAGGTTACACTGATGCAAGTTGGATCAGTAACACTGAAGACAATTCGTCTACCAGTGGCTGGGTATTCCTACTTGGTGGAGGTGCAATTTCTTGGGCATCCAAGAAGCAAACTTGTATCACCAGTTCAACAATGGAATCTGAATTTGTGGCTCTAGCAGCTACTGGTAAAGAAGCTGAATGGTTGAGAAACTTGCTTCTTGAGATTCCATTGTGGCCTAAACCTATAGCACCTATTTCTATCCGGTGTGATAGTGCTGCTACATTGGCAAAGGCTTATAGCCAGATGTACAATGGGAAGTCTAGACACTTAGGTGTCAGGCATAGCATGATTCGTGAACTAATCATGAATGGGGTGATTTCTATAGAGTTTGTTAGATCTCAACAGAACTTAGCTGATCACTTGACGAAGGGTCTTGCTAGAGACTTGGTTATAAAGTCTGCTAAAGGGATGGGTTTAAAGTCCAACTTGGTTACTGAATGCTAGGACACCCAACTCCCTCCTGAGGAAACTTGGGAGCTGAGTTCAATGTGGAAAGCTGAACATTCAGTGTACTGAAGCACATGTTTTACATACATCCCAAGGTTTGTGCTTGGAACCTGCTGATAAGGAGGATGAAGTCACTACTTCTTAATGGTTAATTTTCTTTGAAAAAGTGCTTGGCAGGAGCATGAATAAAGAGGAACCACCTATGTGAATGTTGAAGTTTTGCCGCTTCAGGAAGCTATGGACTTTTAGCTTTTACAACATTTATGAATTGGATATGGACACATGGCTTGTATAGTGTCAGGAGTGTTTAAGTGTTGTAAAACTTGTGTGTATTTTATCTTCAGGTATTCAAATGGGTTGAAGGGTTCAATTCTTAGAACACCCTGATTCTCGAATATTTGAACGTGTAATTTACTAATATGGAAATTCAATCCTCAGGATATTTTCGTTTATGCACTTGTTTTGTTTAATGTTTAATTTTCATGAAAAGGAAGTGAACTAAATTTGGGGAGGATTGTTGGAAAATTTAGTGCACTTGAGGGTTTAGTTCAAACCTGGCAATGGGTCAGGAGGTACGGAGTGTACACCCATCAGGTCCCTAAATACCCTGACTCATATAGTGGTTAAGTGTTATTCAGTATCTGATGAAGTTCAGTGAGTTCACTCTTTCAGGGAGTGATACTCTGGACTGAATGGTATTCATCAGGATGATGAGTTCAGCTCTGGCTAAAGGATCTCATCAGGAAGTTGTCATGTCCTCAGGGACTAGCTCATCAGTGAGTATAAAGAACTCACTGGACTGAATCATAACTAACTTGTAACGGCTTTGACCTATTCAAGTGGCAGTTTTAACTGCATTAATGACCACGTTTAATTGGTCATGTAACCACTAATACCTATTATTATAGAGGCAATTAAGTGGGATTAATGGGCCGTTAATCACTCTTAATTCCATTGACTAGGGTTGAGTAATATTACCTATAAATAGGTAAATCAATTGATGCATGAGATATAGACAGAAAACACACAACACTTAAACACGAAGGGTTATTGATATGTGACTAAATCACTAACAACATTTGGTCTTATCCCAAGTAGATATTCGTGATACCCAGGCATTAGGGTCGAATAGTTTACTTTGGAAAGTGATAACACGATTCCAAGTGATATCCGGTAACCTTAATTGGTACGTAGTTAGGCTATTGATTATCTCCACCCTGTTCTGGGCGAATAACCACCAACACTTGTTACATGATAGAAAAGTGGTATAATCCGTTCCAAATGCTTACTTGCCACAAAAGTTTTTAGTGTGTATCAAACTTTTTATTCTATTAATATACAAAACTTGTTAATCATAATATGTATGTACTAAACAACTTGGTTAACTGATGATATAATGACATGTTACTGATTAACAGTATAAAAATGACCACTATTGTCCCTCTAACCTTCTTCCAGTGCTACCACTTTTATTTTCTTTTTGATTTTGCAAATTGTATCTTTTTCCTTCTAGCAAATAATGAAGTTTTTATTTTTATATTGTGATTTAATGTTCATTTTTTAAAGATTATAATGTTGGTAAGAGTAAACATAATGTATTAGTAGTGATTGAAGTTTTCTAAAAATATAAACATTGACATCTAACTTGAGACTACGTGTACGAAAGGCACAATTTACATTTTAGTTTTCCATCGCGTTTTCTTTTTCTATCCCTTTTAAACACCATCACTACAAGAAATAGGAGAACAGGCGACGAGCTTTTTTCCGTTGACACAATGCCGACGGCATTATGCAGAAAACGACAAAAAAACGTTTGACTAAGTCCAGCTGTGTTGAATTTTTTGAGTTCATACGATCCCGTCGACATGTCGACGGGACAATACTGGTCAAAATTTTCAGCCTCAATAATTGCCAAAACTTGGGCAGGAAATTATCCCGCCAATACGCTCCTGTCGACATGTCGACGGGAGCATATTAATCACGAATTATGTCGTAATTGACGTGTGATTAGCGTTAATTACGTGGATTGGTTTAACAGTCCCGTCGACATGTCGACGGTATAATAAATGCATAGTCGACCAACTAGTTGACTTTAACGAAAACGTCCCGTCGACATGTCGACGGTATTATTTAAAACGTAATTAACTATTGTTAATTAATAAGATAATTAGTATTATTATCCCGTCGACATGTCGACGTTAAAATATTGTCGGACCACCAATTTCCTTTGACTGAATAACCATGTGGGACCCACTTTGTCGACGGGCATTGTCGACGGGATAATAGTTGCCGACGGGGCACTCACGACTAGCTGGGGCCGTCGACATGTCGGCGGTAGTGGATTTTGCCGTCAACATGTCGACGGGAGGGTGGCAAAAAAGTCGCCTGGGAAAGTGGTGAATGTACTAGTGCATGTCGAACTAATCCAAATGTCCAGGCATCCAAATCATTATGTGACCAAGGATGAGGCGACATTGATATAACATAGATGTCTCTAGCCCGCTTATATCTAGAGAATGTTTAAAGAGACAAAGGATTGACATTTTCCTAACAATGTAAGCTTAATTAATCACACGGTAACAACAAACGTGTTTTTATCCAAAATGGATAGATATGTAAACAACAATTTTGAAAAAGAAATGGTAATCTTAACATATACAAAATTATATGTTGAAACAATTTTAACAAATTCAAAGAAAAAAAAAAGGTTGAGTTGGTTTCATAAGCGTTTAATGATACTAATTAACCCCATTACAACACCGTTACTAGTTTTATCTCTAGAAATATTTTACAAACTATTCAAAAGCATAATAAGCAACGGTTTTTATTGCCGTAACCTAAGGATTTACCTCCTTGTTACATGATAGAAAAGACTAAAAGAGGTATAATCAGTTCCAAATGCTTGCTTGCCACAAAAGTTTTCGGTATGTATCAAACTTCTTTTTTCTATTAAATATACAAAACTTGCTAATCATAATATGTATGTGGTAAACTACTTGGTTAACTGATGATATAATGACATGTTACTGATTAGCCAATAATTACCACAAAGACGCGTTAAACATATTCCCAAACACCATGTGCATAGCCATCCATGTGAATATGAAATGAGGCAACTATGGTACAACACGGGCCAGTGAGTGATCCCCTCTTAGTTGCCACATTATTCTAGAGAAGGTATGAAGCGACAAAGTGACAATTCTCTCCTACCAATGTAAAAACTTAATTAATTACAAGGTACCCAACGGACTTGAGTCACCAGAATAATGTAAACACGAGTGTAGCTAAATGGAACCTCACTCAAGTCGAGTCCGGTTCACCTATCCAAACTATTGATGTTCCACAAGTGAAGATTTCCTATTAATTTTGTATACAAAACTTATCTTCTATGCTAAGGTCATTATATTTAAGTATTTAACACATAAAAGGCTTGAATTAAACTAGTTGTAACGTAGAATACTTAACTATCTTCATGTCATGTAATTCAAGAAACACAAAAAGAGTTGCGTTATCGCCAATTTTTTCATGGACCACAACCAAACAAAAAAGAACGAAAATATGAGAGTAAACCCATACCATAACAATGACATAAAAAACTAAAAAATAAAAATTACTTCGTAAAGGGCATTTGAATTTAATTCTGTCATCACTTAATAACTGTATTCAAAACTTTGGCATTAACTGTCATATTAGCTTCAAACTATCTAATGGACATATAACGGGTGTATAGTAGATCATTGCTATTTAGAACCTCTTATCCCACATAGGTGAAAGATGTGAAATGTTCTATGGCTATATACTACATTGTAAGAGAGTAATTTGTGTTGAGAATGCTATCATGTTTTCCGTTACATGATGGAATTGAAGTTTATTATATTGGTGAAAAAATAAACTTCAGAGTCATCTTGTAAATGAAAATTGATATAAAAGTCTTGACTTTTTTTTTTCTTTTTTTTTTTTTATTAAATTTATGTTGTCACTTAGCAAATACTTTTTTATTATTTGTTATTTAAAAAAAGTGGTACTCCAAATTTTTTATTTACCAGGATTGTCCATATGTTTATGCAACTAAATATTTAGTAATCCCCTATGTATATCCAATCGTTGTTGGTGTTCATTTCAATCTCTAATCGTTTCACCGATCCCCTGAACATATCCGGCCATATTGATTCTGTTGCAACACATGCTACAAAAATGAATTAAGGCGTGGTCCTCCATGTAACGTCTATGTTGAGCACATATGAGTTTGGTCCTTTAAGTTCTTACCACTGTCATTAATGTACCTAAAGATTTGAGGTAACTCTTGTACAACATTGGTGATTTCAGCCCTCTTTGTTGCTTACATTCCTAGTGAAGGTATCAAAAAGCCATAACTTTGCCCTGCTAATGTACAACACAATCAAGCACATAGTACTAATGGATGCGAGTCAGTAGAATTATCACAAACTGGATTTTGAACGTTACACAAAGCAATTTTGTTGGCTAACCCAACAGTTCAATCATCGTGTGAAAACGACAAAAGAAGCTAAATTACCTAACAGGCCAATCATCCCTATTGTATAGCGTCATACAACCTATACAACAAACTAAGGGTTCGCTTGATTCAAAGTGGGGAAAGAGAAAAGGAAAGGGAATGCAAAGGAATGAGTGAGGTGGGTAATCAATACATTACCCCCCAATTTACTCTATAATGGTTGATTACCCACTACGGGGTAATCAATACCTTTGCACTCCCTAACCAAGCACCATATATTGAGTGATGTGAGCCCTTTTAAATATCTTACCCATTCCCCACCCCTTTAACCCCCTACCAAGCACCCCTAAGTTGTGCCTCCATGGCTTCATGTAAGGGCTCTATTGGACACATGTGACTTACTAGTACGTTAGGCTTCTAAATTGAACAGCTCACTCATGCATAAGGTGCCATTCACACTTATCCACTGATGTCATCTATATGACTTAACAAGTGAATCGACTAGGGTGATTCCAGACAACCCTCTTGGTTGCCTATATTTCTAGAGAAGATATTAAGAGACATAGGGACACTTATAGAACATCATAAATATCAGGGTTATGGGTCTTGCTGGAATATGCAAATATCACGGTATCTTCACTCAAACCAATTTGATTAACGAAGAAAACAACGTAAATTACACTTTCTTATGGTCATCACACTGTTATTTTTTATGTAAACTCACATTAAAAGTACTACCATTGTCAAAGTGGTCAAAGATCAGTCACAAAATGCTAGAGAAGATTACGTTACGTGAACCTCTAAATTTTGATTTCCATTACACTATACCCGGTCACCACGCAACCTCACTACCTTAGTAAAAAATCTAAAACCCACCGTAGTAAAGTTAATTTTAACAAATAAAAAGTAGTCTTTTGTTCTTGTCAGTGTCTTCATCCAACGCTATCACCCACAAGAGAAACACGAAACCCGGCTGGTTCATCTGAAACCCGGCCGGGTCGACCCGGGTGAGCTGAAACACGAATATACTCGAATAGCTCGCGGTGTCTCGTTTACATCCCTATCCAACGTCGCAACTTGTGCAAATATTATTATCTAACATTGAGATAATTTCATTTATAACTTTTGTTATTTTGGAGCATACCAATGATGAAAAAATGGAAAATGATATGAAAACAGCTTTGTACATTTAGCGAAAATACAAGTCAAAATTTATGTTTCATGAAAATGAAAAATAAAAGAGTAGAGTGGGTTTCTAGTGAAAACTGAACAAGCAGCAATTCACTTACCAATAGACCCACACCCCTAACACTGCCCAACTTACCATACAAATTTTAGAACAGGCCCATAGCTTTCAATAAAAGTAATCAGTCAACTGTAAATGTATAATAAAAAGTCAATGAAAGTTACCACCGGTGACATTTGTGATGAGGAGGAATGCAAAGAAGCTTGAAGAAGTCAAAGTTATTTTGGGACATTCTATTCCTTTTCAGTCACATAAGCTTGACTTTAAGTGTAATTAGTTACATTGTCTTCTTCGTTAATCAATGATGTTGTATAATATAAGCATTCATTTAGCATCTAGGAGAACATTTGTAATATGAAATTTTTATGCAACTGATCAAGTTATCCCTTTGGAAACTACAATAGTTTGGGTTTGTATCCCACATAGATTAAAGAAGGGAGATCTTTCTGGTTTATATACTGTAGTGAATGAGCACCATACGTGTTAATAACAATACTATGTTTTCATGTATTTGATTGCCGAACTGAAAGATTCAAACCCCTTCGGATATCCAATGCCCGGAAATAAGTATAAATTCTTGGCTCTTTTTTGTATCTTTTCACTTAAAAAGGGAAAACTTACGTAAAGTTAGTATAACTTATGGTAATTGGAATTCTTTGTACTTAACTATGGCTATGTTTGGCAAAATTAGCAGTAGCAATGAGCTGTAGCCGCAACTAACTCTGGTACAACATTGGTGATTTGCGCCACTTTTGTTGCCTATAGTTTTAGTTAAGATATCGAGAGACAAAGCCAGAGCTAATTGGTCCTACTAATGTACAATGCAATCAATCACAAGGTACTAACGAACGCAAGCCACCACAATTATCTAAAATGGATAGAGTGTTGCACTCACGAGTCCCTCCAAATTCATCAATCAGACACAGTTTTAGTCAAGTTCACCTAATCAAACTATTGGTGTTATGCAAAGTGTAACTTAGTCGGTCACACAAAGACTACTTACTGATTTTATTTACAAAACTTGTACTATATGCTACGAAAAATATATTTAACAAATATAAGACTTGAACTAAACTACTTGCATCATGTGTAGAATACATAATTAACTTCATGTCACGTAATTCAAGAAACACAAAACGAGTTGCATTATTGACAATATTTTCCTCAACCACAACTGAACAAAGAACGAAAATACAATATGAAATCAGTGATAAAATTTGTACACTGTAGAAGATCTTCGTCTCAGAAAATGCCGTAATAACATAATTTAAACTTTTTCACTAAGAATCCAAGTAGCTTCAAATAGAAGATCTTCAAGTCGGTGTGTGAGCATGTACAATATTATGTGTTTGATAAAACCATTTCATATTTATATTCCATATAGATGAAAGAAGTGAAATGTTTCTTGTTTTTATACTATACAGAATGAGGATCACACATGTTTAGAATCTTACAATGTTTTCAGCCCATTGTTTTGATGAAGTTGATTAAATAATAATAATAATAATAATAATAATAATTAAAAAAAAAATCCCTTTCATCTAACTAACTGACTTAGCTTAGTTGGCCACCTGTGTCCATGTCCCTTCTGAAGCTTAGGGGAGGGGTTTTACCGGGTTCGAGTCTCGCAAGAGACAATGAAAATTCGAAATTTTCTCTTAGTGCGAAGTCATGAGTTCTAGAGGGTTTCCCTTTGCGGGTCTCTCCTAGTGGTTCGGGACCCGGGGCCTGCCCGTTTGAATGGTTTAACTCGGGGGTCGAATATCAAGTGTGGCGCCGTTCTAAAAAAAATCAAACTTCATCTGAAATTTTGTGCTGAAATTTTAATATAAATTCTTTATTTTTTTGATAGTATATATTTTCACTTAAAAAGTGTTCGTACTCCAATGTCCAAACTTTTTATTTATTTTTAAGTTTTTCAAAGACATTTTCAAATTTCTCTTTTTATTTAAATACATTGTTCACAAAGTTTATAAACCTTATATGGTGTTTTGTCCGTACAATAGCTTTATACTTTCCAAAATGTACCGATATGGTATGTGTACTTTTTTTTATTGTCAATATGGTACGTGTACTTTAGGTTTTGTATTAATATGACCACTTTTTGACTGGATACCGGGTGCACCGGCTAGCAATGTCCCAACTTGTGACATGGGTTTTATTTTGTCCATACAATAGCTGTCTACTTTCTCAAATGTCCTGATATGGTACGTGTACTATTTTTCGTCACTTGTGATTTGTTTCTTTTGCAAAATAGGCCCTTTCTGATTTTGTTTCAAAAATGGTCATTTGTGATTTGTTTCTTTTGCGAAATATGTCTTTTGCGATTTTTTTAATCGTTTTCGTCCGTTTTCATCCGTTTTGTACGTTTTCATCTGTTTTATACGTTTTTGTTCGTTTTCATCCCGTTTCATCCATTTTTATTCCTTTTCATCCATTTTCGTTCGTTTTAACCGTTTTCGTCTATTTTAATCCTTTTTTTTAATTATTTTTTTTTTATGTTTTCATCCGTTTTTATACGTTTTTATATGCTTTCATCCGTTTTCAATTGTTTTCATCCGTTTTTATACGATTTCGTTCATTTTCATCCATTTTCATCCGTTCTTATCCGGATGAAAACGATTGAAAACGTATAAAAACAGATGAAAATGAATGAAAACGGATGAAAACGTATTAAAACGGATAAAAACAGATGAAAACGGACGAAAACAAATGAAAACGGATGAAAACGAATCAAAATGGATGAAAACGAATAAAAACGGATGAAAACAAATGAAAACGGATGAAAATGAATGAAAACAAATGAAAATGTATAATAACGGATGAAAACAAATAAAAACGAATTAAAACGGATGAAAACGTACAAAAACGGATATAATCGTATAAAAATAGACGAAAACGTATAAAAGTGGATGAAAACGGACAAAAAAGTACACGTACCATATCGGGACATTTGAGAAAGTAGGTGTCTATTGTACGGACAAAACCCACGATAATATGCTGACAGGGCATGCAACGTCAGCAAAAACATTAGTAACAGGTAAAAAATTGAAAAAGTGGTCATATTGACACGAAACTGAAAGTACACGTACCATATTGGCAATAAAAAAAGTATACGTACCATATCAGAACATTTGGAAAAGTAGACAACTATTGTATTGTAGGGACAAAACCCACCTTATATGTGTTTAAACAATTAACACTAACTATATGTTGGGATATACCATATTGTAAGAAACGCATTTTGTTGTTGCCATTCATTCCAAACTCTAAACGTTTCACCAATCCAACTAATCTAATGCCTACCGTACATTGCCATATTGGTTCTGCAGTAACATGTTTTGAAAATGAGTTTATGGTGCAACTCTTTTCTTTAAGCTCTCTTGGTTGCCTACATTTCTAGTGATGGTATCAAGATAAAAAGTGACAACTTTGTCCTGCTAAATAAGGGTGCCATGTACAACTCAATCGATCACAAGGTACTAACGAAAGTGAGTCATCAAAAGTATCCGGAAATATGGATAGATGTGTCACACTCACCAACGACACTGAGTTTGAGTTAGGTTCGCTTAATCCTAACTAATGACGTTTCCCATCGGGTTACTTGATCAGTAACATAAAAATTACCCATTGGTGATACGCCAACTAATTTCTAAAAAAAAAAAAAAAAAAAAAAAAAAAAACCCTGTTATAATGCTAAATAAGTATATTTAACAAATATAGTGCTTGTATTAAGCTACTTGCATAGCATAACACTAAACTAGTCATAGAAATTAATCATAGGAAGTATACACTAATATATCCTCAAAAACTACAACAAAATTTAACTAAGGGTGTGTTTGTTTCATTTAGATGTTTTAGGTCTGAATCTGACTACCACATCTTACTAGTAAGAGGTGGCTAGAACGTCTAAATCTAAACGAAATAATGTTGTTTGTTTTTGTATAATTGTCCTAATGATTTTAAGTGCTCGTTTCTGCAATTTATTTACGTAACTTGTGTAAATATGAAATAAGACTTTTTATCATAAATATAACATAGTTAATAAACCATCAAATATATTATATTAACACGAGTCTTCAATCTCTCTTATCGAGTAAGAGGCAGTAAGACAAGTCCCCCACCTCTTACTGAGTAAGATGTTATATGTCTAACTGGGTCTAACTCAAAAGAAAAAAATAAACAAATAAAACGTCTGCCCACCTCTTACTGGTAAGAGTAAGAGGGAGTAAGAGGGCTAGTAAGACATTTTTAAAAAAAACAAACATACCCTAAAAAAGACAGACGGTTAGATCGAGTGAACTTCTCGACCAATTTAGACACACAAAAAAAATACTTTACATTACCAACGACACTTAATTAACTTGCATAGCATGTAAATTAAGAAACACAAAATGAATCGCATTATCGATGACAACCAAACCAAAAGTAACATAAATACGAGAGGAAACCCATATTAAATATTTAAAGGACCATACATGTTGAGAATAGTTATGTTTTCAACACGTAATTGTTTATGAAGTTAAGTATAAAACAAAAAACTTCTTCTTCAATTACGGACTGAAAACTAACATAAACTCTACGCTTTTAATACATGTTTTAACTAAGAAAAAAAGTCGTGGTCGTAACTGTAGTAGTAAGTGTATATTGCTATTTAGAGACAAATAAACAATGACATGAAAAAACATAAAAGTGTAGATAATCATACCGTAAATATTTGATAGTAAAGCTAGACTCAAAACACAAATAAGGAAAATGTTGAGGCTTGTGATAAACACAGTTTCCTTTCTTAAGACAGATTCGTCCTCTCCACGATGCTTGAAAATCATGAACGTCTATCTCCCAGGATACAACAACAGATAACCCCGTTAGCACAAACGGGTTATCAAAGCGAACCAAAATCGTGCCTCCCCTCTATTACAAACCAGATATACAAGAAATATGATTGATAACAAAAAGGAGAGGAGTAGTGTATTTCTTGGTGTCATGAAATGAGAGAAGAGCTCTCAATATATAAGTGAGGAGGATGAAAGAAAAATGGTCCAATTAATTATCACAATCAATCCTACTAATGGCTCATGAACATATAATTAAATTGGCCATTACATATGACCAAAAATTAATCTTGCTCTAAATCCCCATTAGTATATTTGATGACCATCAATTGTCATTCAAACCCATTATTGACCATAATTTTCCAACAATCCCCCACATGAATGAAATTGATAACGGGAAACAAATTTCAATGACTCGATGATGTAATAGAGTTTTGCAGTTGATATTTGCAAAGGATATGAAGGTGTAACCCTTTGAACCTTCCCTTGTGAAATATACTTAGACTCCTAGCAGCCAGTAGAACTCGATGTCTTTGAACTGTCTGCTGTTTGTGGAGACGACAATATATATTCACACAAATATCTACTTGGCACTTTTTGGTTCTCATAGTTTTGTTCGTTATGGTCATGAACATTAGCCTGGTTCTGTGAGAGCTGTTAAGAATTGCACCCCCACAATTCCCTTAGAAGCGACCCCACTTCTCTCTCACATAGGCGATTCTCAATTAATCATTAAAAGCCATATGCTTAGCCTCATATTGTCACTGTTATAGGAATGGACTAGGAAGTTTACTAACTCCCTTAAATAAATATGGAGTTTATAATTTATTACTTCCCCACAGTGACCTCAGTTTATACAAGTAGGTAGCTGGGTTAGGTTTTCCTTCATATAAACTTTTCAAGGGCTTTAGTCTCATTCCTCTTAACGACTTTATAACTAACTCTCCCATTTAGCATTTCGCAAGCGGATCCACAATGTTATTCTATGACTTCACATTGTCAATAGGGATAACTCATACTGAGAGTAGTTGTCGTATCGACATAATATGTCTATACAAATTCGAGTTTTGTTCAACTCTTTAAGTATATCATGCTCCAAGTAATTCTTGAGTATTCCAAATAGGCAAGAACTTCATGTTAACTTCATGTTTGTTGATGTCCTTTTGAACTCTAGCTAGGCCGGAATTCCCCACATGGATTTATCTCAAGAATTTTGTAGAAAGGTTCTCCCTTTCAATATATTAATCTTGTTTATAAGATTTTTTTTCTCACATGGATATGACACCAAGATCATTAGTAATTTGTCACCTCACAAGTATCATACTAATGTATGCACACTTTTTGAATGTCTTATGTTAATTATATTCTGTATCATAATTAACAGATTCCAAATCTAGCATGCTATAGACCAAGGAATCAAGCGTATGACAGAAGATGCATCATTCTGATTACTCATAGCTTCAGCTACTAACATTCTTATTTTAGACAACTCACCACCTTAAACCACACATGTTTTAGGAGGATCCCATAAGTTATATGTGTAAGTCCTACACTTATAACATGTCATTCCAATTCACTTGTGATTATATATATATATATATATATATATATATATATATATATATATATATATATATATATATATATATATATATATATATATATATATATATATAGGGTGAGGTTATTTTCAGAACCAAATAAATTGCGAGAACTGCGAGAACTAACCTAAACCATTGATCAACTTAATCAAGGGCCAGATTTTAACATGGCATTATTGTAATTAAATTGAACTTTGGAAGTTAATGTTTAAATTAAAAAGGGCCTGAAAGTCATTTTACCTTTGCTCCTTTTATCCAGGCGTTTCTCAAGGGGTTTTTTTTTTCTTTTCTTCCATATGCATTAACTAAAAAAAACATTTATATACATTGTTTTTTTCTCTCTTGCATATTTAAATCTGATGCTTTATTGGTGTTGTTTATTTATATTTCCGATCTTTTATTATTTTAAAACTTTTTGGACGCTGAACACAGTTTATAAATTATGCACATGTATTGATCATTCAAAACTGAGGATTTCGATGCACAATAAATGTGATACTTAAAAGTGCTTTTACATTTGATTTTTTATTAATTAAAATAACACTTTCTAACAAATGTTTTTGTTAATTCCTTCAAAACTTGTGCACATGTGTTACACGTTCATAAATGACATGTGCATTTACGAACTATGATTTCAAATTATGTTTAGTATATTTATAAAACTTTGGTAACCTCAAATTCCAAAAAAGGCCAAGACCATAACCATTATTTTAACTTTTGTCATTGGTACAGCTAAAAATTCAAAAATTCAATTGACATGTTGTTGTACAGCTAAAGATACAAAATGCTTAAAAATCATTAATAATAGAAGATTTGTCTTGTGTACAACTATTATCGTCTTCAAATTAAGGTCTAGTTTTAAAAATGGACATCTACATATGTGATGTTGAATTTCGCCGGCGTGCGTATGTGTTTTCGCCATTCCCGTCCTCTCCTCTTCATCACACCCGTTTCTACACATGTGATCTTGAATTTTGCAGATCGACATGCACATGTGTTTTCATCATCCCCGTCTCCTTGATCACGTACATCCCGATATACACATGCAATCTTGGTAGATGTGCATATGTGTTTTCGCCATGCATATGTGTTTTCACCATGCGTATGTGTTTTGCATATCGACATGCATATGTGTTTTCATCATCTCCGTCTCCTTCATCACGTACACACCGATATACAAATGCAATCTTTGCAAACGTGCATATGTGTTTTCGCCGTCCCCATCCTCTTCATAACACCACGTTATACACATGCGATCTTTGCAGACATGCAAATCTGTTTTCGTCAATCCACGTCTTCTTCATCACATATCTCCCATATACGTTGTACTCATGTAATCATGAATTTTGCAGATATGCATATGTGTCTTAGTCATCACTGTCTTCGTAATCACACACCACATTTTACTAGAACCACACATTTATGATTTTCAAAGAACCCAACACAACAGCAAACCTTCGTACCTACATGCAATATTAAAAATATTAGTTCAAGTTATTTATCTAAAGAAACTAAATACTAATTAGATTAATTGAAACATAGATTGAAAACTAATGCTATTGCTTTAAGAAACCAATAACCATTTCATACAAGAATGAGATTTAATAAACGAGACATGGCACCCAAAACTACTCAAACGCATAAATTATATTGTTTATAAAAGAAAACAAATCATAGATAGAAATTGAACCTTATTAACAGTACACATAATCGATCGGCATCTTCATTGATCACACTTCAAAACTCATACAAAAAATATATTTCGAAACATTGCTAGAAAAATGTATTTTACATTATTCATCGAACAATCATCATGTTCATTTATTCAGTTTAGAGATGATGGGAAGACAATAAAAAAGTGGTGCGGCGGTTTTGGATTTGCATAGAGAGAGAAAGATTAGGTCAAGTGGTAATTATGGATTAAAGCATTAATGGGATTTAAATAACGAATTTACAGCATTGCCCTTACGTAATTACTTTGAATTAAATTAATAAAAAATGGGTTTTATTTAAAATGATTGGTTGAAAATAGTTCTCGCAGTTCTCGCAATTTATTTGGTTCTGAAAATACCCTTACACTATATATATATATATATATATATATATATATATATATACATACATACATATATATACATACATATATATATATATATATATATATATATATATATATATATATATATATATATATATATATATATACTAGAAGGGTACCCGCGCAATGCGGCGTCGGGTACCGGGTGACTGTTTGTGGCGAGCAAATATTTTTCATTTTAAACCTTTCTTATTTAGTATTGTCTCAAATATTTTAAAATGTAGTAGATATACATTTTAAAAAAAATAGAACATTTAAATTATTAATAGTGTAATGCGTGTTTAAAAGCTGAGATAAAACTGTGTTAGTTTGTGGGTTAATTTGTAGGCTTTATATGTATATAATATGCATTAAAAGGTAGTTAATTGGGCTCTTATATCACATTGATTAAATGGACTATTGCAAGTTAATGAAATTCATAAATATTAGTTGCTCCTACAATTAAAGATATTAAAATTAATAATGTAACTTAACTCCTATTCATTATATGTGCTAGTTTGAAATCCTTCCAATTAAAGAAATGTTTTTGGTCTTATTTTTTTAAGACTTCTTTTTTAGGAATGACCTAAATGCATTATAATGTAGTTAAGATATATATATATATATATATATATATATATATATATATATATATATATATATATATATATATATAGGGGGGACTTTCTTACGAGAACCATTTTATCTGCGAAAACAGAGAGAACCACAAAAAACATGCATGCACGTCTTTTAAAATAAAATAAAAATACATGCTAATCATCAATAATCGTAAGCATCCACCTATGTTCTTCAATATCATTATAAACTCATCATCTTTTTTCACAAAAACCTTACCAACGGTCGCAATATTGTCGTTGCACGTCTTATAAGAACATACATGCACACCTTCAAAGAAAAATTTTGTATTTTCAATTTCTTATCAAATTCTTTAGAACAACTATGTTTTTTTTAAAACATATGTGTTGTTTCAAAAACATATGTGCAAAAATACATTTATTGAAGGCGTGCATGTATGTTTTTTGGTGGTTCTCTCAATTCTCGCAGTTAAAATGGTTCTCGTTTGAAAGTTACACTATATATATATATATACATATATATATATATATATATATATATATATATATATATATATATATATATATATATATATATATATATAATCACATGTAATCTCTTATCATTATATGATTATCACAATTTATTATGTGATTATAATCACATAAAATCAATACGTAATCATTTTACACAATCAAAATATGTCCAACTTAGCAAATAGACATATCTCACATTGGATGACAATCACACCGTTCAAGTTAGTTACGTAAACCAACGTAATTCGTTGTCATCTATATATGTGTTCTTTCTTGACATTTCACAATGTACTACACGGTTATATTCAACACATAATCATTTATTACATAATGACAAACCATTCGATTATTAGAAATATGACTTAATAACAAGTCTTGACGATTATTCATCTGTCTAGAATAACAGGTAGTTTGATTATTTGCACCAATATTCACAACATAATATTTGCAACATCAAAACTTCCAATACTCGATACTAAATCGAGCGACTTATTTATTCTCATGTTATTAGTTGCACAAAACCGCACCAAACAACTTTAAATAAGCACTATTTTGCCATAATATTTTACACCAAAAAAATGAAACAAACAATTTTGTGTTGATCATTTTACAAAATATCACATTATTTTGTATTATAACAACCAAAAAAAATGTTGTACCAAATAACATCCAATCTACACAAATATTAACACAAAAAATATATAAGTCGCTTGAAAAAAATGTTGTGCTAACATATAAACTGCGACCATCTGATTCTTCCATTTAAGCTCAACCATTTTTTTTCAAATCAAGTTTAAGATGTTTCATTGTTACCTAATCATCAAAAAAATATTGATGCAAAACTCATTTGTTACCATGCGAAAACTTTTTTTTATTTTTTTTTTTTGACATCGCGGTTGTGACAACATACCAATACAAAAGTACAAACTAAATTGATGTACCAAAATAAATAATGTGACCAAATGGTTCACCCATTTAAGCTCAAAATTTCCAGAAATCAAGCTTAATGTCTTAGACGCGCTCAAAAAAAATTGGGCTTAAACATTTGTTTACCACGTGAACAACGCATTTCTCATGAATGCGCAGTTTTGACAACAAATTCTCTAAAATGAATTGTTGTACCAAAATACTTTGTGATCAAACGGTTCACCTATTTCGTCTCAAACTTTCCAAAAAATCAAGTTTAAAGTCTTAGAGTGTAGCATAACGGAATTGGAATCAAAACTCATTAGTTTACTATGCGAACAACACACTTTTTCTCACGAGTGCGTAGTTGTGATAGCAAATATTTTGGATTCCAATTAACACCAAAATTCGCATTATGCAAGAATGAGTTATTTCCAAATGTCCGGTCATGAAACCAATACTAGTTACACAAACCAGTACTATGACACAATTTTAAGCAACATGCTTCAATACACTCAGTTGTTCTATGACAAAGAACATTCGAAACAATGACCAGTACCATGATAATTTCGTGTATGTTTTATAAATAAACAATGACCAGTACCACTCAATTGGTCTATTACTTTCAAAACAACGTATAAAGTTTCGATATTAATGCAAAGTTAATCACATAACCCATGACACTTATGGATATAATATTCATTTCGTGGCTCAACTAAGAAAACATATACGGTTAAGTTTTCTTCAATAAAAAAACCACATCGAGATAATTTCAATATAATAAGCTTTATATATCTATTATTGTATTGTCACATGAACACATCAATATCAAAATTTTATAGCAAGAGAAAAAGCCCACCAATGAAATATTACATTAAATGAAATATAATTAGACACAATTAAAAGTAATTCAACACAATTAGACATTTAATACCATAAATGAAATATAATTAGACATTTACAGCTTTAGTAGCTACATGTACATACCACTTTATCTTTGCCATTAATAGCCTTAAAATATTACATTAAATAGCATTAAAAACACTCTTACACCTAATATTACAATTATTTAACCGTAATGTACAACCCTCTATATAATTCCTAGCTATAAATGCAAACTTTTCCCTCCAAAATCCACATTCAAATCCACATCCACATCCAAATCAAATCAGATACAACCATAACCATACAAATCCGAATCCTAGACAAACCCTATGCATACATCTTCAGCTTGCCTCGCTGTGACTCTCGTGAGTCACAGCTTTGCCCCACTCAATTCCAACAGTCCGAGTCATATCCAAACAAACCCGAATCCAAAACCAATCACAAAAACAAGAAATAATAAGAAAAGAAAAGAAGAATTTAATAAAACTATAATCCACACCGAGTCACTGAGTCAACTCGGTGGTTCTTACGAGTTGACCGGTGTCGCGACAGAAAAACAAGATCCACATGGTTTTTCATGTTTAAAAACATTTAGTTAAAGGTTTTATCAAAAGAAATTATTATAAATCGGATTTTATTAAAAAGTAAAAATTAGGGCTTGCTAAAAATGGTGTAAAGGGGAAAAAATAAGGCGTGTGGGTTACCAAAACGGAGAAAGAAGTGGCGAGGGGAGGTGCGGCGGTGGTGGTGTACGGACTGTAGTGGCGGTGGGGGGGGGGGGGGGGGGCGTGGATGGTGTTACACGGTGCTTCGAGAGCTAATAAGCTCCAGAAATGCTAGAAATAGGTTGATCTATCGATTGGGAGGGAAAAAGGTCTCTCCGGAAAAATAATTCCGGCGACGGTGGTGTCGGATTCTATTGGTGCTGGCCAAATATTATGAAGAACCGGTGAGGGAGTTTAGAGAGAGATAGAGAGAAATAAAAGGTTTTTATATTAAATGGGGAGAGGTGGATATGTAAATTGAAAGTGAGGGTAGATTGTGTAAGATAGGGGCGGAGGGGCCATATATGTCAATTCGGCTAAACTTTTCACAAAAACGATTCTGGGATTATTCGACATAGCAAACGGACTCGAAAAATTACAAAACTTGCGCCATTATTCAAGAAAACGTTGTGTATCGAGAAGTCCTACGTGAAGAGTAGAATGCATATGTATATTTGATCTGTGACACTGTTTGGACACGCTACTATATATTTTACGCCCATAAAATTTATTTTAGAATACATGCCGCTGCATCGCGCGAGTACCCTACTAGTATCTTATTAAACCATTAACCTATAGCACGCAATGTGAACAAAATATAGGATGAAACTAAAAAGACGTAGTTTATATCTTTATATTTATTCATGAGTGAGATTTTCAAAATACTCTATTCGCCCGAATAGCTAAACTGATCAAATATTTCGGCGCCTAATCATTATGTAATTTAGTGACACAAATTATCGTTCATAATACAATCAAAATTCATTTGGTAATTTTGACTAAATAAACAAAACATTTTAAGTTCTCATTAAGAGAACATCATCAAAATAATTCCAACTGAATTATTGTTTCTCATGAAATGAAAACCTATTAAAGTGTTTTCAAATCATTGTTTTAATTTTCTCGTGATTACCTTTAGTAGTAAAAGATCCGTCTTAAGAATGTAGTAGTAAGTGTATATTGCTAGAGTCAAATAAACAATGACATGAAAAAACATAAAAGTGTAGATAATCATACCGTAAATATTTGATAGTGAAGCTAGACTCAAAACACAAATAAGGAAAATGTTGAGGCCTGTGATAAACACAGTTTCCTTAAGACAGATTCGTCCTCTCCACGATGCTTGAGAATCGTGAACGTCTATCTCCCAGGATACAATAACAACAGATAACCCCGCTAGCACAAACGGGTTATCAAAGCGAACCAAAATCGTGCCTTCCTTCTATTACAAACCATATATACAAGAAATATGATTGATAACAAAAGGAGAGGAGTGGTGTATTTCTTGGTGTCATGAAATGAGAGAAGAGCTCTCAATATATAGGTGAGGAGGATGAAAGAAAAATGGTCCAATTAATTATCACAATGAATCCTACTAATGGATCATGAACATATAATTAAATTGGCCGTTACATATGACCAAAAATTAATCTTGCTCTAAAGCCCCATTAGTATATTTGATGACCATCAATTGTCATTCAAACCCATTATTGACCATAATTTTCCAACAGTAACTATGTATTTACAGCAATTGTCCATAAGTTTATGTAACTAACCATTTAGTAGTCTTCTAACAAAACCATAATTATATCATCATTATCAAGTCCAATTGACCAATATATTATTTATTGAAGATTTCTTAGGAACATGTGATTATTGTGATGATTTCATCAATTAAAAAAAAAAAAAAAAAAAAAAAAAAACTAACCATACTTTAAGAGTAAACCTATATGAGGATCACTTATTAACCGCATATCAAACAATGGCACAACTTTAAAGTACAAACACTCTATAATGAACAGATAATTGGTATACAGAAATGCAAGAGTCAACATGTAGATATGTACATTATTTGATCAAAAACCATTCTAAGTTTATATCCCACATAGGTTGAAGAAGTGAAATTTATCTTGTTTGTATACTACATTGAATGAGGATCATACATGTCTAGAATACTACAATGTTTTCAGATACATGTATTGGCCAAGTTGATTGTAGAACTAAAATTTTCAAACTTGGAACTTTAGTGTATCGTAAAACGAATATAATATTCTTGACTTTTTTGTATCAGTATCCCCTTCAGAAAAATGGGTAATCCAAAAATTTTATTCACAATTTTTTTGATTCTACTGTGACATGTTTTTGAAATGAATTAAGGCAGGTCCTCCATGTAAGGTCTCTATTGAGCAACATGAGCTTGTATCTCTTAACAATCTTCAACTCAATCATGCACAAAGTACCATTAAATTGATCCAGATGACTAAGATATGATGCTACTATTGTGTAACATTGGTGATTTGAGCCCTCTTGGTTTCCTATATTTATAGTGAAGGTATCAAGAGAAAAAGCGGCAACTTTGTCCTACCGTGTACTCAATCAATCACTAGTTACTAACGAACGCGGGTCACCAAAATTAGCCAAAATGGATATATGTGTCAGCCTTGCAAGTCCTACCAAAAAATACACACCATACCACAGAGTTTGAGTGCGGTTTACTTAATCAAACTGTTGATGTGAGGCAAAGGATAACTTACGATCACACAAACCATTAACGATCACACAAACCACGTTCGTATGCACAACTAGAATTTTTTTTCTATCTTACGAGGCAAATACATGCAGCCTGAACAAAACAAGATTTTCATGGAATCTTGACCAGTCACATGGCCAAAAGGAGCTAAACCATCATTCATATATTCCAAAATATCCATAAACTATAACAAAATTTGACTAAAAGTGACATAAATACCGAGTGAGTTTAATTTCTCGACCAATTTAGACACAAACATTACTTTACATCAATTACCAACAACTTCGTGGCATGTAGTTCAAGTAACACAAAACAAGTTGCCTTATCACCAATTTTTAACTCGACCACAACCATACAAAAAAGAATGAAGATGTTAGTGTAAAGCCGTATTAAATCACTATAAGTGCGTCGTCCCTTAATAAGTATTACTAGTACTATATTTAAACTTTTGACTAATACGGTCAAATAATTACATCCCACATAAGTTAAAGAGGTGTAATCTTTCTTGTTTATATATTATAGTGAATGAGAAACATACATGTCTAGAATATTACTATGTTATGGGATACATGTGTTTATGAAGTTGAATATACAACTAAAAATTTGGAAGACCCATGGACCGAGAATATATATAAAATTCTTGAGTTTTTATCTTTTGTCAATAAAAAATGAGTAATCAAAACTTTTTATTTTCAAAGATTGTCCATATGTTTATATGACTAAGGATCAAATGAGAAGAATCCTTAAAATAAGAAGGATGAGAAATGAATATAACTACACATTAGAGATGCATCAATTTGAATTAGATGCATTCTTAATCTTTTAGATGCATCACAATATATTTTTTAGCAAAAAAAGTAGATGCATATACATATATTAGATGCATTTGATCAAGTTAGACGAAACCTATGTATTTTTCGTCTTCTGCAGGTCAAATTTGTTGCTAGTATACTTTGCATCGTTTTCACTTCAAAATCACTTTCGAAACTTATTGTGATGCATCTAGATGAATACAGATGCACCTAATTCAAGTCGATACATGTTAAATATGAGGTTATAGTTATTTTTCATTCTTCTCATTTTAAGTTTTCTTCTTATTTGATTCTTACCCATGTTTATATAACTAAGTATTTAGGAATCTTTTATTTATCTTTATAATAAAACCAAAACCGTAACTATACCATCATTCTCAATTTAGTTGTTAACGTAGAGAATTTTTAGAATAAGTAATAGATGTTCAATAGAAACATTTCGCCAATCCACCTGAACTTACCTAGCCCTTGGCGTATGTACAAATTATCCTTCAATTTGCATTAATTAAAATGTGAAGTGTTATAGGCCGGAATGTACAAATACTATTTTTTCTTTCGTGTCAGATAGATGCCCAGCCTCAGCAAAGGCATATGTTCCCAGAGTCCAGCAAACGTACAAATATCTTTTTTGGTTTCCTTTTAAGAAGCTGGAGTTTGAATAGTTTACAAAGTATTTTTGTTGGCTAACCCAACAGTCCAATCATCGAGTGAAAAAGGCAAAAGAAGCTAAACTATCTCATATACTCAGTTGAGTAATGTTCACCTAAACGGCTAAACCAATTGAAGTTTCCGAAACACGAACGTGATTAGTCACATAAAAATAGCCTACTGATTTTTTTCACAAATATTCTCCTAGATGCAAAATGAACGCTTATATCAAACAACAACAAAGAAAGTACACTTATAAAACATCATAAAGATGAGGACTATGAGTCTTACTGGACTATGCAGGAGCCATGGCATATTCACTATGCTTTTATTTAAGTGGATCATATTTTTTTATCTTTTCATTTCATTAAATATCATTTGAGTTGTTTTTATTAAATATACAAGTTGTTGAATAATTGTGTGTTGTGTTGTTTTGTATTTTCTCTATTATTTGGCTATTCATTTTGTGATTCATTGCCGTGAGTGCACGATCCCACCATATATTTATCGCGCAGCACAACAATTATATAGGTCCGCCATTTCTGTTCAAAATTTCATTTACACCACAAATAAATTGTTGTGGATTATATAACCTTTTTTAAACTCTATAAAATAATCTCCAATGTTGGCACTAAATGTGTTTTTTGCATTAATTTAGTGCCAAAAGGTAAAAAAAAAACCTTCTCCAATGCTGGCACTATCTTTAGCACTAATTTAGTGATGTGAATAGTAAAACACTATAGTGCTACACTATTTGTCACTGATACTATTCATCTTATTTAAACTCCAACATAATTGTTAAACATTGATACTTAACTATAAAAACAAAAAATAACTTATATAAACTATATTGTTGTAAGTCTCTGATCAATACGTTTACAATGAGCCCAATATCTATATATGTTACTTTAACTATTTTTTTATTTATTGTGTCGACTTGAATTTTAGACTAATTAAAAATATTTAGTGCTAAAATTTAGTGTTATACATTGGGGGAACTTTTATTTGGTGCAAAAATATGCAATAAAGATGCTCATTTTACACTATTTTAGTGCAAATTTTTAGTGTTAACATTGGAGATGCTCTAATGAACCAATAAATGGTGTAAAGAAATACAAGAGTCAACACGTAGACGTAGGTATGTACATCTTTTGATAAAAAAAATAACCATCAAACTTTGCGTCCCACATAAACTAAAGAAGGGAAATCTTTATTGTTTATATACTATAGTGAATCGGCAACATACATGTTAATATAAATACTATGTTTTCAGGTACATGGTTGCCCATGGATTGCAAAACGCAAATAATCAAAACTTTATGGCAACTTGTATACTTGAAATAAGTATAATTTTTTGACTTTTTATTTTCACCTTGTAGATTTACAGTTGACTATTTGTATGTTTTTGTGTTATAACAAATAAGTTATCATACAGATGTAGGGAAATAGCAGTTATGTGTTACGAGGTAGTATGGTGGTAAATTAAGTTTAACTTACTCGTAGATATCATGTTTTTAACTTTTTTTTTTTTTTTTGAACAGCAAATTTTATTAACTAGCAAGACGTTAGAGCAAAGAAAACAATTACATCACGGAACTAAAAAGAGATGGGTTTTGCATTCAACCGACCCAACTCAACCTTAAAGACCATTTTACGTTGAAACAGTTTTAGCAAATCCAAAAGGATATAAATGAGGGTTACTTTTGTTTTATGATGGTTTCAAACAACGCAAAATAACATACCATTTAACCAAATTACAAGGCCCTTAAAATCTCAAGAAATATTTGACAAACTATTAAAAAAACATACATGATGTTTTCATCTGCAAGTAAGAGACGTAACGTTTTTTTATTGCCGCAAGCTAATTAAGGATTTGCCTCCTTGTTATAAAACAATATAATTTTTAGAATGTTCTATCTAAACATATAATTGCACCAAAGAGTTTATGTCCCAAATGTGCTCTTTGTTATGTGAGAAGCTTGTTAATCAAATGGTTTTAACTTGTAAGATAAAATTGTTGTATATATATCGTGAGATAAGTAGTTGTCGTTAAAAAAAATGCAAAGCCTGTTACATGATAGAAAAGAGATAACCCCATTCCACATGTTTACTTGACACAAAAGTTTTTACTTGACACAAAAAAATGCAAAGCCTGTTACATGATAGAAAAGAAAAACGAATAATTCAAAAAAGTCGTTACCAATCCCTGAAAAAAAAATTAAAAAAACAAAACAAAAAACAAAAAAACAAAAAAACTTGCTAATCATTATATGTATGTACTAAACTACTTTGTTAACTGAATGATAATGACATATTACCGATAGTAGTTACAACAAAATCACGTTAAACATATTCCCAAACACCACATAAGCAATATACTCTATGCCAAAAGTTCCATGTAGATCTAAAATTTACCAAAGATCCCATCCATTCATCTCGTCCGTCCATTTCTATTCCTCCCAACCGTTAGATTAATTTGTTTTTTTGTTAGTTTTTTTTTTTAATAATAATGAAAAGGGCAACATGGTCATTCCTTACCTCTCTTTTTTCTCCTAACCATCTCATTCAAAGAGATACGCTCTTTCAAACCTTCCTTTCCACCATTACTAAAGCTCATCATTTCCTTAATTTCTCGTCTCTTTTCTTAACGAATTTCAAATACGAAACCATCATTCGATTCATCTTATCATTGCGCACACAATGATATGATTTAATTTGATTTTCGTTAGGTTTTGAGAAATCCCCCATTTTGATGATTTTGACCTAATTTTGTTTATTTTGATTCTCTATTAGTTTGATGATCAGGTTGTCAGATTGATGCTGAAAATGAGATGGCGGCGTGGTTTGTCGATAAAAAGCTCAAAAACTAATGCATATTATGGTAAGTTCTTCAAGTGTCGTTAGCTTTTTAGGTTTTACGCTCTTATTAGTGATTCTTCATAGATATGTCATTATCAATACTGCTAGTAATGATAATTAACTGATTAATGTGAAAGTTGTTAGGATTTTGTTGCTGATATACTGATGTATTTTGTTAGAATCTAAACTGATGTACTGATGTATATGAATCATATATGATTCAATGTGAATCATACATGATTCTGGTAGAATCATACATGATTCTACCAAGGTCTTGGCTCTTTTGTGGAGTTTAATTATAGGACGTCCTAATACTCATCAAGCCTTTTTTGATATTGCTGTAAGGGTAAGTGTGATGTATATGAATCATATATGATTCAATGTGAATCATATATGATTCTGGTAGAATCATACATGATTCTACCAAGGTCTCCGCTCTTTTATGTTTTTGATATTGCTAAATAAGTAGTTTTTATTTATGTATGTGTTTTATCAACATGAATAAGGTATATCTAAATGCTTGTCAATATCCCTGTCGAATTCGGTGTCTGAGATTTTGTTTATAAGTGGATTTTGTTATAATCATATATGATTCACATAGAATCATATATGATTCTCATATAATCATATATGATTAAAGGATAATCATATATGATTCTGATAGAATCATATATAATTCACATAAAATCATATATGAGTGTGTTAGATTATTTTATGGTTATTAACATTTAAAATTTTTATGCAGGTCGATCAAAAACTGTTGCACATAAGCCTAAAGAGAAGAACATGGGTGATCGTGATCCAGAAAAAGACGTTCGTAAAGAAAATGTGCAATCAAGAAAATGTGCTTAAGTGATTGTGTACTAGTTAACTGATGTATTTGGTAAACTGATAGGTCCCTTTGGTGCTCCTAGTTAACTGATGTATTTTGATAAAATCTTATGGTAGTTAACTGATGTGTTTTGATAAAATCTGTTGATAAATAGATGTAGTTAACTGATGTATTTGGTATTGAACAAGTTCTGATGGTAAACTGATGGTATTTTGATGTATGTTTTAATTTTTCTGATGGGTAGTATATGTTTTAATTTTATCATATATTAATCATATATGTGAATCATATATGATTCTAGGTGATGATTCACATAGAATCATATATGATTTACATAGAATCATATATGATTCAAATAAAATCACATATGATTCTTTTAGGATCAAGAATCATTAATATTAATGTTTAGAATCATATATGATTCTATGTGAATCATATATGATTCAATGTGAATCATATATGATTCTTTTGAATCATATATGATTTTTGAATCACTTGTATTCAGAATCATATCACAAAATCATATCAGAATCACATATATTCATAATCACTTGTCAAATCTGCTGAAATATCAAACAAAAAGTATTCAATTAGACGTAGTTGAATTAAAATTCTCATAACACTTTTCCAACAGTGCAATAATAATAAACAAATTTAAAGAAATTGTTATTCAAGAAGCGTTAGTCGCTTTTTCAGCTGCGACATTTCTTGTTTGTTGTTCACCTGCATCAGTTCTAGTCCTTTGTTCTCTTGCATCAGTTTCACTTTGGATTAAATTCTCGCAAGTTTTGCAATATACTTTGGATTCATTGGACATGTCGACTTGGTGTGCTTTTTAGTCTTCTCACCACAGAATCCACATTTCCTTTTTCTCTTAGATGTTTCTTCAAGTGCTATTTCTCTTCAACATGTATATAAATATCATCAACAACAGGTTCCCAATTAGCAGATCCCCAGGGAGTTTCTTCATGTGCGTATAAAGTCAGCCTTGGTGTTGTCACAAATGCTGAAATATAGTATTTTCATTAGAATCATATATGATTTCCCAAGAATCATATATGATTCTACTAGAATCATATATGATTCACATTGAATCATATATGATTCTATGTGAATCATATATGATTCAATGTGAATCATATATGATTTTAACAAAATACATCAGTACATCAGCAACAAAAACATATACATCAGTACATCGCTAATCTGATTTCAATACAAATCAACTTATCTCACTCACAAATCAATAAAATAAGCTGAATAAGCAAAAAAATAAGCCGAATCGCATGCGATTTGCCTTGAAACCCTAAAAACCTAAATAAGTTGAATCACATGTGATTTACCTAGACACCCTAAAAACCTAAATAAGCAACAAAATAAGCTGAAACACATGTCATTTACCTTTAATAGCGGCTACATTTTATTCTTCATCTAGAAATTCAACATCTTTTCCATAAGCTTGTTTCCATCATCCACCACTTGATGTTCATCAACCGCAACTGGAACATCAACTAAATCAATAGCTAATCATTAACAAGTGTGAAGATGTGGTGGTGATGAAGGTGCGGTGGTGGTGAAGGTACGGTGGTGAAGGTGATGGCGGCGGTGAAGGTGCGGTGGTGATGAATGTGTGGTGGTGAAAGTGCGGTGGTGGTGAAGGTGCGGTTGTGGTGAAGGTGGCTGATTGGAGGATGATTAGGGTTGTGTGTGTTTGTGTGTGTGTTTTGCCCTAATTTTTTTGGGGGAAACAATGAAACGTATTGATATTTTTTTGTTTATGTAATTGCCTTTTTTGCCCCTCAAGAGTAAATATTAGATTTAATCTAAGCCTTTGGATCAAATTGGATTGTATGGTTGGGATTTGTTGATTGGTTCTATGGCAAGGAGGGGTTCTTCATGGATCTCAACTCTATACTCTATATACTCCAAATCACCTTGTCCAATAAACACGAATATATTATTATTACCATTAAGATTTGGTAATTGATTATATACGAGTAGTTATTAACTTATTAAGATTGTCCTAATATCACTTTACCTTCTTCATGTTATCGCGACTCACCATCTTGACAAAAAGTAATGGGCCTGTATTGTCCCAATTGGGGCTATTGTGGTTATCTTTGGCAACAACATTTTTGAAGCGTTTAAGAGCGACAAGCAATAAACGGTAAGCATTTGCTTGTTTGGCAACACCTTAACAAGCGTCTGAAACATGACCAACCACTCCAATCTTAAATGCTTAATGAAGAAGCAACAAGCGACAAGCGGTAAGCATTTACTTGTTTTACACTTTGGCTACGTTTGGCAAAAGTATCTGTAATTAGTAGCAATGAGCAGTAGTTGTGAGGTATGAGCGGTAGCTGTGAGCAGTAGCCACATCTCACTGCTCACCACTCACAGCTTCATAAAGAAGCATTGTAAAAATGAGCTTTCCTAAAAAATAGCAAAGCTCACAGCTCTAATGCCAAACAAACACTAAAAATCAAAAAGCTCATTGCTCACCGCTCATTGCTCCAAAAAGCTTTGTGCAAAACATAGCCTTTATAATTACAGTTACAGCTACGTTACCAAACACGTTTTTACTGCTTTCTGCTACTGCCTAGTGCTTACTGCCTACTTCTTACTGCTTACTGCTACTGCTTGCTGCTTACTTCTTACTGCTACTTGTCGCCAAATATAGCCTATATGTGAAAGTTTATAATGTCAAATAGATAGAGTGAGAAGGAAACTCATGCATTGTGTGGGTGATCTGCTAGTAAGTGGAGTTGATTTTTTTTCTTCAATAATTTATATGCATGTTACGTGTCATTTCACTTTCAGAAAACATCATACTCAGTATCAGTTCGAATGCAACAAAATAAAATGATTAGCGTCATGTTATGATCAAAGGCCAACTAATCTACAATTGTTGGAACTTTCATAACATCAATAAACAATCGAGGTTAAAAACGCTTTATCCAACTAAATAATATATGACAAGTTGAAAAGGAAAAAACATCAACAACAATCACACAAAATTGTCTCAAGTTTTAACAACAACCTGATTATATTATCTTTAAAAAAAGCATTAAAATTTTGCATATTTCGATTTTAGTCCACGAGTTTATGTACGATCATCGTTTTTGTTTCCAAGGAAAAAAGCTTGGATAGAAGTTTAAAAATTGCTTTACGTTCAAAAACGAACCAAATATAAAAAAGACATTAATTCTTAAAAAAAAAAAAAAAAAAAAAAAAAAAAAAAAAAAAAAAAAACACTAATGACTGTTCTAGTATCGATAGGATTGAGTTGACCAAATTACTGAGTCATGGAAGTGAAATCTTATTCTTGGATAAAAGAGTGAAGTTTTTTTTTTTTTTTTTTTTTTTGTGTGTCCTTGAACCAACTTATATGTACAATTATCTCTGACATAAGCTTGTGCTTTTTTTTTTGACCTTGTAGACCAAATTACTAAGTTATGAAAGTACAAGCTACTACCGGCCTACTACTATGGAATGGTTGCTTTGGTCTTACCATAATTTGATCGAAGTAGATATGGATTATAGTAGATATGGATTATATCCGAGTGGTGGACAGACTATTTTTTCATCCGATAAGTTGCTTCAACTACAAAAGCTAAAAACTGTTTGTTTTGGGGACTGTGAGGACACTAAGGAGGTTTTTTATTCACAAACTTTTGCTAAAATTCCAAAAATGAGATAAGTGGACTTGGAGTGGTTTGATATCAAGTGTATATGGAGATCAAGCAGGGGACAATATTAAAGCTTCCAAACCTAACACGACTGTCTATTGATAGATGTCACAGTTTAAAATATGTATTTACATGTCCCATGGTTGGTAGTATATTGCAACTCTAGGAACTACATATACGTAAATGCGGAAGTATGAAGGTAATTGTGAAGGGAGAAGGACAAGAATGTGATGTCATAGTGAATGCTACTGTGGAGTTCCCTTGTCTAAAGTCCTTGAAACTTGATCGTCTTTGGAGTCTCGTGGG
Organism: Artemisia argyi; assembly: GCA_030686995.1. Lineage (NCBI taxonomy): Eukaryota > Viridiplantae > Streptophyta > Magnoliopsida > Asterales > Asteraceae > Artemisia > Artemisia argyi. Next base: position 17,043,043 of record CM060684.1, on the reverse strand, counting down.
ATTTTGCATAGGAAATGAAGCTTTTGAATTTCCATCATTGGATGCCTTGGAAATTAAATGGTGTCGAGAAATGACGTTTTCACCAATGGAGATTTGCCTGCTCCAAAGCTACACGCAATTAGTATAAAGGGTAGGAAGTATAATATACCATCAGGCTGAACTCCGTTATAAAAAACTTTACCAAAGGGTAAAAGGTGAAAAATGTCTTACCATAAGAAAGAGGGACTAAATCTGTAAAAGTTATTGTTCTTATGCTTCACAACTCAATCCAACGAAGCTCATCTCTATTCACCTGCAGACTCGGGAGATCTGTTTTCTGGCAAGTTGTTAGGGTTTATGTTATAGCTTGCTTGAGTTGTGTGTGTGTCTGTGTGTATTAGATTAATTGGTGTTACCTGGATGTTTTTATATAGTTTAATTTGGATATTGCAATATGGGTTAATCAGTGTTACTGATTCATATATTTTGAATTCTATTAGATTCATGTTCTAATAAAATGATGCGTAATGTGTCTTGATAAGACAAGTTAAAGAGTAAGGATGCGGTAATTGCGATGTTTTTAGTTGGTTGGAGCACTTTTGGTGTTGTTCGTCATCTAGAACCTGTGGTTTTATTGGCTACTTATTAACCTTATTATTGTTGTCGGTGCTTCCTATTTTTATGGGAAAACTTGGCAGCCCTCTCAACCGTTAGATCTTGCAACTTTTAATCCCAGCCACTCTAATTCAACTTTTAATATTAGCAATGGATTTCATCTCATATAATCTCAACCATTAGATGTGTAGAAACTGAAAAAAACCGTCAAACTTGTCAAGTACACTTTTATCAAAATGCACAATTATACATACGGTTACAACTTCTCGCCTTCGTCACTTCTCTTTATCATATTTCTCTCACATAATCCATTCTCAAAAAACACATACAAACGCACACACATCTGCTTCTCTCTTACAAAATTCATCATCTTTTTGTCACACACCAGAAAACACACACATCCTCTCAATTTAACAACATCAAGCGCCGCTACCACCACCATTGGATGCCACCACCACTATCATCTGAACCACGGTCGCCACCACCAGTGTAGTTTAGATATGTCTATCTGACTCGTTTTAAAATTGGTGGTTTCTTGTGGTTTTGAGTTTTGGTGGTTTTGGAGGTGCTATGTTGGTTCTGGTTGATTCTTGGTGGTTTTGATGGTGTTTCAATGCTAAAAACAAGATTTTGCATTCGGTTTAAGTTATGGTTGATTGGGTTTGTATTCATCAGTTTATGTTGTTAACAAAAAATCAATGCTTTTAAATTAAGTTTTATGTTGTATCTTTGTAACAACCTCACCCATTTTGTTTCTTTGTTTTTCAGGAAGTGTTCTGGTATGAAGTTTAAAGGGTTGAGTTTAAGGAAGTGTTCTGGTACAAAGTTTGTGGTTTAGTGGTTGTGGTTCAGTGCAACTTTGCCATCTAATACGGGTTCGACTAATTCACCATAATCTTTATTATGGTTTATAACTTTATATGTTTGGGTAGATTGATATACTACTATTTTGATATTTGTAGGTTATGATGACAGTTAAGGATTATGGTCGTGCTTGTGGTTGTATCATGACAATCTTGGAGTTGGATTAGAGTTATGCAGAAAAACGTATCTACAAAGATTGTTTCAGTTGAGTGGATTGGTTCAGTTTAGTGGGTTGGTTTGTTCAGATGCAACAAACTGAAGATACCACTAGGAAGGTCTAAGGGGTTGCTGAAATAAACATGCTCAACGGACAAGCTGAACGCCATCAATCTGAATGCCATCATAACACGCTGAATGCGAACATGCCGAAAGCGATGGGTATTTTCCTTATTTGATTAGGTTGGAGTTTGATTGTTATTAACTATTTCAACCAATTTATTCAAATGGGTATTTTCTTATACAAAAAAAGAACCAGTTTTAAACATATCTTTATTAAGTTTCAAATTTGTACAAAAACGCTATTATGGCTTTATTTTTTTTTTCATAAAGAAATCATCAAGTTTTGATTTTTATCTATTTATCAGTTAATTTAAAAAATAAACAAAAACTCATTTATTTGTTAAAAATAATAGAAGCTTTTGATTTTTGTTAGAAAATTTAATCAAATTATTCAATTATTATTGTTTGACTAATGTTTATTTTGTTTTGGAATTTGCAAAAAGATCAGGGTGTGCCTCCATTATCCACAAAGATTGTTTCATTTTGAAGGATCTCCCACACTTCCATAGAAGTAGTTGCATTTGCAACTTTCTCAAATATCGTATCATCAAGACATTGATAGATGTGTGTAAGAGCACTTTGATCCTTCTTTCTTGCCTTTTGCAACTCCACCCTTTGGGCGGCATTCAACGAACTTTCATCATCAACTTTCTCAACACCTTTTTCGACTATCTTCCACACATCATGTGAACCGAGTAACGCTTTCATCCAAGTGTACCAACTACCATAGTTGTCTTTGGTAAGACGAGGAAATTGAAACGAGTTCATTGCACTTGACATCTTGATCTTCTAGCTCTGATACCAATTTGTTGGAAACACAATGGCCTTTTAGGGTTATAGGAAGAGATGAACACTTAAGAGACACTTTTACAAGGGAATTTTATTACTTATGCTTTGCTTCATACTTCCAAATGTTTACATTCATCTCACATATTTATACTAGTCCATGGAAGGTTCTAGACTCGGGATATTCTATGGACATTCTTACATAATCTAGATCATTCTAATACATTATAATCCTTATCCTAATTCTAGATAATTCTTACTAGATAAGTTTATCTGGATATTTCTTATGTAACATTCTAGATATTTCATATGGATATTTTTAATGAGGATTCTACGAGTTTCTAGAATCTTCTTCATCACGGTTTCGGGATTTTATTGATAGTCCAATCTTTATTCGACTAAATTAAGTTTACGATCCAACAGTAACAAGATTTATTTCAATGGTTTTTCCTTCCTTTTTAGTAAATAATATTGTCACTTTTTTTGGAAAAAAGAAAGATCATCAGCTCAAACAAAACACCCCTTAAGTTTACATCCCACGTAGGTTAAAGAAGTGAAATCTTTCTATTTATATATTATAGAGAATGAGGATCACACATGACTAGGATAATACTATGTATTGGGATGCATGTGATTATAAAGTTAGATTATTAAACTAAAGATTTCAAACTTCAGTCTGATAGCATTTCAAAATAATTATAAAATTCTTTGGCTTTTTAGTATCTTTTGTCATTTAAAAAATACGTAGTAGCAATCTAAATTTTTTTTTACAAAGATTGTCCATATGTTTATAAAACTAAATATTTAGTAATCTTTTATCTATCTTTATAATAAAACAAAACCGTAACTATACCATCATTCTCAATTTAACTCTTAGCTACACATTTTTTAGAATATGTGATAGCTGTTGAATATAAACATTTCACTGATCCACCTGAACTTACCTAACCCCTACCGTACTTACAATGCCATATTGATTTTGCAATGACATGTTACGAAAATGAAAGGTGTGGCCTTCCAAGTTCTTTTGGATTCTGGAACCAAATGATCCTTAAATTTGCATTAATCAATATACAAGGTGTCATACACCAGAACGTACAAATATTTGTTTATCTTATGTGTTGAATACATTCCTAGCCTCAGCAAAGCGGGATGTTCCCATAGGCTAATTCGATCAGTCACACAAGAATGACCAACAATTTAACTTTTTTATTTTCCTTTTAAGAAACGGGATTTTGAATGGTGCACAAGGAATTTTTGTTAGTTAACCCAACAGTCCTATAATCGTGTGAAAACAGCAAAAGAAGCTAAACCATCTCATATAGTGCCATACGGCCTTTGCAACAAACTAAGTTGCACAATACGTGGTGCCTCCATGTAAGGGCTCTATTGTACACATATGACTTAGTACTTTAAGTATAAATTCTTGGCTTTTTTATCTTTTCACTTGAAAAGGCAAAAAGTTTTAAGAAATCTTTGCACCCCGAAAATAAGTAAAAATTATTGGCTTTTTTTAGTATCTTTTCACTTTAAAAAAGCAAAACTTACGTAATTAAAGCTGGTCTATTTCATGTTAATTTAGTCTTTTTTGTACTCAAACTATTTTCGTTCTCGGTATAGTATATCAAAGTTAAATTTATGTTTAATATTAGTTTTTTTTTTTTTTTTTTTTTTTTTTTTTTTTTTTTTTTTTTTTTTTTTAACTTTTCGAAAGAGTTAATCAAACATAATTTTAACAAAAATAACTTTAAATGTCCAATTAGAATGATACATCTCATTTATTTGCCATTCCAACTAAAATATTTATGGTAAAGTTTTGACCATGGTTGTCAGGATCCCGATCCTAATATTAGGATCTTACGATTTTACGATACTATAAAGCAAAAACGATTCGGATTTTACATAGGATCTTTGAAAGCTTAAGATCTTATAAGATCCCGATCTTGACCGTAGGATCTTAAGATCTAATCTGATCCGGTCCTACTTTTCTCGGATAACAAACTAAAAAACTGCAATTTTCTGGATTATTTTTTGTAAAATTTAAAAAACAACATGTTAATCTTATTAAACATTTCATAATCATAATTTAGGACAACATTTAGATAAAACATTCATATAATTTTGTGTTTATGATATATAATACTTTGTAAATTTGTATAATATTATAAAAACTATTAAGAAAATAACATTATAGCAAGATCTTAAGATCCCGATCCGACCTTACGATCATGATCTTGCAAAGACAAAAACGATCCTGGGTAGGATCCCGATCTTGAAAACCTTGGTTTTGACAGCTTCGTATGTTTATAATCTGATTATTTTTCCACAGTCACGTTTAGTTGACACTTGACACTTTCGTTTGTGTGTTTTTGTAATTTTGGTTAACTGTTACGAGCATGTAATACTTAGGGCATGTTTGGTTTGGGGGGTTGGATTGGGTTTTGCGGGACCCGTCAATAAAACAAATGTTTGGTTGGAGTTTTGAATATCAGGATTTGAATGTCAAAACCAAATAGTAGCATTTTTTTGAAAGATAATGGACAAGCCATGTTTTCTAAAAAGATATGGGCCCATCTATGCTTTATCTCTTTATCGTTCCTCTTTTAATTTCTTAAAATAATAGTTTTCATTTTAAAGTAATATTTTTAATTATAAAATGAATATAAAATCTATTAAATAAATATTTTTTCTCTCTCATAAACTAAATCCTAATCTACAACTTTATATTTAAACTCAAGTTATAATCTAAACCCAACTACAAACCAAACGGCACCTGAGTTTGGCTAATCCAATGTATAAAATATCGTCTTTGAAAAAAAAAGAGGGGGGGGGGGGGCATGTATGATATACTAACATTTATTGAATTGATATGTTCTTGTTGAAGGACATGAATTGATATGTGGAAGGTGGGGTTGCTGGTAAGTTATTAGCTATTTACATCAATGGCCTCGGTTCAATTCTCAGCCACATTGTTTTCCAGTTTTTATAAATTAAAAAAGTTTAAACTTTTACTATCAACCAATCAAATGTTTTGTTTAAGTACTCAACAATTGTTTGGAACAAGGCTAAACATATGAGGAGGATACAAACTATTAAGTAATGAAGAATGTTTGATTGTAAAATAGTTATTTGAATATGGTTCAATTTAGAGTTTGTAGCTTAGTTAATGAGCCATTAAAGATGGGGCTACGTTTTAAATTAGACTCTAAGAAGTATAGGGGTGTTTGGAAGATAGTTATTATTCTCATGGCTTTGTAACTTGATATTGATGAACTATCCTGAAAGTAACAATATTTTGTTTTAGTGTGTTATGAAAGACTAGCAACTTTACACAATGTATTGCTCTATTCCTATGGTTTTAGAAGTCATTATCATAAAGTAGGTTTCCTGAGATAACTCGGTTTTCCCCATAGGATATCTTATTAGTTTTGATGATGTCTGATAGATACTTGATCGATGCTCATTAATATGAAGAGGAATTGACATTTGAGTAGTTGAAAGAGTGTTCTTGAAGGAAATGTAGTCGAACCTAACTGAGGTATCTTATGAAGGAGAGGTGATGACTTGCATACTATAATGCCATCCCGCGTTAGTAGTCTATATGAGGCTGGAGCTGCATTGAATGGGTAAGGAAATGTAGTCATGGGCTATGTAGTTAATATCGCGATATATCGGCGATATATCGTCGATATATCGTGTATCGCCCCTAAAAAATATATCGGATCAAAATATCGCCCCAAAATATCGGATCCGATAATATCGGCGATATTGGCCGATATTTGGACGATATTTTGGAATCGCGATATTTTGGTATCGGCGAGATATTGACTTTTTGACTTTTTCTGGGTTTTTTTTTTTTCAGCCCAACTGACTATTAGCCCAATTTAATTAAACTATAACCCACCCAACTTTATACCCTAAATCCCCTAATTGAAACATGCGACATCAGAATAATCAGATAACATAAAACATGCGACATTCTTAATTCTTTTCTGGGTTTTTTCTTTTTCCTAAATCAACCAGAGTAACAACAGGTAATTAAATGCTTCTTTTCTTCATTTAGTCAATTTATGCTTAATTGATTACTAGATATATAAAATAAAATATTCCTAGAAATATATATAAAATATAATATTCCTAGAAATATAAAAACCGATATCTCACCGCGAAAACCGATATTTCAAATATCGTGCCTTGAACGATACGAGATTTTTGACCGAGATAACAACATAGGTCATGGGTGAGTTCATTGAATTTGGATTGATCACAGTAGGGAGGAAATGTTGTCCTTTGGTGAATTGGTGACTGAATGTTGTTAGTATAACCGGTTGTTTGAATGTTCTTGTTAATGAAAATTGGTATAGTTGTATTAAGGTTGTATGTGTTCGTTAATTTTGAAGTTAATTAAAGTTCACCGGCTCATTAAAAAATGTTTTGGAGGACAATAATCAAGAATCGGATTGATAGAGAACACAGTTAAATAAACATTTGAATGAAGAAATGAAGGTTAATACAAAACGAGTGCTAAGAAATGAGCTGATTGCGGGAGATCAGTGGTTATACACACAATTATTTATTTATTTTTTTTCATTACTCTTTTACAGTGTCTAACTATTTTGATCCGGGTGGCGTCTTTAGAATGCCTCACAGTAAATTCAATAATTCATAACAATGTGTGTCACCAATAATTCATATACTTTACCGACAAAATAAAATCACTTTCATCATCTATTCCACTCGGCCATTCCACTTTATTTGTCAAGTGGTCACCAATAATTCATAATTGGTTCTTTTCTCTAGCTGTGTCTTCCCCATTTCTGGTCAATTATTGATTAACATTTGATGCTTAACCAATTTGTTTTGTACTTTTGTTCAGTAAATTAACACAACAACCTTGTGAGCTCCTGATTATTTAAAGTCTGTCTCGGTTTCAAGGTATTTTTACATATTTAGCATTTTTGGTATTAGTTACTAATTGCAGACACCAAGAAGATCTTACTTTTTTTAATTCACAAGTACGTTATGTAACGTTTATAAGTTTGATAGTATCATTATTTTGGTATGTATTAATCTTAAAATGAAACTTAGTGATTTACTTCTAGAAAAATGGATGTTGTATCTGCAATCCCGAAGTGCTTATTTCTATGTAGCTTATTAGGACTTATGGATATATAGTAAAATAAGCTATCCCAAGCAGCCCTTAATAAGTTAATATACAAAAGTATGGATACTGAAATAACATTTTCATCCCTTTTGTTGGTTGTTCGGTCAGGTTTCGGTTACAAACACTACCCATGTAATCTGTTTATGCTAACTGGTTGACGGGTCAACCCGAAACCTGCTTAGACCCAAGCTTAACCTGTTTATTTTCATGTCATTTTAGGAATTGGCACCCTAGTTTTAATTACATGATTTCTTATGTCTCAGGAAAATGGAGTTGGTATCTCATCTCATCGTTGAGCCTGTTGTGAAGCCTTTGACGGGTTATATTACGGAAAAGCTGCGTAACTTCACTTGCTCCGCCGAACGGGTTAAGGAAATGAAAGACAAAATGAAGGTTTTGGACGGTCAAAGAATTGATAACGAAAATCATTTGAGAAGAAATCATGCAGACTATAAAGAGATACCTGCTCGTGTAGAAGAGTGGTTGGAAGAAGTTAAAAAGATCAAGGAAGATGTCGAAAATGATGGATGCTTCGATTTAAAAAAGAAGATGAGAAGAAACGGTGAAAATAATCAGGAGATACCTGATCGTGTACCAGAGTCGTTGGAAGAAGTTGAAAAGATCAAGGAAGATGCCGACAACAATCCAACTAACAAGGATGGATGCTTCAATATAAAAAAGAAGTATCTAGCAGGCAGAAATGCTTTGAGGCATATCAAGGATATTGAACGTCTTATTAAAGAGAGTTCTGAAATGATCTGGAGTGATGCCCCCATCGGTTTCGGAAGAGTTGATTCCAAACGCCTGGCTTCAACATCAGGAGGAGGTACCCAAAATTTGTTCAAGTCAAGAGATAAGCCGTTCAATGATGCATTGAAGCTACTTCAACAAAATGATGATGATGCGGCTCGAGTGATAGCCTTGTGTGGAATGGGTGGTGTGGGGAAAACCACGCTGATGAACCAACTGAAAGAGGTTGCAAAAAATGAAAAGATGTTTAATTGCATTGTGAAGGCAGTTATTGGGAATACTCCCAACTTGCTTGACATTCAGAAGGTCATAGCAGCAGACACAGGCGCACCTCTAACCGAAACTAATGTAAAGCTAATGGCAACTTGTCTTTCCAAAAGATTTGAAGAATTTTCAAAGAGTAAAGAAAAGATTCTGGTAATATTGGACGATGTCTGGAAGGAGAGCAAGATTAAACTCGAAGATATAGGATTAGCGAGTCCTTTGCCTTATGGGTTCAAGCTGCTGCTCACATCACGAGATGCACACATTTGCCGACAAATTGCAGTTGATGCTGATTCTGCTCTTGAAGAAGTTAAGGTTGATTTCTTGGAGGAAGGGGAAGCACATGATTTCTTTTTTCGAATTGCAGGGAATTCAGCCAGACATGATCGTGATCTCTCTGAAATTGGATGTGAAATTGTCAAGAAATGTGGTTGTTTGCCCCTTGCCATCAAAATCATTGCTGCAACTCTTAAATGTGAAGAGAACATGAGTGTATGGAGACGTACACTCGATCGTTTGAAGAGAAATGATCTTGAAGAGAAAGTGCAAGAAATTATTGAGATAAGTTACGATAGTTTAGAACGAGCGGATAAAGCAATTTTTCTGCTTTGTGGCTTGTTCCCGGAGGACTCCAATATTCCTATAGAAGATCTGACAAGATATGCATGGGGACTAAAACTTTTAAAACAAGTTTCTACTATGGGAAATGCTAGAGACAGCACTCAAACAAGTGTGAGCAATCTCAAAAATAAATATTTGTTGATGGATGGTGATAGTCGTCACAGTGATTGTGTGAAAATGCATGATCTTGTGCTTGCGTTTGCTGTAGCTACTGTTTCTAAAGGTGATGAGGACGGATGTTGGATCATTCACCATGAAGATTTCTCAAAGTGGAGTGAAGCTGATAATAGTATGAGCCAGTCTTGCACGCAAATTTCGTTAGCATGCAAGGGTATGTCGGAGTTTCCCACTGACTTTAAGTTTCCAGGCCTTAGAGTTTTGAAACTTGTGCAAGGAGATGAGTCGCTAAGGTTCTCAGAAAGCTTTTATGTAGGAATGGAAGAGCTTCAAGTTATAGCATTTGAGAAAATGAAGTATTCACTAGTTCCCACATCATCCGCCAAGCTTCGAACTCTTTGTCTCGATGAATGCTCATTGACTTTTGATTTAGCTTGTATTGGAAATCTTTCGAATCTGGAAGTGCTTAGCTTTGCTAATTCTTGCATTACAATCATACCTTCCACATTCGGAAATTTGAAGAAGCTAAGACTACTGGATGTAACAGGTTGTTACAATCTTGTTATAGATGATGGTGTCTTGAAAAGCTTAGTGAAACTTGAAGAGCTTTATATGAGAAGTTTTGATGGACGTGCAGAACTTGAAAAGCTTTATAATATGAGAAGTTTGAATGGACGTGCAGTCTGCTTCACAGACAACAACTGCAGTGAACTTGCAGAACGTTCAAAAAACCTTCGTGCATTAGAATTTGAATTTATTGGTGACAATGCTCATATGAATAACATGTCTTATGAGAAACTTAAAAGATTCAAGCTCTCAGTGGGATGTTATTTTACAGAAGTTAGAGACGACGTGGAGACAAATCAAGTTGACATGCACTCATATGAAAACAGCTTGAAGCTGATCACCAACAGAGAAGAACTACTGAAATCTAAAATGAACGAGCTATTTAAGATCACAGATGCACTTTATCTACAAGTGGATGATATGAATATTCTTGAAGATGTTGATGTGGAATACCCGCATCCTCAACATCCTCCTCAAAACTCTTCATTTTACAATTTAAGACTCCTTGTAATTTCAGAATGTCCAGAGTTGAAATACCTTTTCACCCTGAATGTTGCAACAACGTTGTCAAAGCTTGAGTATCTGGATATTTCCAGATGCCCTATAATGGAAGCAGTCATATACACAGAGAATGATGGATCAGATATAATTAAGTTTTCCAACTTAAAGTATATTAGGTTGGCTGACCTACCAAAGCTATTAAGTTTCAGCAATCGCGTCAATGTTATTGAGCTGCCACTTCCCATGGAGTTGAAACTTCGAGGCCTTCCAAAAGTTACAAGCATTTATCCCATCATGCAATCTTTCTTTCACGAAGATGTAAGTATATGGTTTGTATTAATATACTGATATTGACAATATTTTCAATTAAAAGTGTTTTAATAACAGGCGGGTATCTAATGAATGAACAAATCTTTTTTTACTTTGCAGGATGCGACTCCTAAGCTGGAGAAGTTGTTTGTTTCTGATATGGGGAATTTGAAGGAGATATGGCCTCCTCAGTTTAGTAATCTTTGCCCATTGAGAGAGCTTACGGTCGAGGGTTGTGATTCCATTGAAGTCTTGTTCAACATGGATTTTGGTGAAATCGAGCAACTTAGCAGCAGCTTGAGAAGCATTAAAGTGAAGAGATGTGATAGTCTTGTGAAGCTTTTTTCATGCAATCCATTTCCATTCCTAAATAATCTACAAGAGCTTAGCGTCGAAAGTTGTGGTTCCATTCAAGTGTTATTTAACACTGACTTGGGACGTGCTTGTACAAGTGAAGAACTGGTTTGTAGCAGCAGCTTGAGAAGCATTAAAGTGTCGCAATGTGATAGTCTTGTGAATCTTCTCCCAAGCAATCCAATGCCATTATTCAATCATCTAGAAAAGCTTGAAGTATTAGATTGTGCTTCCATTGAAGTGATATTCGAAATCGACATGGGATGTGTTGGTGAAATGGATAAAGTTAGCAGTAGCAACTTGAGAAGCATTGAAGTCAAGAGATGTGATAGTCTTGTGAAGCTTTTTTCATGCAATCTATTTCCATTCCTGAATAATCTACAAGAGCTTAAGGTTGAAAGTTGTGGTTCCATTCAAGTGTTATTTAACACTGACTTGGGACGTGCTGGTAAAAGTGAAGAACAGGTTTGTAGCAGCAGTTTAAGAAGCATTGTAGTGGAAGAATGTGATAGTCTTGTGAATCTTCTCCCAAGCAATCCAATGCCATTATTCAATCATCTAGAAGAGCTTGATGTTAGATATTGTGCTTCCATTGAAGTGATATTCGACATCGAAATGGGATGTGTTGGTGAAATGGATAAAGTTAGCAGCAGCAGCAGCAGGTTGAGAAGAATTACACTGGAGCGATTAAGGAACCTTAGAGAGGTGTGGAGGATAAAAGATGCTGGAAATAACTTGATTCATGGCTTTGAAGCTATTGAAAGAATACGTATTGAAGATTGTGAGAGGTTTGAAAATATAATCACACCTGCCACAACCACTTTTGATACGAAAGCACTTAAAGAAGTTGAGATTAATGGATGCGGCAGAGAAAGAGAGAGAAGCTATGAATTGGTAAAGTATAACCAAGATCAAGAGGTACAACTCTTAACTTGAATTTTTAAAAATTTACATAAAATGATTTCCATCATTAATTTTACCCATAGATTTTATTTTCTTGTAATATGTAAGGAACGAGTGGGATAAGAAATTAATCAACAATAAGTATTCGATTTTTTTAATTAATCTATATATTGTTACTTGCTAAAATCTTTTCCCGACGCATTTTTTAATAATTAAACCTTATAACTCTAGATGCTTTTTTTTAAAAGTGAGATAATTGCATAGACTATTTATATTATATTTTATAACACAAACAATCTAAAAATATAGGTAGTACACATATTTAACATAAGGACTATTTGTATAATTGCATATAACGGCAGCAATGAATTTTGCAATTTGCTAAGGACCGTTTCTAAAATGTAACTAAACCAGAAGGACAATTTTTGTCATTTATGAAAGTGAGATAGAAGCTATTTTGTGTTATTATTAAAGTTAAAGGGGGTATTTTTCAATATTATGAGGGTTAAACTATAAATGTGATTGAATATAGGACATATTTAGCAACATAAGCAAAGCTTGAGAGGTGTTTTTGACGTTTATCAAATGCTAAATCATTGTTCATTTACAGTGATCAACATTTGATAAAGGTTAATATAGTAATATACTACTGTAATAGGAACCTACTTTCATTACTTAAGTGTTTACTTTTATATCTTTTTTTTTTAACAACAAGAATTTACTTTTATATCTTAAATACATAAAAATACTGATAATAGGAATCAAAGTTAACATCCTGAATAAACCACTAGTGGATGTGGCTTTTTTTTACGTATTTTTTTCAACTTAAAAAAATCATAAAAAAAATAATAATAAAAATAAATAATTAAATAAAAGGCAAAAACATCCAAATATTTCTAATTTGTTTTTTGAGTTAGTTACAAAAGTTTTCGTGGTGGTTTCCCAAAAATTACAAATTTTGTCTCGAATTTTTAACAAAAGGCAAGTATAGACTATTTTTTGAAACAATTAAGCTTTTAGTCCCTACTCTATCATGCCTTAAAATATGCCGTTAAGAGGGTGCACTTGCAATCTACGTAAGGGCAAAATAAGAATGTCTTTTTTGTTTATTTATTTATTTATTTATTTATTTTATTTATTTATTTATTTTTTTTAATTTGGATTTCTTTTCAAAAATTATATTATTTGACTTAGGATTTGGTGCAATTTTAACTCTATTCGATTTTTATCCATGGAAAATTATTACTAAAATTATTATACAAAATTTGTGGTTGTGGTATGCAGATTAAGGTTATATCTAAAGTTGCACTCCCATCCTATCTATTACACACTTTCCATCACCTTCATAAACTTTCATTGCGTAACTATAAAGCTGCGGAGGTGGTGTTTGAGATAACGACTCCAAGTAGTAGAGAATCACCTCACAATACTCAACGACCACCAATACTCCCCTACCTTGAAAATTTAGAGTTAAAGCTAATGGGGGGGATGAGTCATGTGTGGAAGTGCGATTGGAATGAATTCTTAATTCTTCAAAAACCACAGTCACAGTCCTCATTCCATAACCTCACAACCATATCAATGTACAAGTGCCACAACATCAAGTACTTGTTTTCACCTCTCATGGCGAAACTTCTTTCCAGTCTAAAGAAAGTTGATATATGGCAATGTGATGGTATTGAAGAGGTTGTTTCAAACAGAGATGACAAAGATACCTCTTTATATTCCCACATAAACACCAGTCTCTTCCCTCATTTAGACATTCTTGAGCTTGAAAATCTCAGAAGTTTCAAGTGTATTGGTGGTGGCGCCAATGGTATATCTGGTGACATTCATGACCAGCTTAAGGTATGTTTCCTATATATTCAGCAACTAAAATAAAGATTGGTTATTTTTGTTAATATTATTAGCTCTGTTAATTTTATAATTAAATTCTCGTTTTTTTCAGTTATCTTCTTGGTCCTTATGCCAATACGCTAGAGAGATAAGGGTAATAAAATGTGATGCATTGTCAAGTGTGGTTCCATTGTATGCTGTAGGACAAATGCAAAAGCTTCATGTTCTGGAAATATGGGATTGCAAATCGATGACAGAGGTGTTTGAAACTAAAGAGATCAACAACATGAGTGATACTGATACTGGAAAGTCACTTCCAAGGCTAGAATATATTACGATGTTCAAACTTCCAAAACTAAAGGTCTTGAAAATTCAAGGGTGCAACCTTTTGGAACATATATTCACATTTTCTACTCTTCAAAGCCTCACGCAACTCCAAGAGTTAGAGGTAAAGGATTGCAAGGCAATGGAAGTTATTGTTACGGAAGAAAATGGAGAGCATACAACGGCATCGGCATCTGTTGTGGTGGACTTTTCTCATTTGAAGTCCCTTATACTAGTCAATCTACCAAACTTTGTGGGTTTCTTCTTGGGGAAGAATGAATTCACATGGCCAGCATTGGAAAACGTTGTGATCGATGAATGCCCAAATATAACGGTGTTCACTTATGGTCAGTCTACGGCTCTGAGGCTTAACTACATAAATACAAGCTTAGGCAATCATAGTGTTGAGTGTGGCCTTGACTTTCGTGTGACCACCACCTCACATCAGGTATAACTTAATATTTGAGACACTGCATAAACTTCTAGTTAGAGTCAATTAACCTTATTAATAATTGTAATCTTCATTAAAATTACAGCCTTTTGGCTTATTTTACTCACATCTGAAAGGGTTTTTTTTTTTTTTTTTTTTTTTTAATCATTGAACCAACTGATATGTACAATTATCTATGACAAAAGCTCGTGTATTTTTACCTTGTAGGCCCGATTACCAAGTTATGAAAGTTCAAGCTCATACAGCCCTACTACTATAGAACGGTTGCCTTGGTCTTATCATAATTTGATCGAAGCGGATATGAATAATAACCCCTGTGGTGGACAGACTCTTTTTTCATCCGATAAGCTGCTACAACTGCAAAAGCTTGAAACTGTTCGATGTTGGGACTGTCAGGACATTGAGCAGATATTTGATTCAGAAACTGTTGCTGAAATTCCAAAATTGAGACAAGTGGAGTTGTGGTGGTTGAGAAGTCTCAAGTATATATGGAAGAGCAAGCATGGGACAGTATTAAAGTTTCCAAACCTAACAAGACTGTCTATTGATAAATGTGATAGTTTAGAATATTTATTTACATGCTCGATGGTTGGTAGTCTATTGCAACTCCAGGAACTACATATAAGTAACTGCGACAGTATGAAGGTAATTGTGAAGGGAGAAGAAGAAGAATGTGATGCCATAGTGAATGCTATTGTGGTGTTCCCTTGTCTAAAGTCCTTAAAACTTGAATCTCTTGATAGTCTCGAGGGATTTTGCTTAGGAAAGGAAGCTTTTGAATTTCCATCATTGGATACCTTGCAAATTACAGGTTGGTGTCCAAAAATGACGGTTTTCACCAAGGGAGATTTGTCTGCTCCAAAGCTATATGCAATTAGTAGTAATTGGGATAGGAAGTATAATATACACAACAGGCTGAACTCCGTTATAAAAAACTTTTCCCATAGAATACGAAAGAGGGACTGAATCTGTAAAAGTCATTGTTCTTATGCTTCACAACTCCTTCATTTGTTGAAACGCTGTTTCAGAACCAACGAATCTCTCAAATGACTCAAACAGGAAATCTGTTTTCAGGCAAGTTGTTGGGTTTATGTTTGTATCTGCGTAATGAATACCTTTATATAGGATTAAAGGTAATTAGGAATTTTGAATTTTAAGTTATTAATTTAGGGTTTGTATAGGTGGGTCGGGTCGGGTTGGGATGGGTTTTGGTCTCGGGTCTGGATGGGTTTGGGTCTATATAGGTACGGGTCTAGATGCGGTAATTGCTAAACGAAACAGGGGAGGAGGGGACTTAACGAATTAAGTGGACTAACTGCAAAGAAAACGTGTAGTTAGCACCTGCTTTAGCGTCCTATATTAGGGAATGTTCTGTGTCAACCTCATCTACTGATTTGGTTATAGTGATGTAGTGAATCAAGGTGATTAAGAAGAGATCAACATCAAAAGGAAAAATCAACTGCCTTATCTTAGAAATTTTCCAGTTGTATTAGACTTGAGATGTTAGAGACGTAAGTTCACTTTAAAGGTTTTAAGATTATGACAATGTCATAGTAATTGATGATAGAGATCAAATTGTAATTTTACTCGAGTTATAATTAATCATGCCGGATATGCATCCAAGTGCCTTTGACGTTTACCTTTTTTCGTGTCTCATATTTACAGATTGTGCGCTTTCGCAGGAACTTCAGAAGTCTACGCAGGTTACAACTGGTGGTCTTCATAATGCTATGCCTAAATTCTTGGGAAGTATGGGCATAAAAGTTGGTTTTAGACAAGCAAATTCTGTTGTTCCAAAGAAGTTTGAGAGATGTATGAAAGGGCCCAAACAGCAGTTATCATCCACATTTGTCACAGTAACCAATTCAAACGTAGCAAGAAAATGGGGGCATCTGGTAAACAAGTGGGAAGAGTTGCTAAAAATTTGGATATGTGTGGTTTTTCATTTTGTGTTGGTGCAAAATGGTTGTTCAGGTAGTGAAATCATGGGGCCGCTTGATGTTGCTATGTTTTATGCATTATTTGTAGCTATATACGTTTGTGTTCTTTTGGATACTCGTAGATGCACGAATTTTCAACTTTTTGTCGAACGGGTCGTTGAATTGAATAAACTTTTGCCATGTACTTTGCTTGATTGCCTTTGCACATGTCTGCTTAATCACACAAGTTATGTGATATTTTCAGTGAGCTTATTCTGGGCTTCTGGCTGAAAAAGGAATCATCCAGGCTCGAATAATAATAGATTGTTAAAAAAAAAACTAAACTATCAAAATAGAGCTTGAAACAAGAAAAAAACCCTGATATAGCCAACAATTGGTCTTGGCGGATATAACCGGGTTTTGGCCGGATATGACCGGATACAGGCGGGTCTTGGCCGGATATGACCGGATATAGGCGGGTCATGACCGAATATAACCTTGAAAGACACAAAAGGAGTACCTTAGTGACTGAAATGGAATTGACTGTCCAAAAATAAGCTTAACTTCTTTGCATTCCCCGTCACAAAAGTCACTGGTAGTAACTTCACTAAACCCCCACACCACTCGCCATTTTTACAGTTGAGTTTTTATATGATAGATTTACTTACGGTTGACTACCAAAGGAATTTATGGGCCTTTTGTTGTTATAATATGGGCTAAGCCCATATGTAAAAAGTAATTTTATAGTTTATGTTAAATAGATGGAGGGAGAGGAAAAATGATGTCTTTACTTAGAAGGTTAAGATTCAATTCTCAGCAGAATCTTTAGTAGGATTATTTTTTTAAAATTATATCTATGTTGACAAAATCCTTAAATGATACTAGTACATAAACATATGACAATAGTGACATGTATACTTGTAAAATTGTTTTAAACCAGTCAAAAAGTAATTTCGGCTGATCTCGGACATTTTGACCCGCTATTTTGACTGACGAGGCCGTTTTGTCCCATAAAGCTTATTTATCTGTTTTGACCCATAAATAGTTTTACTGGTTTTGACCTGGCCCAATGTTTCGACTAGTAAACTTTTTTTTTTCTTACTGGTTTTGACCCGACCTGTTTTGACCCATTAGATATTTTTTTACCAATTTTGACGGGACCTGAAAATTCTAAATTGTGATGTTGTGCAGGACCATGAGAAACAACACTGAGAGGAGGAAACTGGGATACTTCTCATGTGGGACCTGTAATCCTATTGATGACTGCTGGAGGTGTGACAAAAACTGGCAGCATAACCGCAAGCGTCTTGCTGACTGTGGCATTGGATTTGGGCGAAATGCCATTGGAGGCCGTGACGGTCGGCTTTATGTAGTCACTGATTCCAGAGACGATGACCCTGTTAACCCACGACCAGGCACCCTACGTCATGCTGTCATACAAAAGGCTCCATTATGGATCATGTTCAAACATGACATGGTGATTACGTTAAAGCAAGAACATATTATGAACAGTTTTAAAACCATTGATGCGCGTGGAGCTAATGTTCATATAGCTTATGGAGGTTGCCTAACTCTTCAGTTTATTACCAATGTTATTATTCACGGTTTACACATTCATGACTGTAAACCAACTGGTAACACGCTGGTTAGAAGCTCTCCGTCTCATTATGGTTGGAGGACAATGACTGATGGTGATGCTATTTCTATGTTTGGATCAAGTCATATATGAATCGATCATAACTCACTCTCTAAATGTGCTGACGGACTTGTGGATGCTGTTATGGGCTCGACTGCCATCACCATTTCCAATAACCACTTAGCTCACCACAACGAGGTACGTCAATCTTGATATCATAACTTGAAAAACGACGGGTCGAAATGGGTCAAGTCGGGTGAGTTGATGTGAAACATTTTTGTCCTAAAACGCGTTAGAGGTCACATATAACCACAATCAACGCGTGTATAAGCACATGCATCACATTATCATATCTACTAATAATTGTAAAAAAGCAAAAAGATCCACACTTTAATGATTTATACTTTGATAACAGGTGATGTTGTTGGGCCATAGTGACTCATAGTGATTTATACTTTAATGATTTATACTTTGATAACGCGTGTATATGATCGACTAACAACCTGGAAATCTAAAGCGGAACTTCGAAACTTGAAGACAAAACACACAATTACAGCAGCTAATATGTTTGACAGAAAAGAAAGAAACCTTGCACAAGATAATGACCCAAACGATTATATGTATTCGTTTGTAAACTTGAAAAGAAAACGGTACAATGACCCCTCCCCCCTCACCTCTTTATTATAGAGATGAGGGGGGAAGAAAACCAACTCTAAACTGAGTTGTAGTCGGCTGCTACAAAGGAGAAAACCAAAAACCGAATGCTTGGACTTAACCTATCGTTTGAGACCCTATATATAATAGTTATAGTCGGCTATGCATTGTGTATAATGGAACCGACATATAGTCTTTCCTTTTTGACTACACATGAACCAATGTTTCACTAAAGCCCCTATACTATAAACTATAGACTAATAAGGATACTAAAATATTAACAAAGTGACTATAGCTTATAACCACTTTGGTAAAGGTCTAATTCAGAGAATGCCAAGGTTCACATCCATTTATGACTAGAAATTTAATTCACTGTTTTTGTACAATGTAAATTAGGTGCATATCTGACTTAATTTTGGTAAAAAAATAATAATGTTGCAGATGCAGACATGGTTATTTTCATGTAGTAAACAATGACTACACTCACTGGGAGATGTATGCTATTGGTAGAAGTGCAAGCCCCACCATTAACAGCCAAGGCAACAGATATCTTGCCCCTGCCAATCCTTTCGCTAAAGAGGTAACTTTAATACTACTTGACTCTATATTTATAACTTGGTTGGTGTTTGAATGTCATTATGGAAATAATGTGATAATTGGCACTTGATATTTAAATCGGCGGGAAACTCTGACCCGTGCACCCTTTTTGGATGCTGACTAAAGACATTGGGCACCTATTACATTAACCTTTAGCTGGAAGTTGGGATTGAACCCAAGACCTGTTTCTTCAAAACCCTCCTTGACCGGTCTATTGGACGATTGCCTTTTTGATGTTGATTTTGAGATGGAAATTTGGTTATGTGTACAGGTTACAAAGAGGGTGGATACGGCTGCAGGAAAATGGCATGGATGGAACTGGAGATTAGAAGGTGATCTACTTCTTAACGGTGCTTATTTCACCCCATCTGGTGCTGGAGCATCGGCTAGCTATGCTAGAGCCTCAAGTTTGGGTGCTAAATCATCTAGCATGGTTGGTAGCATGACCTCCAATGCCGGTGCTCTTGACTGCCGTAGGGGTCGCCAGTGCTAGCTTCCGTCTATCCTCTCACCAACTTATTTCAATGTTTTTCTAGTGTGTTCATTTCACATTCCATATTTTTCTCCCTTTTGATCTTTTTTTTTTCTTGCCCTATTTCTGGCAAGTGAGTGTTATTTACACATCAACATGTCTCGTGCAACCTCGGCCAAGCTTCAATTGAGAACACGAACTATGTATTCACTATTTTCGGGAGTAGGTTTGAAGTGTTGCTCACACGTGTGCTTTGTCTGCTAGTTTGTGTTTTAGATCTGACTAGGTATATTGGTTTTAGGTTACATGATCCAAATGGTTTCTTCTTTTTCGTTCTTTTCCGCTTTCTTCCTAATTTTTCAAGTGTAATTTGGGTGTCTTGAGTCGATACAAGTTGTAATGTCGGATGTTGTCATGAAATGAGAAGGATAGTTTATTTTCTGTGACTGTTATTTAAGATCTTTAACATACAAAAAAGGCTAAAAGCATATGCATCTAACTTAAGTTCTAATTATCAAATGGTGAAAGCATTGCAAGTATGTTACAGTCAATGGTTAAAAGTTGCATAATTTGTAAAAATACATTCCTAAATTTGTTAAAAGCCAATAATACATTGTACTTTTTCAATTTGCATATGTAATGCATCGTTATTCAGAGAGTGCGAGCCTTTAACTAAAATGTAGGTGGCCTAATCGAGGTATGACCTTGGCCGTTTTCGACCCTTTCTATGGCCACTTCCAAGATATTTACGTGGTGAAGTTTGAACCTGAGATCTCTTGTGAGGATATTAAGATGTCTGACCACTATGAAAAGAAACACAAGCATTGCAAAATGATGAAACTGTTATGGTTCTTGCTTTGTCTTGTGCCAAGCATGATCTTGTTTCAACTTTTCACTTTTGGTGCGAAATTTAAATGTTTTGGAGGGTGAGTTGGTGTGGTCATGATTTTGGTTTCTTTAATAATAATGTTGTTTTTTTTTTTTTTCTTTAGTATTACCAAAAGGTCTCATGAAGACTTTTCTTTTGTCAAAGCTAGTAATGATCCGGTCTCAAAGACATTAAAGAGCATTGGATCCTTCTTCACCAGCTTTTTTATCCACATTTATCAAATTTTGTACATGGTTTTTCCCTCCATATCAACTCTTGTATTTGAACTTTAGACCCAAAAAAAAGTGGCCTTGCATTACCAATGACACGTAACTAATGTCGTGCCATGTAATTCTAGAAACACGGCATGAGTTGCATTATCGCCAATTGTTTCCTTTGCTGCAACCAAACAAAAAGGAATGAAAAAAAAAATGTGAGTAAACCCATGAAACTAGTGATAAAGTTTGTACTCCGTAAAAGATATCCGAGTTCAATTGCATCGTCACTTAATAATCGTATTTAAACATTGGCATTAGTATCAGAGTAGCTTCAAAATACAAATGCTCTATAATGAACCGATAACTTAAGTAGCATTGACTGATACCTCTTGGGAAAAAAGCAATGTGAAGTGAGAAAATCACAACCAAAAACTCCCAGCTATAATATCTTGTTTAGAAGTACAATATGAATCTAAAGCGTTTTGCACCAATAGATATAAATTTCTATCTTAGGTTTCGAATACATATCCAGCCTCAGCAAAGTGGGATTCTACCGGTGCAAGAGCTCTTCCGCGATGAGAAATCTTGTTCTTTTCTTCCTTGGGCATTTCAGCATATCTACAATAACAGAAATCATAAAATTAGTTTGGTTTTATTGCAAGCATGCGATGATATAAAAGATGCAGGGAGATTAGAGATGGTGAGTCAAAATGGTCGGGTTGAAACGGATCAAAATCAATTTGCTTTGTAAGAGTGTCAAATCGGATTAAGGTCCATAAGAGTGTAAAATGATTCAGGTTCAAACAGGTGGTTAGGTCACACGGGGAACCTACAAAAACTTGACGTGACTTTCAACGTGTTTGACCCATTCGACCCATTTGATGTGTTCCTCTTTTAGCTAATCTTGATTTGAGACATTGGACCCGTTAAAGATATGAAAAAGCCAAGACCCTTTTATAAGTTAATCGGTCGAAATTGCCACTTATTATGGAGATGATCCTATAGAAACAAAGATGGGATTATGTTTGATCATAACCATCAGGTGAGAAGTTTCACCTATATGGGATACAAATGTAATGGTTATATCAAACGCATAATATTGTAGATGCTTACGTGCCGACTTGTGCATTTCTAGTACTCTAATCTATATCATTCATCTGTTCATAATAGAGCGTTTCGTATTTGAAGCTACTTGGATTCTTAATGAAAAAGTTTAAATTATGTTATTAAGTGATGACGCAATTAATCTAATACACACACAATCAGTAACACCTTTAATCCTATATAAATTGAGTTCATTACGCAAATACAAACATAAACCAAACAACTTGCCTGAAAACAGATCACGTGTTTGAGAGAACATTCCGGTGCCTGTAGCCGTGGCGGTTGGCCTGAGTTGGTTCCGAATCAGCGTTTCAAAAATGAAGGAGTTGTGAAGCACAAGAACAATAACTATTGTGCACCAACACAAAATGATAACACCACACATATCTCATACTTTTAGCAACTCTTCCCACTTGTTCAGCAGATGCCCCCATTTTCTTGTTATGTTTGAATTGGTTACTGTGACAAATGTGGACGATAACTGCTGTTTGGGCCTTTTCATATCTCTCTCAAACTCCTTTGGAACAACAAAATGTACAGAATCTGCTTGTCTAAAACAAACTTTTATGCCCATACTTCCCAAGAATTTAGGCATAGTCATAAACTTTCATACCTCTCTCAAACCACCAGTTGCAACCTCTGTAGAAGTCCCTGCAAAAGCACACATTTTGTAAATATGAGAGATGAAAAAAGGTACCCGTCAGGAACATGACGATACAAAAATTTTCAGGGAAATTACTATAATTCAAGTAAAATTACAATTTGATCTCTAAGATTTCAAGTCTAATAATATAACTCGAATATTTCTAAGATAAGGAAGTTGACTGTTCCTTTTGACGTTGATCTCTTGTTAATCACACCTTGATTCACTAGTTTACTACGGAGTACAATCAAGTCAGTAGATGAGGATGGTACAGAACATTCAATAATATAGGACGCTAAAGCAGGTGCTAACTACACGTTTTCTTTGCAGTTAGTCGACTTAATTCGTTAAGTCCCCTCCTCCCCTGTTTCGTTTATCTTGTATCTGGTACTAGGAAAAGGTTTGATTACCATAAATGAAGTTTGAAGCCTATATCCTGTAACGAAAGGTCATTCCATTCCAACTCTAAAAGCAAGAAATTATTCCACCCTTTACCAAATTGTGATATTCAATTATCAAAACAAGATTTTACAGTTACTACTTTCAAACACATACGTAAATAAGTAGCCAATAAAAACACAGGTTATAGCTTATGAACAACACCAAAAGTGCTCCAATCAACTAAAACACATTACGCATCATTTTATTAGAACATGAATATAACAGAATTCAAAATACATGAATCACTAACATAGATTAACCCACATTGCAATATCCAAATTAAACTATATAAAAACATTCAGGTAACACCAATTAATCTAATACAGTTTAAAGGTAACACCAATTAATCTAATACAGTTTAAAGTAACAATAATCAATAGACAAACACACGAATCAATTAGACTAAAACATACACCCTAAATTAATAACTTCAAATTCAAATTTTCTAATTACCTTTAATCCTATATAAGTTGAGTTCATTATGCAAATATAAACAAAAACTTAACAGCTTGCCTGAAAACAGATCACGTGTTTGAGTGTTTTGAGAGAACATCATCGGTAACTTGCGGAGTACATTCTGGTGCCTATAGCCGTGGCGGTTGGCCTGAGATCCTGATTCTGCACACGAATCGAGATGAGATTCGTTGGATTGAGTTGGTTCTGAATCAGCGTTTCAAAAGTGAAGGAATTGCGTGTAGCTTTGGAGCAGACAAATCTCCCTTGGTGAAAACCGTCATTTTTGAACAACTTCTAATTTCCAAGGTATCCAATGATGGAAATTCAAAAGCTTCCTTTCCTAAGCAAAATCCCTCGAGACTTTCAAGAGAATCAAGTTTTAAGGACTTTAGACAAGGAAACACCACAATATCATTCACTATGTCATCACATTCTTCTTCTTCTTCTCCCTTCACAATTACCTTCATATTGTAGCACCCCTTTATATGTAGTTCCTGGAGTTGCAATAGACTACCAACCATGGAACATGTAAACACATATTCTAAACTCAAACAGCCACGAATAGACAGTCTTGTTAGGTTTGGAAACTTTAATATTGTCCCCTGCTTGCTCCTCCATATATACTTGAGATCATATAACCACCATAAGTTCACTTGTCTCAAGTTTGGAATTTCAGCATCAGTTTGTGAATCAAATATCTCCTCAATGTCCTGACATCCACTACAATTGACAGTTTCAAGCTTTTGCAGTTGTGACAGTTCATCAGATGAAAAAAGAGTCTGTCCACCACGGGGGTTATAACCCATATCCGCTTTGATCAAATTATGATAAGACCAAGGAAACCTGCTGTATCGGGTAATCGGGCCTGCAAGGTAATAAAAACACAAGCTTATGTCACAGATAATTGTATGTATCAGTTGGTTCAATGATTAAAAAAAAAAAAAAAATCCTTCATATGCGAGTAAAATAAGGCAAAAGGCTCTACATGATTGTAAAACCGTTGGGCTTTGGGGATCACATACATAACCGAACCGTTGATATTTGCTAATCATATTACTTTCGATCAAATAATTACGCTGTAATTTTGATGAAGATTACAATTATCAATAAGGTTAATTGACTAATGCTAGAAAAGAAACTGACATGGGAAGGTTTTTTCTTTTTTACTTTAAAATAAAAATAATACCTGATACCGTTATTTGTGGGCATTCACGGATCACAACCTCTTCCAATGCTGGCCATCTGAATTCATTCTTCCCCAAGAAGAAACCCACAAAGTTTGGTAGATTGAATAGTATAATGGACTTCAAACGAGGAAAGACCATCCCGACAGAAGCAGTTGTGTGGGAATTTATAGACACATCTTCATCATCTCTGTTTGAAATCACCTCTTCAATAGCATCACAACACGATATATCAATTTCCTTTAGGCTGGAAAGAAGTTTCACCATTAGAGGTGAAAACAAGTACTTGATGCTGTTGCACCGGTACATTCTTATGGTTGTGAGGTTACGGAATGAGGACTGTGATGGTTGTTTTTGAAGAATTAATTCATTCCAATTGCACTTCCACACATGACTCATCCTCTCCATATAGTATAACTTTAATTCTTCAAGATTGGGGAGTATGATCAGTTGTTGCTGGTTATTGTGAGGTGATTCTATACTAATTGGACTCGTTATCTCAAAAAGCACCTCCACATTTTCATATCTCCACGAAAGATTAAGTTTATGAAGGTGATTAAAAGTGGGTAATGGGTATGCAATTTTAGAAATCTGCATATCACAACCACAAATGATATATTTAGTAATAATTCCCATTGAGAAAATATGAATATAACTGCAACAAATTTTAAAAAAATATATATATAACTTATTCAAGAAGAAACATCTGGATTTGAGATAGAAGAAACAGGGTAGAAATAGCATTTTTTTCTATTTATTTTAAAAATAATAAAAAACCCAATATAATTTTTTTATTTATTTTAAAAAGGATAAAAACAAAAATGGAAATCATTTATTAAGTTGTACCTCTTTCTCTTTCTCAACCAATTCATTCTTTCTCTTGCTTTCTCTGCCGCATCTATTAATGTCAACTGATTTGAGTGCTCTCATATCCAAATTGGTTGTGGCAGGTGTGATTAAATTTTCAAACCTCTCACAATATCTAATCTCTATGCTTTCAACAGCTTCAAATCCATGAATCAAGTTATTTCCAGCTTCTTTTATCCTCCACACCTCTCTAAGCTTCCATAACCACTCCAGCTTAATGCTTCTCAACCTGCTGCTGCTAACTTTATCCATTTCACCAACACATCCCATGTCGATGTCGAATATCACTTCAACAGAAGCACATGATCTAACTTCAAGCTCTTCTAGATGATTGAATAATGGCATTGGATTGCTTGGGAGAAGATTCACAAGACTACGACATTCCTTCACTACAATGCTTCTCAAGCTGCTGCTACAAACCTGCAAAGTAAAAAAATATCTGTTCATTCATTAAATACCCGCCTGTTATTAAAACACTTTTAGTTTAAAATTGTTAATATCAATATACTAATACAAAGCATATACTTGCCTCTTTGTTCAAGAAAGATTGTGTGGGGGAAATATTACTCGACATAAAAGATGTTGCACTATCGGGATAAATGCTTGTAATTTTTGGAAGGCCTACAAGTTGCAACTCCATGAGACGTGGTAGCTCAATTACATTGAAGTTATTGCAGAAACACAATAGGTTTGGTAGCCTGGCCAACCTGAGATACTTTAAGTTGGAAAACATGATATCGGATCCATTATTCTCAGTATGTATGACGGCTTCCATAGCATCGCAGACGAAAATTTCCAGATACTCGAGCTTTGACAAATTTGTTGCAACACTCTATGAGAAAAGGTATTTCAAATCTGCACATTGTGTAACTACAAGTATTTAAAGCGCATTGGGTTAATATTAAGTTGCAAAATTATTGAAGTGTTATTAAGGTTAATATTGGTCAAATCAGAAAATGAAATATTGTGGTGTTCTTTTTTTTTTTTTTTTTACTTTTTTTTTCTTTTAATAAATGTGCATAAATATGGTTGGATCCGAAAATAGAACAAACTCACAACCTAACGGGGTGTTTGGGATTGCTTATTTAAAATGGATTATGCGTTTTGAACACGGATAATTAGATAATATGCTGTTACAAAACATGGTTTTGAAATATAGTGTTTAGATTTGATTTTGATGTTTGATAACGCAATAATCTGATAATTAGTTTTTTTAAAATGTTTGGCTTATATAAGATTATTTATGACTCGTCATGTAAAATGACGAAAAGGATATTCTTAGTTTTACATGATATAATTTATAGTTAAATATGTAACATTTTTCTTCTTATTTTATATAACATGACATACAAATTATTTATAACATTTATTTAAAAAATCATTAACAAAATAAACAAATCACTTCTACCTTATACTTTTGGTTTCATCCTCACCACATACCACTCTTCTCCACAAAATTCACTTTTACCAAAGACTCCAATTCCGTCCCTCCTACATCTGCAATCTACAGTTCACAACTTACATTATTAGAAGGCAATACAAAACCTAAGATTCCAATCAACAGATCACAACCCACATCTGTTGCGACACACCCCTTTCCCTAAATTACAGATAGAATTACACGGGGCAAGCATAATTAATTACACCGATTAAGTCAGGTTTGTGATTGGTTTGAAAAGTGGTTTACTTTTTGTGTTTAGGTTGTCCTTCCACCGATTAAGTACACTGAAAGCATAAAAATAAATATTAAGTTGAACTAATACTTGATACCAATTAAGTAAGGAAACCATCCATAAGTACATTTTTGTAATTTTTATAAACTTTGTGTGATTTTTTGGTTGCAGTGCGCGCTATTATGGTGTTTAAAGAAGGTATATTTGATGACCCGTTATCGAATTGGGATGCTTTGGATTCAGATCCTTGTGATTGGGGTGGCGTTTCTTGTTTAAACGACCATGTTAACAAAATGTAAGCAAGCTGAGTTTTTTTTTTTTTTTTTTTTTTTTTTTTTTTTTTTTTTTTTTTTAAATATATTTATCGATTACGTAGGAATGATATTAGCAACGATAGTGAGTTGTGAGTTTGTTTATGTAGTAGCATTTCCGCCTACTCATTAAAAGGATTCATTGCGGAACAAGTGTTGCAGCTCACATTCTTACACGAACTGTATGTTAGTTTCATTATCTTTGTATACAGTAAGATAAATATATTAAAATCGCCCTTTTGCAAACATGATGTAAACCCACTTCCATTATTCATTTAAATCTGCTGAAATCCATTTCTTCATGTTAGAATGATAGAAATGCAACTTATTGTGCATTTATTTTGTTGAATTTGTTAGTTGAAATGAGTTATCTAAATATAGTTGGGGACATGCTTTCTATTCCTTTATTTGTATAAACACGTTTGATTGTCTATATAGAAAAAAATAGGTTAAGTTTTTTTGTTGTTTATGATTATTATCTTTGGAAATTGAAGTTGGTAAGTGCGAAATCGCAAAATATTTGGATCCTCATTTCTGGTTCCAAACACTTTTCCTCCTTGCATTGATTGAATTGATCTTTTGGGTGTGAAATTTCCCAACATTTTAGATGACTAAAATTATACCGTACTGGGCAAAGATCCTATCTGTGTTTGTTTATTTTTTTGTTTATGAGCTTTGACATATTTTAAACTTGTGTATGATTTGGTCCCCATATCATTAGGATGGCTGATGGCTCTCTAAAATTGCTAATCTAGGATTCTAAATTCTTACTTTGCAGAGGCCATGGAGTCAGTTTGTAGAGGCCATGAAGTCATCCTAGAGCTATTCAGGCATGCGGTTTAAACTATTCTTTTCATATGTGCTATTAAAAATTAAATAGACTTGACGGTCTTCTAAAAATATCGCTAATCTAGGCATCTAAATTCTTACTTTCCAAAGGTGATTGAGTCAGGTTGCAGAGGTCATGGAGCCAACCTAGAGCTATTCAGGTATGCGGATTTCATTATTCTTGTCATGTTTCTATCAAAAATTAAATAGAGTTTACAGCAAAGTTGAGCACAAAACATCACTCAAACCAAGGCATTCAAATTATATTCAACACTAAACAGTTGCTAGATCACGACACTAAAAATAAACTTGACAAAATTATAACTGACACCACCTATTAAACCCCTTATTTCCTATGTGACATTTTCCGTGACTGGAGTTGCTCACTCGTCATGTTCTTTAGCATGCTTATCAACCTGGGTTGATGCAACAGTCTCGTCTTCTGCATCTGGATTCTCTTCAACATACCTTGCATCATTTTTTTTTTAAGAAAATGTTACTGCGTGCAACAATCATTATCCAGTTGGAATTTTATACTTCAACGCAGTGACTAACCTCCTTTTCTTTTTTGACTCAGATGCCTTTGCTGGTGTAGATATTTGTGGGCGCCTAACCAGTCTCTTAAGCGGGCTCTTGTGAATATTGCTGCTACTCTCTACGGCGTCATCATCCAAAACCTCGGTCACGTCAGGGAGTTTGAAACTGTAGAAGTATTGGATGGGATAACATTGGTGCAGCCGTGCAGGTGAAGCTCTCAAACTCGCCATAATTATATACATAAATTGAATATTAGAAGATTTATTTAGCATACATCAGAAGATTATAAGTTGTGATCGTGTTTCACAGTCGAATAATACGATGCTAGTAAGAATCTTTAAATATCCCCTCCTTCCATAATTAAGTCAATTTTTAAACAACTTAAACTACAGCGAAATAGTTCAGCTTTCAAGACTTCAGACCTTGCTATGATTGTTGGATAAGATACATTGTATCTTTTGATCAGAGAATATTATCACAAGTGGGGATGGTGGACATTGATTGTTGGCAAGTTGAGATGGCAAGTTGCAGCCACTTCACATGCATTTTTCTGCCTATAAAAGGCAATGACAGATTGCTCTTTTCATCATCCCATTTCCAAACGAGCAAAACACATAGTGTTCTTTGGATCTTATTCTTTCTCTAGTAGTTCTTGTGTAAAAGAAGAGAGTTTGGTATATTTCCTAGTACAAGAGATATAAAGTTGTATTATCCTTGTAACTAGAGAAAAGGTGTAACTCCTAGTTTACATAGTGAAACATATCTTTCCTTGCCCGTGGTTTTTACCCTATTGGGGTTTTCCACGTTATATCCGTGTGTCATCTTTTATTCTATTTCATATTTTAGTTGTGGGTTTGCTTCAGTCCGGTGTCACTTTTCTCAACAAGTGGTATCAAGAGCTAAGGTTGGGTGTGTGTATAATTATTTATCGTATGCTCTGTGGTTGCCACTAATTAGTGGACCCTCTACATCAAAAGATAAATAAGATTATATTCACTCAAAAGGTGTTCGGTACTATTATTAACAAATAATAGTTTTGTCAAAAAGTAGATTGTGATTGTAGCAATGGCGGCAAAATTTGAAATCGAAAAATTCAATGGGAATAATTTCTCTTTGTGGAAATTAAAGATGAAGGCTATCCTTAGAAAGGATAAATGTTTAGCGGCCATTGACGAAAGGCCAGCTGAGGTCACGGATGACAGTAAATGGGACGAGATGGATGGAAATGCTATTGCAAATCTTCATCTGGGATTAGCAGATGGAGTTTTGTCAAGCATAGAGGAGAAGAAAAGTGCAAAGGAGATTTGGGATCATCTTGCTCGATTGTATGAGGCAAGATCGCTCCACAATAAAATATTTCTCAAGAGGAAACTTTATGCTCTTCGCATGACGGAATCTACTTCAGTGACTAAGCACGTTAATAACCTGAATACTCTATTTTCTCAGCTCACATCTTTGAGTTGTAAAATAGAGCCACAAGAACGTGCTGAAATTCTACTTCAAAGTTTACCTGACTCATATGACCAACTCATAATCAACTTAACCAGTAATGTTCTTTCGGACTATCTAGTCTTCGATGATGTTGCAGCCGCTATTCTGGAAGAAGAAAATAGGCGTAACAATAGGGAGGACAGACAGGCCAGTTCAAGACAGGTGGAGGCGTTGGTGGTAACGAGAGGGAGGTCAATGGAACCTGGCTCCAGTGGGAGTCACAATCATGGTAAATCTAAAACAGGAAAGAAGAAGAATTTTAAATGCTTCAACTGTGGCAAGCAGGGTCACATGAAGAAAGATTGTAGGAGTTTAAGAAACTCTAATCCTCAAGGAAATGTCGCCAGCACTTCAGAAGATGGTAATGCTCTGTGTTGTGAAGCAGCGGTTGCAAATGAAGGCAGGACGAGATTTGCAGATGTATGGCTGTTCGATACGGGAGCAACTTTTCATATGACCGCAAGAAGAGAATGGTTTCATCAATATAAACCTATCTCTGGAGGCGGATCTGTGTACAGTTGCAAGGATGAAAAACTAAAGATCATTGGAATTGGAAGTGTCATGGTGAAGGTGCATGATGGTACAGTTCGTACTATTCGGGATGTGCGACACGTGGAGGGCCTGAAAAAGAATTTATTGTCTCTAGGACAATTTGATAATCTTGGTTGTAAGGTTGAAATACAAAACAAGATTTTGAAAATTATAAAAGGCGCGCTTGTTCTTATGAAAGGTGAAATGGTGGCTGTGAACTTATACCAACTGAAGGCAGAGATAGTGGAGGAGGCGGAAGCATCTGTTGCTTCACATAGTCCAAGTCATAGAGTTGCAGTAACATGGCATCAGAAGCTTGGACATATGTCAGAACAAGGAATGAAGATTCTTGTTGAAAGGAAGTTAATTCCTGGCCTCACAAAGGTTTCTTTACCTTTCTGTGAGCATTGTGTTATCAGCAAGCAGCATCGCCTAAAATTCAAGACATCAAATTCTAGAAGTGTCTCTGTTCTAGAATTGGTTCATTCTGATGTGTGGCAAGCACCGGTTCTATCCCTGGGAGGAGCAAAGTATTTTGTATCCTTCATTGATGACTATTCCAGGAGATGTTGGGTGTACCCAATCAAGAAGAAGTCTGATGTGTTTGAAGTTTTCAAAGTTTACAAAGCGCGGGTTGAACTTGATTCTGGGAAGAAAATCAAGTGTTTAAGGACTGATAATGGAGGTGAATATACAGGTGATGAATTTGATTCCTTTTGCAAGCAAGAAGGAATCAAAAGGCAGTTCACGACGGCATACACTCCTCAACAGAATGGAGTGGCAGAGCGGATGAACAGAACCTTGTTAGAAAGAGCAAGAGCAATGTTGGCAACTGCAAGCTTGGAAAAGTCGTTCTGGGCAGAAGCAGTCAATACCGCCTGTTATGTGATAAATCGGTCACCTTCAACTGCACTTGAGTTGAAGACACCGATGGAGATGTGGACGGGAAAGCCGGTCAACTATTCAGACCTTCATATATTTGGAAGTCCTGTGTACGTGATGTACAATTCTCAAGAAACTACAAAGCTGGATCTGAAATCCAGAAAGTGTTTGTTCTTGGGGTATGCTGACGGAGTAAAGGGGTATCGCTTGTGGGACCCCACTGCCCACAAAGTAGTCGTCAGCAGAGATGTTGTCTTTATGGAAGACAAAGTTCAAGAGAATGAAGAAGGTGATAGCACTACAAGTGAAACTACATCAATACAGGTGGAAAAGCAGTTTCAGTCGAGTGATTCTTCTGAAGCCGTACCACAGCACGAGGTGAATGAGACAACTGAGTCTCAAGCTCCAATGACTCGTACTCTTAATCGTGAAAGAAAACGTCCGGTGTGGCACACGGATTATGTTATGGAGGGCAATGTTGCATACTGTCTTCTTACAGAGGAAGGAGAGCCATCAACTCTTCAAGAAGCACTGAATAATTCAGATGCTTCGTTCTGGAGGAAAGCAATGCAGGAAGAAATTGAAGCTCTTCATAAGAATAAAACGTGGGAACTGATGCCACTACCAGCAGGTAGAAAACCCATTGGAAACAAATGGGTATATAAGATCAAGAGGAACGGTGATGACCAGGTGGAGAGGTATCGTGCAAGATTGGTAGTCAAAGGATATGCTCAGAAAGAGGGAATCGACTTCAATGAAATATTTTCCCCTGTGGTTCGAATGACAACTGTTCGAGTGGTTCTGGCAATGTGTGCTACGTATGATTTACATCTAGAGCAGCTAGATGTGAAAACTGCATTTCTTCATGGAAATCTTGAGGAAGAAATTTACATGCTCCAACCAGAAGGTTTTAAACAAAAAGGAAAAGAGAACTTGGTTTGCAGGTTAAACAAATCTCTGTACGGTTTAAAGCAGGCGCCGCGGTGTTGGTACAAGAGATTTGATTCTTTCATCATTGGCCTTGGATATAACAGACTACATGCAGACCCTTGTGCATATTACAAGAGGTTTGGAGACAATGATTTTGTCATCTTGCTGTTATATGTTGACGACATGTTGGTTGCAGGCCCCAACAAAGATCGTATTAGTAAACTAAAGGCACAGCTCGCTAGGGAATTCGAGATGAAAGACCTTGGACCCGCAAACAAGATTCTAGGGATGCAAATTCACCGAGATAGAGTTAGTAGGAAAGTTTGGCTTTCACAGAAAAGTTATGTGAAGAAAATCTTGCAAAGGTTCAATATGCAAGATTGTAAGCCAATATCAACCCCGTTTCCTACTAATGTCAAGTTATCCTCCAAGATGAGCCCTAGCAGTGAAGAAGAGAGGATGGAGATGTCTCGAGTACCGTATGCATCAGCAGTGGGAAGTTTAATGTTCGCGATGATTTGTACAAGACCAGACATTGCACATGCAGTGGGAGTAGTGAGTCGGTACATGGCGGAACCTGGTAGAGAGCATTTGGAAGCTGTGAAGAGGATCTTTAGATATCTTAAAGGAACCTCTGATGTTGCATTATGTTATGGGGAATCGGGTTTAACTGTCAAGGGATATGTTGATTCTGATTACGCAGGTGATCTTGACGGAAGTAAATCAACCACCGGGTATGCATTTACACTTTCTGGCGGAACAGTAAGCTGGGTTTCAAAACTGCAGTCAGTTGTCGCTATGTCAACGACAGAAGCAGAATATGTTGCAGCTGCTCAAGCCAGCAAAGAAGCAGTATGGTTGAAGATGTTGTTGGAAGAACTTGGGCACAAACAAGAGACGATTACTCTCTTTTGTGACAACCAGAGTGCCTTGTATCTTGCAAGGAATCCAACATTTCATTCAAAGACAAAGCATATACGAGTTCAGTATCACTTCGTTCGTGAGCAAGTGGAAGAAGGAACCGTGGATATGCAGAAAATTCATACTGATGATAATGTGGCAGATTATCTGACGAAAGCAATCAACAGTGACAAGTTTATATGGTGCCGATCCTCATGCGGCCTAGCGGAAACGTAAGCAACATGAAAGTGCAAGGAAAGATAGCGGTGTGAAGATTGATTAAGCCTCAATCTAATCTTCAAGTGGGAGATTGTTGGATAAGATACATTGTATCTTTTGATCAGAGAATATTATCACAAGTGGGGATGGTGGACATTGATTGTTGGCAAGTTGAGATGGCAAGTTGCAGCCACTTCACATGCATTTTTCTGCCTATAAAAGGCAATGACAGATTGCTCTTTTCATCATCCCATTTCCAAACGAGCAAAACACATAGTGTTCTTTGGATCTTATTCTTTCTCTAGTAGTTCTTGTGTAAAAGAAGAGAGTTTGGTATATTTCCTAGTACAAGAGATATAAAGTTGTATTATCCTTGTAACTAGAGAAAAGGTGTAACTCCTAGTTTACATAGTGAAACGTATCTTTCCTTGCCCGTGGTTTTTACCCTATTGGGGTTTTCCACGTTATATCCGTGTGTCATCTTTTATTCTATTTCATATTTTAGTTGTGGGTTTGCTTCAGTCCGGTGTCACTTTTCTCAACAATGATCACCTATTAGAGGTGATAAAGTTCACTGGCATTGGCCACCTTATGGTGAATGGGTCAATTTGGTAGCATTTTAATATTAGCAAGATTATTTAGGAGAATTGAAATAGCATATATTTATTTTGAAAAAAGTAACTCAATACATTAAGACTAATAAAACATCAAAATGAACAATCAATGATCCATCTCATAAGAAACAACTTGATGCGAGATCTATGAACCAAGCCTTTAGTGATAACCTTTTTTGAAAAAGCAGAAGATAAATTAGAAAATAACTCTGAGAAGGAAAACCTGCTTTAGTGATAGCTTAAATCGACAATGATTTATCTCCACATGTCATGCTAATATGCCTTTGTTCTTATTACTGTAACATTTTGCTTCTCTTCACAAACTTTCAGAAATGACCTAGAGAAAAAACACAAATAAGGCAAGGGCAAATCAGTAAGCACCGTATAATGTAGTGAATTCAAATTTGGGATATATATACCGGTAAGTTCTTATTAGTGACATCTTTGATGTAATACATATTCCCAAAGTGTAGCCTCTACTTGAATTCTTAAGCATAAACATTTCCTGTATTTCAGATCCCCTGTTCAAGAAGAAAATATACAATCTGAATACTTTTGAGAGTGGATTTGATCATATATAGTACATGCAGGAAATAAGATGGCTTATAATAAAAAGAGGTCACCATGCTGATCAGCAGGAGTTTGTTCACACCAAGCAAGCCAAGAGATGCTGCAATGTGCGCTTGTGTATGTATCATTATATATAGGCATTAGTCTGATGATTACATGAAGCATTTATTGGTGAGCAAATGAGAAGACTCGGTGAGCAAATGAAAATTGTAAAAACTTGAAAAGACTTGGTGACTCTAATTTTCATTTATTGCAAGTTAATGCATATAAGTAGTCCAAAAGAACTATCATATTAAATCAGTGTAACTTATGGATTGGTTTCATATTGAACGAAATATCTCATTTATGTATTGGTTTCAAGAAGCTTTAAAAGCTCTTAAAAGCTTTCAAAATAAGCTCAAACACTTTCTTAGCTTAAGCATCATATTTGAGTTTCTTGGCTTGTTGCATTAATGCTAACATTCAATAGGGAACTCATTTCTTTATATATATATATATATATATATATATATATAT
The DNA here is from genome assembly GCA_030686995.1 of Artemisia argyi. NCBI lineage: Eukaryota > Viridiplantae > Streptophyta > Magnoliopsida > Asterales > Asteraceae > Artemisia > Artemisia argyi. The sequence continues at coordinate 17,007,298 of CM060684.1, read as the reverse complement.
ATATATAGATATAGATATAGATATAGATTATTATTATTGTTGTTGTTGTTGTTGTCGTCGTCGTCGTCGTCAATTTTGGTTGAACATGTTGGATTTCAACTACACACCTGTTAACATGCTCACTTTGACCCGTTACTCAAGTTAGCGCATCACTTTACCTCCAGGAATCAATTTCAAAACCACCAGTCTTGGTGGTGGTCTCCTTGGTAAATTAAGAAAGCAAAGAGCTTCAACGTGGTTGTCTAAAATACAAAATAATGAAATACTAATCTTTCTTGTTTATATCCTAACTGGCCTGCTTGTGAAACTGTGAATTCTACGAATATACATCACAAAAATGAAAATACAGCTTTTTCAGTAGTCAATTTGTAACAAATTTTTGCTAGGAACTGTCCTCTGCTGTAATTTTTATGCTTTTAAGTCGGCTTATTAACAAGTATATATGAAATTGATATAATTGTTATAGACAACATCATAGTTCACAGAATTGCGTGTTTGTTCCACATTGTTGCTTTCTGTAGCACCTAACTTGAGGCTCGTTAATCGAGCTAAAAACAGACCAAGCTCAATTTTCACTACACTTTCACCTCTTTTTACAGCAAACTCCCTCAAATCATTTCCAAACTCTTTAATTGTTACAAAAATCCAATTCACAAGTTGATAAAATATGTTTCTGCATAATTTGATGAAGCAGCAATAAAAAATCACCTGAATCGTGTTAAATTCCAACACTAAGACGCTTTCATTTTTTAACAATAACATTGTATTCCATGCCCTTGACCTAGTATAAACAATATCATACTGGTAGCAAATAAGAATCCGTCAGCATTATAGATTAAACATGAATAATAATAAGTTTAACTAAACGAACCATACGACGACATTAGTGTATAAAAAACAACCAAGTTTGGCCAACAAAATAATAAATGTTTCGACTTGTCAGTCAATCACCCAGTCTACTCATTTTGCCAAAACCAAGACTACGAAGCAAGGAAAACAAACTCGTCAACAGCAGGAATCTCATCAATCTTGTTCAAAGCCTTTTTGCTCGGTTTCTCATCAACTCCAAACACCATAACCGCTTGTTTTCTTTGCGCGATCCTACCGAAACTCATAGAGCTAATAATCACATTGTCATCATTCAATATGCTTGAAACACTTGTAATGATATTAGGTTGATCAGGGGCTTGTCTACAAAGTATAATATTTCCTTCCAAACTCACATCCACATCCAAAACGCCTACTTTCGTCAAATGTGGGACCCCATCCTTGACCCTCCCTTCTACTTTAATTTCACCAGCAAGACGTGACTCGACGTCAACAATTTGGACTTTTATGATTTCAAGTGGCTTGTCAGATGATACGTCTACAATGACTTGTTCTTCATTTACACAGATACCTTTGGCGAGCATAGCGCGGACTAATGGGGTATCCAAATTATCTGTTGCTATTGAGGATGTATATGTTATCTTTACAGATCCTAAACCACTTCCATCTGCTATTAACTGTATGGCTAACTTATGGTGTTTTTCAGCAAGTGTAACATACGGTATCAGTTCTGTCAGTACCTGCAGCGAAGGTCAGTACATCAAACGTCACTAGAAGGTTTTGAATAAAAGATTTTCTCAACAGATGGTTTATTCTTTTGGGAAAAGAAAGACTACGCCCTACGGAAAGAGTTAAAAGCTTGAAGCTGACAAAGTTTAAAGGACTCGTGGTTGGGTGAAATTTGATGAGTTCTGATTTCCCATTTACATACAAATGGGTCATTTTATATAAAATGGGTCAAATGTTTAGGTAAAAAGGAAACGGGTCGAACATGTCTCAAATTTTTTAAAATTATTCTTGTAAAATCACTGATTTGTACTCGCGCATTAGTTTCTAATAATGTATTCTGAAAAATGGACAAAAAACAGGTCCGTTTTAACCAGTTACTTAGACTGGCCAAGCTACGAGTTTCAACACCTAACAATAATTAATGCACAAGCTGCCCATTTTTCTAGTGATATCATTTTTGTAATCATAACTAAGGCATAACCTTTTGTGAAGAATGAAAAAACAAATAGACGAAAGTGTTTTGAAAAAAGATTCATACAACTTGTTAAATCAAATAATTTATAGCAGATTAAAAGTTAAGCTTCAAGTAGTATTACCTCAGCGGTAAAAGTTGGACGAGTGAGTGCCAATTCCAAATCAGTAGTACCAAGACCAATTTCAACCCAAACATATCTTAGTGAGTGTATATTAAACACAATTGTGACAACTAGCAATTTAGGGAGCCATTTTGAAAACCCGCATTACGTTAAAGTTCGTTTATAATTTTTATTTGGAATTTTTATTCGCAACGAACTTGTAAGACCAATTTTATGGATAATTATATTTTATGTCGTTATGGGTTTCGAGAATTATTTTAATAATTCATTATGGAATTTACTTGATGATGTATTTTTAAAATTCTCACTGGTACTACGTTGACTCCGGCACTAGGTTTACCTAACGAGAAATTTTATGACTCGTTTTACGAGTCCGACTATATTTAATTATTTACGGGATGTTTTCGGGGGATATTGAAAGTTTGAAATGAGTTCGGGTTTCGGGCCGTATGTTTTACACTTACCCATTTGTACCCACTCAAAACTACTAGTAATATTATTATTACTATTATTATTATTATTATTATTATTATTAATAATAATAAATATATATATATATAAAAAGAGTGAACCACAAAGGGTCCTTGTTTGGTCCGGTTTTCACACAAACACAACACCCTCACTCACACATCTCTCTCTCCCTCATCCCCTCTTCTCATTAAACCCTAGCCGCCCCCTTCAAAACCGGCCGCCACCACTGCACCGCCGGCCACCACTAACCACCACTACCGTTTTCTTAATCCCCATCATCTAATCTTTTAGATCCACCTCTACACGCGCCCTATAACCTCATTTTTCATCATCTTTCACCACCAATCGTTATTTTCGAAGGGTCTTACTGTTTGGAGCTTTTTAGATCGAAGGTGAGGCGAGTGTTACTCATATTTTTGATTAAACGTGACCCTTGGTCACGACATGTTTAGATCCGAATGGGTTTCATACTAAAAACGGGAAATTACTTATGGGTTTATGATGGAAACTCGTTTTCTTGAAATGTTTGGTATCCGGGTTGTTTCTTGTGGGTTCGGTTCGAACCGTGAGTCTATGACTCATGGCTTGGGTGTTAATCCGAGCCATGGTGCTCGATTACTTGTTCTTTGAGTCTTGATATTATGACTCTTGTTTTCTTGCTCGCGTTGGATTTATTGGTTCCACTCATTGGAGTCGCGGCTCGATGCCGTGTTATGGTTGTTGTTGCCGAGACCCTCATGGTCGATTTGGCATTCGGAGTGCTCCTTGGAGCCGTATATGTGAACCCTTGATGCTTGGTTCGAGCTATGTTTGGCTCGTGGTGTGTACCGCGACTCAATCAAGTCGAGTGGACTCGGGTTTGGCTTGTTAAACCATCCCGAATGTGACCTTGGTTATATGTTTTCTTTATTATTTTGGTTGTTAACTTGGTCTTGGTAATGGTTTGGTTGATTATTTATTTGGCCGAATACTTGTGGGTCGAGACCACGTTTGGTCTCGGCAATGGATATTGGTATTGTGAAGCTGTTGACGAAATGTGTTATTGGGGACCGATTGTGAGACGGTCACTTAGATTGACGGAGATAGGTTAGTCGGGTGCCGTAGTCGGACCCTATTGTTGTAGCACGTGGATTGGGATTGTTTTGGACGGAGATACATTGATTCTAATGACATTTGCTTATTACTTTGGACTTGGACAATGAGCCGAGAGTCATGACTCGGACATGTGACCATTTCGTATGACTCGATAACTAATTACAATTTAAAACATAAATAATAAAACTCGTAATAATAGTTATTGGTAATATAAATGTTTATATGAATATATAGACGTGAATAACGTATATATAATTGTATAAATGCGTATATTAATAATAATAAAAAATCACGAGTCATATTATAAATAATACGACTAAAAATATTAGGCTACGAGAGTAGCGTGATATTATTGGAAGTATTATCATAAAAATGTATTATAAAACGAGAAACTTGTAACAATTCGCAATTTCAGGTTAATTACCATTTCCGGAAAATTTCACTATTCACTTTTACTATTCATTTTCCCGAAACTTTCCCTAAAGTTGATTTTTATTTGATATTCTCGAGTGATAAATCATTTCCATGGCAAATTAAATGTTTGACATTCGTCAGATCATTTTCGTGAAAGTTATAAAGGAATTACACGTTTTAGGGTAAAACGTCATTCAGAAATTCTACGTACAACGAAACTCGACCGAGTTAAGTGATCCCGCATCAGAAAAATGTTTGACACACTCATGATTTATTTGAGAATTAATCGTGACTGAGAAAAACATGACCAAAGACTTCCCAGCAGGTCACCCAAGTCGGTACTACTCTCACATGAGCACGCTTAACCGAATAGGCGATTAACCGTTAGACCACAAAACTAGTTTCTAAGACGTTTTGAGTTTTCAAACTTATTAGAAAAAGTCAACATATTCTTTCCCTCCTCCATTGACCAAAAATCATCCCTTGATTTTATAAGTCATTCCTTGATTTTTAGGCTTACGGTTTGATGTCTAAAAGACATTTAATACCAACCGACACTAGACTGAGCCCAGTCTAGACATTATAAGTCATTTTAAATCATTTTTATCACATTAGAAAAGTAACATTTTACTTTTCTCAATTTTACGCAATATTCGTACGTTTTACGTATTACGCGTTTTAGACCCGTATTTCCAGTTTTTAGCAGGGTTTTACACCCAAATGGAACCTACCACTCATTTTATATTTTATTATGGAACTTATTGACATGTTTATCAATACTTTCAAGTTCCATAATTTTACGACACCCGGTTTTACGTTTTGAGGCTTAATCATTTACGATTGGCATTTCCCGGAGTCAAAACTCATCTAGTAACTTGGATAATATCATCCAAGGCACACCTCACCCCCCTTATCCATAGTGAACCGCCTCTAGGGGGGGGGGATTCACACTATGTGGCTCAATTTCATGACTTTACCCCTAAATCATCATTTTATTACAACTTGGTCACCAAGTTTTAGTAATTTCCTAGCACTTTCCTAACCTCCTCATTTTTGGACTATAAATACTCCCTTCCTCCCCTTCCTTTGGCCGGCCATCAACACACACCATAACCACTCACACTTAGCTTCATTTCCTACTAATATCTTGCAAGGTTCAAGTGCTTCTTCAAGGTAGAAACCCTAGTTGATCATAGGTTACCAAAACTCTTCCATAACCTTAATATACTTGGTGATTTCTCTTGAGTTTGAATCCACTCAAGTCACCTAAACCTTCATCATCCATCTTTCAAGAATACCAAGGGTAGAAAGATTGCATGAAGTGAAGTGGGTTGAAGCAAGTCTATCAAAGTCCTATCCTTACATGTTAACTTCCTTTCATCTTTGAAAGCCAAAAGTTGTGAGCCAAACCCTAACTTGCTTCTTGTTAAATAATCATGTTCATGTTATTTACCTATTATTCTTGCTATATTATGTCTTGTATGCAAGTCCATGATGTATAAAAATGAGTAAAAGATGTTGTTATAATGGATTGTTGAAACAAAGTTACTAAAACAAGCAAACTAATGAATTTCTTGGTAAGACCTGATCAAAATGGTAAAAATATGATATTTGATTATTACATATTGTGGTAGAGGACCTAACAAGGAAACCATAGCAATTTGAACCACCCAAAACGAGTATACGAGTCAAAAGTTACGCCCATTTGAAGTTACCAAAGATTTCCGGCAAATCTGCCTAAATAGCTTCCTGATCAAATTTGGGTTTTGAAAGTCCCACTTCTGGTCCGATTCATCAAAAAGTTAAAACACGAAAGTTGTCCGGAACGACGTTTTCGTTCAGGAACAAAGAAGCTCGAGACCTAAAAATGCTTTCCGAGTGATAAAATTCTTCAAATTCTAAACAGCCCATTTTTAGGCGAAAGTCACTAGATTATGGTTATACTTTGAAAGGAACAAGAGGTCTTATGACCTATAATCAAGACCACAACCATGGCTAGAGCCAAGGTTGTGTCTCATGACCTTGGAACAAGGACCAAAGGTCATGGCTAGGCCATGACGAAATGACCATACCAACTTACATAGGCGTAAACATGAAACAATGAATTAGGCGATAACTTGAACAAGCAATTTGGATCTACTTCACTTAAAAAGGAACCATGAGATATTACAAAGAGAAAATGGTCATACAAGACTTATGAAACTACCCCTAATAACAATCTTCATGTACTAATAAACTTTCCTAAGTTTATTCAAATATCGGACATGTAACTTTTCGGATAGAAACTTATATCTATATACTTTATCAACTACTACAATAGTAGGGAGCCTCATGTGAGGAGTTCATTATGTAAGCCGTCGAGTTGAGTTGTGGATTTACGAATTAAAGTGTCCTGGCTCCTCGAACGCTTACTAACATGACTTCTGAATTATGTCGGCCCGAACGGTAGTAAACGATATACCAAAACATACATGTTTCATGAAACTTTCTTTCAAAGACTCATACTATACATCATACCACATCATGGACTAAATGCAAGATATATATATAGGCACTACTTCATATTCTTTACTCCGATCCTAAGTCGCAACATTCGATTATAGGTTGTTCGTAGAAACCTTCGCGATTCGACCATCACATTCACTACTCACTACATAACTTAAGGTGAGTTCGTAGCCCCACTTTCTATTGTTTAACTATTTTACAAACCCATGGGGGGAATACATGCTATTATTTTTCTACTCGAACACAATGCTTTCTAATGTATGCTTCCCAACGATGTTTTATTATCACTAAGTAACGATTGCCATGTTCGAAGTCCCTATATCATGAACCATTAGTCACTACCTTTAGTGAGCGCGAATATTGTGAATAGATCTATTGGGATTGACGAATCCCATTTGTGTTGAGCAACGATGAGTTCACACAAATGCACTATATTTGAGATTTAGCGGTATAACGGCAAAAGTACCTTGATAGGGCTTCTATAATGCCAATTTTGTTGGTTCGATGTTAATGTTTTGGTTCCATGAGCTTAGTGAAATAAATAACGATTTTGTTTTCCAAACATTGGTGTGAGCCTATAACTCACACTACCAACATATTGTGTTCAAACGATTTAACTAAACTCTACGAATTCCACTCAACCTTTGTGTTGACCTCTCAAGCATGTATTTCAGGTTCATGACGATCAAGGATGGCACGGAAGGACACGGATACTCAAGAGGGCTATAAATTTTATTATCATTCAAAACTCATTTAAATTGTAAACATGGAACCATCTGGGACCTCATTTTGTAACCTCTGATATTTATATAATTTGAATGATAAATCTTTTAAAACGACTCAATTGGAGTTCGTTTTCTATTATTGTGACTATTGTGCCGTCAAGTAACACCCAGTTCGAATTCCGCTGCATCCTTGAATTGGGGGTGTTACAGATTGGTACCAGAGCCATGGTTATAGAGAAACGGGTCTAATTGAGACCTAAACTATAACTATAATCACAAACAAAAACATTTTATAGCCTTCCGCTCTCCGTGTCTTCCATCCTCCAGACGATTATGGACTTATTATGCAAGTTAGGCTACATAAACATATTAATATATTGCTATATATATATGCTTGCCATATTTCGAGCACTCCCCATAAACGATAGAATTATATTAACATTGTAATTCTTCTTATAGAAATCATGTGCGTACCCACTTCTCCTGATTATGTGCCCACTCTACCTAATAACTTCCAAGTCTTACCACCTTCACCCGAGTTCGGATTCGACTTCGTAAATGTCTTCGCTTGTGATGACGAAGAAGAACCTTTCGAAGATTTAACCGACGAAGAAGAGGATGAACCAATGCCAACTAATTTTGCGATGAATATTTCTAATTATGTTGAACAAAATTATGTTGAGGCAGACTCCGAGGAGGATAATGAATACGAATATGTACTAGAGCCATTACCACCACCACTATCACTTCCCTTTGATATCCCTACATGTGATGATTTGGATCACTCATTATGGATCGTACCTCGACCACCATTGATCCAACAAGAAAGTCAACATGAAAACTACAGCTTCTCAAACTTCATCGACTCGTACCTCTATGACACACTAAACCAAGAAGTTGCTGATCAATCAGAGCTGCTCGGACCTTCTAATCCACAATAGACTAGTGTGATGATACTAGTTATCTTTTGTACTACTAAACTGAATAGACTCAGTTCGTAAACTTTATAGAATCCATGTTATAGCTAGCAGTAATTGTAAAACGTTGTAATTACTAAACTGAAAGTATCAGTTAGTAGATTTGGAAGAAACTTGTAATAAGTTTCAATCTTCTAATCAATCAACGTTTTATGAATAAAACTCTTGCTTTATGCTATCATGCGTTATGATTCAAACCTCCAACGTAATTATTCTATCATTTCCCATCAAAGATCATGCACTATGTTGTACTACGTGTATGTCATCCCTAGTAATGGGAGTTTTATGACTTAAGAATATTTATTGTTCAATAAACGACTCTTTGTGATAATTCTCATCTATTGTACTTTCTATCTCCAAACCAATTTGATTGTTTAGCAGACTATTACCATTCTATGAGACTTACTCAGTTATCTTATAAACCATTCAACAAACTTTACTTCAAGCTAATTTGTTATTTCTTTATTGTTTCACATCATTTTACTCCAAGATATTCTACCACCATCCTAGAAAAATCACTTCGTTGATACCACCCTATAAATCGATATCATGCCTTCATTTCCAACTTTCATCACAAACCACTAAATCTCAACATACCAAAATGAAGAACACAAACCTTCTTAACCTTCTCACCATCATCATCTTCACAACCCTTAACCCCACAAGCTCACTTTCTGATCTTGACGCACTTTTAAAGCTTAAATCATCCTTAGTTACACCACAAGCAACCTTATCAGCCTTACAGATTGAATACCATACGTGACTAAACCGAACATCACATTATCGGTCCTAAATTATACATAGCCTGATCACCTATGTCTAATTCAGGAGGGATCATGTTATGCTGGGAGCAGTCACCTGTATGTTTTCTTAGAAACAAACTTCTCATAAGTAACCTCATTCTACGCCATACACTGAAACGACAAATCAAACTACATCACTCTAATCCTCATAAGTAACCACACCTCTTCATCGACATCACTCCAACATATGACACACATAGAACTTCGGGACGAAGTTCCCCGTAAGGGGTAGAGACTGTAACAATTCGCAATTTCAGGTTAATTACCATTTCCGGAAAATTTCACTATTCACTTTTACTATTCATTTTTCCCGAAACTTTCCCTAAAGTTGATTTTTATTTGATATTCTCGAGTGATAAATCATTTCCATGGCAAATTAAATGTTTGACATTTGTCAGATCATTTTCGTGAAAGTTATAAAGGAATTACACGTTTTAGGGTAAAACGTCATTCAGAAATTCTACGTACAACGAAACTCGACCGAGTTAAGTGACCCCGCATCAGAAAAATGTTTGACACACTCATGATTTATTTGAGAATTAATCGTGACTGAGAAAAACATGACCAAAGACTTCCCAGCAGGTCACCCAAGTCGGTACTACTCTCACATGAGCACGCTTAACCGAATAGGCGATTAACCGTTAGACCACAAAACTAGTTTCTAAGACGTTTTGAGTTTTCAAACTTATTAGAAAAAGTCAACATATTCTTTCCCTCCTCCATTGACCAAAAATCATCCCTTGATTTTATAAGTCATTCCTTGATTTTTAGGCTTACGGTTTGATGTCTAAAAGACATTTAATACCAACCGACACTAGACTGAGCCCAGTCTAGACATTATAAGTCATTTTAAATCATTTTTATCACATTAGAAAAGTAACATTTTACTTTTCTCAATTTTACGCAATATTCGTACGTTTTACGTATTACGCGTTTTAGACCCGTATTTCCAGTTTTTAGCAGGGTTTTACACCCAAATGGAACCTACCACTCATTTTATATTTTATTATGGAACTTATTGACATGTTTATCAATACTTTCAAGTTCCATAATTTTACGACACCCGGTTTTACGTTTTGAGGCTTAATCATTTACGATTGGCATTTCCCGGAGTCAAAACTCATCTAGTAACTTGGATAATATCATCCAAGGCACACCTCACCCCCCTTATCCATAGTGAACCGCCTCTAGGGGGGGGGATTCACACTATGTGGCTCAATTTCATGACTTTACCCCTAAATCATCATTTTATTACAACTTGGTCACCAAGTTTTAGTAATTTCCTAGCACTTTCCTAACCTCCTCATTTTTGGACTATAAATACTCCCTTCCTCCCCTTCCTTTGGCCGGACATCAACACACACCATAACCACTCACACTTAGCTTCATTTCCTACTAATATCTTGCAAGGTTCAAGTGCTTCTTCAAGGTAGAAACCCTAGTTGATCATAGGTTACCAAAACTCTTCCATAACCTTAATATACTTGGTGATTTCTCTTGAGTTTGAATCCACTCAAGTCACCTAAACCTTCATCATCCATCTTTCAAGAATACCAAGGGTAGAAAGATTGCATGAAGTGAAGTGGGTTGAAGCAAGTCTATCAAAGTCCTATCCTTACATGTTAACTTCCTTTCATCTTTGAAAGCCAAAAGTTGTGAGCCAAACCCTAACTTGCTTCTTGTTAAATAATCATGTTCATGTTATTTACCTATTATTCTTGCTATATTATGTCTTGTATGCAAGTCCATGATGTATAAAAATGAGTAAAAGATGTTGTTATAATGGATTGTTGAAACAAAGTTACTAAAACAAGCAAACTAATGAATTTCTTGGTAAGACCTGATCAAAATGGTAAAAATATGATATTTGATTATTACATATTGTGGTAGAGGACCTAACAAGGAAACCATAGCAATTTGAACCACCCAAAACGAGTATACGAGTCAAAAGTTACGCCCATTTGAAGTTACCAAAGATTTCCGGCAAATCTGCCTAAATAGCTTCCTGATCAAATTTGGGTTTTGAAAGTCCCACTTCTGGTCCGATTCATCAAAAAGTTAAAACACGAAAGTTGTCCGGAACGACGTTTTCGTTCAGGAACAAAGAAGCTCGAGACCTAAAAATGCTTTCCGAGTGATAAAATTCTTCAAATTCTAAACAGCCCATTTTTAGGCGAAAGTCACTAGATTATGGTTATACTTTGAAAGGAACAAGAGGTCTTATGACCTATAATCAAGACCACAACCATGGCTAGAGCCAAGGTTGTGTCTCATGACCTTGGAACAAGGACCAAAGGTCATGGCTAGGCCATGACGAAATGACCATACCAACTTACATAGGCGTAAACATGAAACAATGAATTAGGCGATAACTTGAACAAGCAATTTGGATCTACTTCACTTAAAAAGGAACCATGAGATATTACAAAGAGAAAATGGTCATACAAGACTTATGAAACTACCCCTAATAACAATCTTCATGTACTAATAAACTTTCCTAAGTTTATTCAAATATCGGACATGTAACTTTTCGGATAGAAACTTATATCTATATACTTTATCAACTACTACAATAGTAGGGAGCCTCATGTGAGGAGTTCATTATGTAAGCCGTCGAGTTGAGTTGTGGATTTACGAATTAAAGTGTCCTGGCTCCTCGAACGCTTACTAACATGACTTCTGAATTATGTCGGCCCGAACGGTAGTAAACGATATACCAAAACATACATGTTTCATGAAACTTTCTTTCAAAGACTCATACTATACATCATACCACATCATGGACTAAATGCAAGATATATATATAGGCACTACTTCATATTCTTTACTCCGATCCTAAGTCGCAACATTCGATTATAGGTTGTTCGTAGAAACCTTCGCGATTCGACCATCACATTCACTACTCACTACATAACTTAAGGTGAGTTCGTAGCCCCACTTTCTATTGTTTAACTATTTTACAAACCCATGGGGGGAATACATGCTATTATTTTTCTACTCGAACACAATGCTTTCTAATGTATGCTTCCCGACGATGTTTTATTATCACTAAGTAACGATTGCCATGTTCGAAGTCCCTATATCATGAACCATTAGTCACTACCTTTAGTGAGCGCGAATATTGTGAATAGATCTATTGGGATTGACGAATCCCATTTGTGTTGAGCAACGATGAGTTCACACAAATGCACTATATTTGAGATTTAGCGGTATAACGGCAAAAGTACCTTGATAGGGCTTCTATAATGCCAATTTTGTTGGTTCGATGTTAATGTTTTGGTTCCATGAGCTTAGTGAAATAAATAACGATTTTGTTTTCCAAACATTGGTGTGAGCCTATAACTCACACTACCAACATATTGTGTTCAAACGATTTAACTAAACTCTACGAATTCCACTCAACCTTTGTGTTGACCTCTCAAGCATGTATTTCAGGTTCATGACGATCAAGGATGGCACGGAAGGACACGGATACTCAAGAGGGCTATAAATTTTATTATCATTCAAAACTCATTTAAATTGTAAACATGGAACCATCTGGGACCTCATTTTGTAACCTCTGATATTTATATAATTTGAATGATAAATCTTTTAAAACGACTCAATTGGAGTTCGTTTTCTATTATTGTGACTATTGTGCCGTCAAGTAACACCCAGTTCGAATTCCGCTGCATCCTTGAATTGGGGGTGTTACAAAACTCTCGACAATTACTAAATATTAAATAAAATGTCATTTTATATATATAACGAGTAAACCTATCGAGTTATGCGGAGTCGTGGTCACTCGAGTTCAGATAAGTTTTGTTTGTGACTTTCGTGTTGTCACGGATATATGACGATTAATATAAGCGTTTTCTATAACTAAATAACTACTTAACTGAAAGGTTGAACCGGGTTATTTGGCTATACGAAATGAGTATATTAATGGGCATCGTATCCTACGACGCCCATAGGTTGTGGTATATGTAAAGGGTAATAAATTGCGAATATATATATCGGGAAATCTGGCCAATTTGACGATGTATATAAGGAGTTTAATAAACTACGATATATACCATATAGTATTTATGTGCTATGTGCTTTAGGAATGGGTGTAATCTTGGAACGGTATGTTACGTAAATAAATGTGAGGATTATCAAATCGACGGATTGTGTAAACTTCGGCGATTTATTTAAATGATATATTGGGCTAATATTAGATCTATAGTTTATTTATTATTCTTTTGTGTGACTTTTTGGTTTGTTTGTGTCGACCCACCACCCGTATGGATACCAAACGTAAATACACCAAACTATTACGAAATGGATTTTCGGAAAATAAAACGGAAAACGTCCGTGTTTGGGAATATCTTGATTTTGAGGAAATGATTTCTGAACGAGTTGATATTGTTAGGTCGTGCCGAGTCCGTAGTTGCCGTCTTGTGAGTTACTATACATCTTACTTCTACCGACTTCTTCTCGCTGTTTTCTGGACTTGAGGTGAGTCATAGCCCCACTTTTTACTCTTGAACTATGTTTTCAATACTTGGGGTGAGAAACGTGCAAATTATTTTATGTGGACTATTTATCGCTTCTATATTCTTTCTAAACTTGCTATGCGTATGGACTAGGATGTATTGTCAACTTTAGTCGCATATTTTGTGTGTACTATTCAAGGTTGGCTTATTTGGTTATTGGCGGATTGTCAGCTTTAGTCACACGATTCGTGTGTACTGTTCAAGGTTGGCTTATTTAGATACTGTAGCGTGCACCTATAGGTTATTAATACTTCGGAGGTTATCCGAGTATTTATTGGTATTGCGGGGGTTACCCGAATATCTATGTTAGAACGGAGGGTATCCGTGTGTTATGTTGGAGCGGAGGGTATCCGCAGGCTTTTAGCGAATATGTCCACTATATTGTTAGATGAATTTAAACCTATGATCTCACCAGCGAAAGCTGACTTTTAGCACATTTTCTCAGGTAATTAAGAGATGATATGGATGCATGGATTGGATGGCTCGGTTAAGGCTCCTGGTTTATGGATCAATTTTTCTAAACTCTGATATTGAATTATGGGCCTACTTTTATTTTCTTTTGGGCCTAACTCTGGATGTTGTTGGGATAAATGTAAACTTTAAAACCCCGTGTTCTTGCGTTTTTATTATGTTTACTTTATCTCGTTCTATTATGTCTTGTGTTGGATACCAATCCCCGTAGCACCCCGAAAGCTTGTTGAGTCTTCCGCTGTATCAAATTTTGGGGGTGTTACAACAAAAGTGGCAACAGCTTGCTCGCTAAAGGGACACTCCAATAAATTTAGCTTTCTTAATCTTGGGCACCCTTTCGACAACTCCATAAGTCCTGCATCAGACACTCCTTTACAATGGAGAAAGAGAGATGTTAAATTATGACCATACTTCCCAATGTACTCGAGACCCACATCCGTCAATCCTTCATCACGAAGGTTGAGAGACAGCCTTTTGAGTTTGATGCATCCCTTTAGCATAGCTCGGATCCCATTGTCTATGCTAGCTTTATTAAACAATATCATACGGAAATCATGAAGATCCTTCAAATGAGTTCCTACACACTTGATAGCTTCATTTGAAATATTCGAGAGTCTAACATCTAAATACTCCAAATTGATACATCCTTGAACCAGAGCAATAAGTCCCATGTGAGTCACATATCTGTAATGGGTAAGTTTGCGCAGTTTCTTGCAAACCTGACCAATAACTCGTAATCCCATGTCTCCACATACATCATCTGTACATAGGACTTCCAAGTTGGGACACCTTTCAATCAAGAAACACTGGCAATAACTTTCTAAGCCTGTAAGATTCAATTCCCGCAGTTGATTCACATAAGGGAGTAGTAAAGAGAATGAAGGAACGGGCAAGTCCCCCCCTAATACCTAAACCACGAATACTTGGGGGAAACTTGAAACTAGTATAGTCCCCATCTTTGTCAAAAACAGCGCCATCAAAATCTTGCAACTTAACAGCATGGCGAAAGGCATCTCCTAAATGATTTAGAGGTATTGGACTAACCTTCAAAGATACTAAAGAGTTGCTACATTTTTGTGCGACAAGTGTAAGAATTTCAACATCATAATTAACAGAAGGCAACGTTAAATGTAAGGACTCAATGGGAGTGTTACGCAAAGCCAATTCACGTAACCATTCCCCAGTCTCCTCACCATCCAACTTATTATATTCCAAACACAAAGTTGTCACATCATTACAATACTCCGATATGTGCACTAATCCGTTCTCGGAAAACCCTTGACACTCCAAAATCTTCAAACTCCATAAATCCTTACCTCGGGTTTTAGCCAACAGCCCGAGATCTTCATCAGAAACAACCAAACCACGGATATGAAGCGCTTTCAAACACTCAAACTTTGCACATATTTCGTTAATCCATGGGGTGACAGATATTTGTGGAAAATGAGCTCCCCCCTTGAGTGTTAAGGAGTCGATAAAATGGAATCTCTTACTTAGAGTAGACGGGTTTGGGGCATAATGCAGATGGACATTTAGGTGCTTACGCGTAATACAATCGAGTTGATAAAATTTACGCGAAACTAAAGAGATGGATTTAAGGTCGTCACCATCGTGTATATAAGGTACAACATAGTGTATCACATTCTCCATTAATACTTTCAACTGTTTAAAAAGGGTTTCAGATATAAAAAGTATAAATTAAAATGAAAAAGCAAAGAAATTTGGGGAAAATTGAAAGTCTCACTTACGATAGATGAAGGAGATCTGATTCATAAAACACCTTTTTAAACCTTAATTTCTTTCATTTCAACAAAGGGTTTTTTGTTCTTTGTGTGTCTTTTTGGGATGTGTGGAAAACTAGAAGGGGGGTTGAATAGTTTACCGCTTTTTTTCGATTCTTATTTGCTTGAATAATCTTTGAGAACTTGACATTTGCTTAAAGATATAAACACAACTTAATATGTTTGATTCTTTGAAAAGACTTTACATGTAGATAACCATTCTAACTTAACTTGTTTTATACTTTGAAAAGCTTTACTTGTAATGATTCTAACTTTGCTTGTTTAGTTCTTTGAAAAGCTTTACTTATGTTGAAAGATATAAAAACAATATTACTTGTTTTGGTTATTTGAAAAGCTTTATATGTGATCAACAATTCTAACTAAAAAACAACATATAATAAGCAAAGATAGAGAAAGAAACAATCAAACCACAACACGATAGTTTATCGTGGTTCGGCTACAAGGACTCTTTTTCCTTGCCCTACATCCACGCCCCGAGTTTCCAACTCGAGAGTTATAAACACTAATCAACAAGCTCCTTTCACCGGCGGAGAAAACCTTTACAACGTCGCTTACACTTTTACCAACACTAAGCTAGATGTCGAGTTCTTTTACAAGGGTACAACCACTCCCATTCGTCGCTTACACTTTTACCGACACAAAGCTAGATGTCGAGTTCTTTTCCAAGGGTACAACCACTCCCGTTAGTTCTTTTACTAGGGTACAACAACTCCCAACACTCTTTGTATTTTGAGGCCTAAAATACTAACCTATAACTTCTACATACATGACACACATGAAGTATAAACTACCAAAGCTTATACATGACCAAGCTACCAAGACTTGCAACTTTAGAGTTGAAGCTTGCAACTTCTTGAATGATCTTGTGGAGTTCCTTGCTACATAAGACAATCACACAAGTCAAGGGTTACTGAGTTAGTTGAAAGAATATGTGAGAATAAGTCCTAAAAGGTTACACAAAACAAACAAATGGTTTGGTATTTATAGCAAACTAAACTGCACGTCTGGCGGATCAGGTGGAACCCTGATATGGGTTCCGCCCGTGTACCCCCAGGGTACCGCCGGGTCTGCAGTAGGTTTTTGCAATAACTTCCCAAACCAAACA
The DNA here is from genome assembly GCA_030686995.1 of Artemisia argyi. Taxonomy (NCBI): domain Eukaryota; kingdom Viridiplantae; phylum Streptophyta; class Magnoliopsida; order Asterales; family Asteraceae; genus Artemisia; species Artemisia argyi. The sequence continues at coordinate 16,990,260 of CM060684.1, read as the reverse complement.
ATGTCTTGTCTCATAACTTCTAGCAACCAAACAATGTCACATCACTTAAAGTAAGTCAAACATGATACTTGCAAGCAACATGAAAGCAAGTCAAAAACATAACTTGCCATAAATACATAATGACAAAACTTGCCATAAATGTGATGTGACTATTTCTAATTTAAGAAATAAAACCAATGTTTAGTTTAAAAGAAAATGTAAACATTAGTTAAACAAGACTTAAACACTCAAAGTGATAATTTACTTTTAGCTAAAGTTCATACTTTGTTATTAACAAAACTTAGCAAAGATCGTAAAATATAAATAACGTTTTTAGGCGATATTTGTATTAACAATCTCCCCCTTTTTGTTGATGACAAAACATAAACTTTATTTAAAAGTAAGTCATAAGATTTAGTGTTAAGTCTTATAAAGTTAGTAATGAAACTTGTTTTTGCAAAGAGTTAGCTACGCGGAAGTTTAAAATAATAGAGCAAGTTTCATATAAATTCTCCCCCTTTTTGTCGAAACAAAAAGAAGAGTAGCGAAGCGGAATTATAGGCATGCTCCCCCTTGGTTGATACTCCCCCTAAATGGAGTGCCAAGAGAGGAGACATGGATTTTGAACCTACAAAAGAAAAGTTAGTTTCCGCACAAATGGAGTTTCAAGGAAGGAAGACATGGATAATGAACCTACAAAAAAAAAGTTAGTTTCTAAAGCACAAGGCTTATGTATGTTACCATATAAAGGTGTAGTTCACATATCATACCTAAAATGGTCAACAAACAAAGAAAACCTTATAGTGTAATGAACTTCATTTCATGTAAAATTTAGACTTCTTAAAAAGTCAAAGACAAGAAATTTTGGTTACACTATCCTACCTCTAGAAATAAAGAAAAAGCTACAAATAAGCTACGACCATAAATAGCTATAAGGAAATCATCATTTTCCTTTGTGAGAAACATTTTCCAAAAACAAGGCTAAGGTTGTTTTAAGGAAGAAAATGTGGGTTATGGTTGTAGCGGGCTTTAGTTTGAAGGTTGAGAGGGTGACACGGGTTTTGGTTTGTTGGTTTAAATGGGAAACATTTTCCAAAAGAAACGGTTTTGTTTCATTTTGGAGACTCTAAACTTGAGGTGTTGTTGGTACTCTAAACTTGGTTTGTTGGTTTTAATGAGCAACATTTTCCAAAAGAAACGGTTTTGTTTCATTTTGGAGACTCTAAACTTGAGACGTTCCACAATGTGGTTTAGGAAAAAACCTCATTTTATTGGATAGGGTGAAACAACAATGGTTTTGGGTGATGATACTCTTGTTGTGGTGGTTGGTTGTGGTCGAAAGACTCATTTTGGTTAAGCAATGACCTTGGTTATTCATTTGTGAAAGGTGGTGGTTGTTGTTGGTCTTGGTGGAAGATCATTGAGATGTTTTTATTTTCTTATACGAAGAAAATAGAGATTCAAAGTGTTGGGAAGGTTCTTGAGGTGGTGGTAGTTATTGTTGTTGTGGTGGTTGTTGTTTGAACAAAATGGTGTAGGCTTGGTTATTTGTAAATGGTTACCATGAAGGTTTTTGTGAATGGGGTGAAACACAAATGATTGTAGGTGTGTATGACCTTGATCATTTGGAAAAATTGAGGATTTAGCATAAAGGTAGGCCAAACTCTCAAGCAATGACGGTAGATGAGGTGCATCATCCAATGACTCGTTTGGTTGAAATATTGGTTGTTGATGGGTTTCCATTTGGGCAATGGTGTTAAAAGGTGACAATGATGGAGGGCTTGATGGTTTAGGTGATATGTTTTCAAAAGTTTCCAATAGTGGATGTGGTGATGTTGGTGGTGTATGGAAAAGTTCCATTGGTGTAAGTGTTGAAGTAGCAAGATTAAGCAAATCTTGAATAGTGATCACATTGGTATTGAAATGTGTTGAGGATGGTGTTGAGGTAGTGAGGTTAAGGAAATCTTGGATAGGTGAAGAAATATTAAGCGAAGCATCACTTGACGATGATGAGCTTGACTTGACGGTTTTGTTGAAGCAACAAGGTTTGACACTAATCCTAGTGGCTTTTGAGAAGGATTTTGATGGTTATGGTGTGATTTGAATTGTTGCAAAACTTTCAAATTTATAAGGTTGAAAAGGTGTTGAAATGGGTGTTTGGATTTGATGTTCTACCATTCAAAGAATGATGATTCAAATTGTCACAACGCGTAAATTCTGGTCTTTTCCCGAACTTTCAACATTTACTTTTCATCGGTAACTATTCATCGATCACTATTCATCATTTTACTATTCATCATTTTTGAGGTCAGTTTGATATTCTGAGAAGCGTTTTAAAATTTTACTATTCATAAAACACTATTCACCTCCGGAGAAAATTTGTCATTTATGCGTGAGTTGCGTCATTTCTATAAACGTACGATTATCTACCTAATAAACGTTATCCTATAAACTATTATTTTGAATAATTGATCCGACAATCCCAACTATGGTCCTAACATATTTTTATACTCATAATAATAATATAAAAATTATATTATTAATTTACCCGGTGTTTTCAAATCAACTGTTACGTTTTCCGGTCGAAGCTTATAACTCCGTCGGTTTGCGATATTTCAGCCCAATAATTATTTTAACACCCGATTCTCATCAGGAATATTATTTTATAACTTTTACAACTTCGTCGTATTTTATTTCACCTCGGTAACATTTATTTTTAGTTAACTCGGTACTCGGTAACACCTAATACATAAATATCTACACTAATAACTACACTCATCTCCTAATTAAATCAAAAACACTATCCCCTTTTTCCTCCTTGTAAAACCGGGCCCCCCCCTCCTAGTCTTCACATGCTTAACCTCACCAACACCCATTAATGCATACCTAACAATTGTCTCTAACTAGATATTAACCCATTTTTTTCATCCCATTTCTCACAATACTATCAAGGTGCAAGTAAACTTTTCTTTCTCTTTTTCTCCTTGGTGTGATCGGCCTAGGGTGATCCAAGAAGCAAGAATTAGTAGGTTTTCATCATCTAAACTCCCTAAACCTTCAAGTAAGTTAACAAACTCATTTTTATAATTTTTCCAAGTTTATACAAGATCCATATGATTTCCATTCAAGATCTACATGCATATGTTAGTTATACCACTCATTTATATATATATCTAACTTTTGAACTCTAGAAATGGATTATAGTTAGATCCTTGTTAGATCCACTAGATTTATGATGTTTAGGAACCCATGACACCCTAAGAAGGTGTATGGTAAGATTAGACTAGATTTGTGGTGATTGAAAGTGGTTTGGTTGGATTAGAAACTAGTTTGAAACAATAGAAATAGATTTTAAACATATATATTTACCTACTGTCCCAAATCGATCAATCCAGAAAACTCAGAGGTTTCCGGGTAACATTGGGCTAGAGATTTAGAAAATACTTTTAAAAACGAAGCCGTGGGCGAAAGAACGGATTAAAACGAGTTAATAACGAAGGAGATATGATTTTCCGAATTTAACGACGAAAACTAGTTTTCTGAAAAACTGCATGCTGTTGGACGATTTTCGTTGGACAAATAGAGGCGTTAGACGTAACCTAGAGGAACCGAGCTATCGAAAATATATTAGTATATACTAAAACGAATCCGTGGATATAAAGAACGAGTAAAATGAGCTTAAAACAACCAAGTTATACACGTTTTAAAATCGTCAAAACTATATATATATTTAGTCACTACTAGAAATAATATAACTACGTACTAAATAATATATTTTCTAGATTTCTTATTCAAGGAGTTTATTTTTAACTAACAAAGTACGTACGACCCAAGGTTTATTTATGCGACTACTAGACTATATCTTAAGGTTTTCAAAACGAGGAATATAACACTAACGTTTTTATATACGATATATTACGACAAGTTTTTATTATTCTAGTTGGACTTATTTTTCTTAAGTATGGAAAATACTTTACTTTGACAATAACTATTATTTCCAAGTTACGAGTGGTATAGGTATCATGTGCATGTGCATTCATTACATCCTTTCATGATCTAAGTAGATCACTATCATTCATATTAGGTTGCGGTTAGAGATCGAACCTCATTTCTGTGTATCCACTTTTGTCATCGTAGCTATTCGCACCAGGTGAGTCATAGCCCCACTTTTACTCTTTATACTTGTTTTAACTCTTTGGAGGAGATACATGCTCAACTACTTACTTACTTGTACAAATACTCAAAACATACTTTCTTGATACTCAAAACATTTATTCTTGATTGTTTTATACTTGATTGTTTTATACTTGATTTCATACATACGTGATTGTGATATACTTAACTGTGATGTGTATTCTTGAGCTACTGAGACTTCCAATGGCCCCAGATTAAGTTGCTGGGCACAACCATGGAGACATATATACTTCCAATGGCCCCAGATTAAGTTGCTGGGCACAACCATGGAGACATACATATTTCCAATGGCCCCAGATTAAGTTGCTGGGCACAACCATGGAAATATACATACAAACGTGAGGTCTTCGGAGATGAAGTGTAGACTCACGACTAATAGCTTAACTGTTGTGATGAACTTATACATGTTTTACTCATACTATATATTGTAGCAGTGGGTTGTAAACACACAGGTTACAAGGCTCTTATGGCGGGACTTGTAACTGAGTGGATTTACGATGCCTTTGCTGGGAAACCTTCATACATATGCATAAACTTTATTTGTTAAACAAACTCTATGAACTCACCAACCTCGTGTTGACACTTTAGCATGTATTTTCAGGTTTTAACCTATGGCACGCTACAGGAGGTTTTGGCAGGGGATGGCATGGTCATAGAAGACTCTGATTTTTATATGGGGACCGTTTTAAACTACTTTTAAGGGCCTACTTCCGCACTACTTTTAACAATGTAAATTTAACATTTTTGATTAAACTATTTATTCTAAATGATTCAAATGAAAACCATTTTTGAACTTGTGTTGTAATACCAATTGAGTTACACCCCAGCTACACGTATGCTTCCGCTGGACCCGATTTTGGGGGTGTGACAGATTTGTAACAAATCACAATTTCAGGTTAATTTCTATTTTCGGAAAATTTTACTATTCATGTTACTATTCATTTTTACTATTCATTTCTTTCTGAATTTTTCCCGAAAGTTGATTTTTATTTCATATTCTCGAGTGATAAATCATTTCCATGACAAATTAAATGTTTGACACTCGTCAGATCATTTTCGTGAAAGTTATTAAGGAATGACACGACATTACACGTTTTAGGGTAAAACGGCAATCAGAAATTCTACGCACAACGAAATTTGATCCCGTCAGGTGACCCCACATCAGAAAAATGTTTAACACATTCATGATTTATTTGAGAATAAATCATAACTGAGAAAAATCATGGCCCAAATAAACTTCGGCCGTGAAAAACTAGAATTTTCAGTTTTACGCGTTTTTACTCAGCCGTAACCCTAGCCTTTACCTGCACCGCATTTCTAAGATGATTTGAGCTTTCAACTTATTTAAATAAGTCAACATATTTTTCCCTCCTTCATTGACTAAAAATCATTCCTTGATTTTATAAATCATTCCTTGATTTTTAGGCTTCCGGTTTGATGTCTAAAAGACATTTAACACCAACCGACACCAGACTGAGCCCAGTCTTGACATTATAAATCATTTTAAATCATTTTTAGCATATTAGAAAAGTAACATTTTACTTTTCTCAGTTTTACGCAATATTCGTACATTTTACGTATTACGCGTTTTAGACCCGTGTTTCCAGCTTTTAGCAGGTTTTACCACCCAAATGGAACTTATCACCCATTTTATATTTTATTATGGGACTTATGAACATTTCTAACAATACTTTAAAGTTTCATAATTTTACGACACCCGGTTTTACGTTTTGAGGCCTAATCATTTACGGTTGGCATTTCCCGGAGTCAAAATGCATCTAATAACCAAGGATAATACCAAGCCAAGCCACCTCCCCCTCCTTATCTGTTTTGAACCGCCAATGGGGGGGGTAGTCACACCCTTGGTGGCTTGATCTCATGGCTTGATGATCTAGGATGCATACATGTGTATTTTGGCCAAAATATCTCTTGAAAACTAACCTCCTCATGGACCTATATATACTCCCTCCCCTCTCTTCCCTTGGCCGGCCATCAAACACACCACAACACTCTCCACTTAGTTTATTTCTTCATAGTTATAGCAAAGATCAAGTGAAAGTTCAAGATAGAAACCCTAGTTAGCTAATTATTCACCAAAAATCTTCCAAACCCTAGCATACTTGGTGTTTTCTCTTGAGTTTAAATCTACTCAATACACCACAACCTTTATCATCTATCTTTCAAGAATACTAAGAGTAGAAAGGTTGCTTGAAGTGAAAAGGGTTGAAGCTTGTCAATCAAAGTCCATTTCCTTACTAGTTACTCCTTTCTTTAATTAGAAAGCCTAAAGTTGTAAGCCTAACATGCTTCTTGTTTATTTATCATGTTCATCTCATTGATATGTTATTCTTGCTATATTATGTGTTGTAATTATGTCCATGATGAATCATGATGAGTAAAAGATGTTGTTGTAATGACTTATTGAAACAAATTACTAAAACAAGCAAACTAGTGAATATCTTGGTATAACCTGATCAAAATGGTAAAAATTTTATATTGGATTATTACATATTACAGTAGAGGACTTAAAAAGCAAACCATAGCAATTTGAACCACTTAAAAAGAGTAAACGAGTCAAAAGTTATGGCGATTTGAAGTTACCAAAGATTTCCGGCAAAACTGCCTAAATGTTTCTGTGATTTCTGTGACAGAACCTAAAACACGCAAAAAGAGGCATTTCTGGTCCGATTCATGAAAAAGTTAAAACACGAAAGTTGTCCGGAATCATGTTTTCATTCAGGAAGAAAGAGGCTCAAGCCTTGAAAACGCCTTCTGAGTGAGATATTTCTCAGTTTTCTTAACAGCTACTTATATATTTTAAGTTACTAAGTTATTGTCATACTTTCAAAGGAATAAAAGGTATTATGACCTATAACCAAGACCACCACCATGGCTAGAACCAAGGTAGTGTCTCATGACCATGGAACAAGGACCAAAGGTCATGGCTAGGCCATGACGAATGACCAAACCAACTTACCAAGGCGTAAACATGAAACAATGAAATTGGCGATATATGGAACAAGCAATTTGTATCTACTTCACCTAAAAGGAAACCATGAGATTTTACCAAGACAAATGGTCATACAAGACTTATAAAACTACCCCTAATAACAATCTTCATGTACTATAAACTTTCCTAAGTTTATACAAATATCGGACATGTAACTTTTTCGGATCAAAACTTATATCTATATACTTTATCAACTACTACAATAGTAGGGAGCTTCATGTGAGGAGTTCATTATGTAAGCCGTCGAGATGAGTTGTGGATTTACGAGTTAAAGTGTCCTGGCTCCTCAAACGCTTACTAAGATGACTTCTGAAATATGTTAGCCCGAACGGTAGTAAACGATATACCAAAACATACATGTTCATAAATCTTTCTTTCAAAGACTTACAAATATACATCATACCTCATCATGGACTAAATGCAAAACATATATATAGGCACTCCGTTATATTCTTTACACAAATCCTAAGTCGCAACATTCTATTCTAGGTTGCTCGTAGAAACCTACACGATCCGATCATCACCTTCATTATTTGCTATCATACTTGAGGTGAGTTCATAGCCCCGCTTACATTACTTTAATGTTTTACAAACCCTTGGGGGAAATACATGCTACTTTTAAACCGAACACAATGCTTTGAAACTGTATGCTGCCTGATTGTTTTATTATTACTAAGTACCTACCTTGCCAATCCTAGGCCCCATCATGAACCATTTAATCACTAGTATTAGTGAGCGCGAGTATTGTGAATAGGCCTATTGGGATTGACGAATCCCATTTGTTTGAGCAGTTAGTTCAAACGAATGCACTATATTTGAAACATTAAGTATGACGGCAAAGTACTTACCGGGGCAACATAACCGCCGATTGATATTGGTACCCGTTAACGTATTGGTTGCATGAACTTAGTACATAATAATAACTGTTTTGTTTTCTAACATGAGTATGAGTCTAATTAACTCATTACTACCAACATATTGTGTTCAACCGTTAAACAAACTCTATGAATATCACTCAACCTTTGTGTTGACCTCTTAAGCATGTATTTCAGGTCCATAATAATCAAGAATGGAGCGGGAAGGGCACGTACCGAAGGAAGAAGGCTATAAACAATTATGTCATTCTATAAAAACATCATAGACTTTATATTGATGTGTTTTGAAACAATGCAACATTTTGGGACCTCACTATGTAAACTTTGATATATTTGAATAATATGAATGACAACTCTTTTTATTACGATTCGTTTAGAGATCGTTTTCTATTATTATGACTGTTGTGCCATCGAGTAACACCCAAGTTGAATTCCGCTGCAACATGAATTGGGGGTGTTACAGATTGGTACCAGAGCCATGGTTATAGAGAAACGGGTCTAAGTGAGACCTAAACTATAACTACAATAACAAGCAAAAACATTTTTATAGCCTTCCGCTCTTCGTGCCTTCCGTCCTCCAGAAGATTATGGACTTATTACACATGTTATCCTACATGAACATATTTGTATATTGTCATATGCACATTTCCTTAGTTTGAACATTTTCCATAAACATTTGATTATTTTTGACATCATAAATTGTAGACATCATGTCCGCACCTCCATCTCCCGATCATCTTCATGCTATGCCTGAGTATTTACCAATTCTTCCCGGACCCGATGATCCTTATTTTGAACCAATTGATTACGACGACGAGGAAGAACCTTACGAGGATCTAGATGTAGATTCGGACGAAGATCCTGAAATGGATATGGACATAAACATCGATGATTACGAAGAGGATCATGAAATGAATGTTGACATCGAAGGCATCGATGACATTGAGGAAGCGGAGGAACTATTAGTAGTGCCACATCTATCACCATTGACATCTCCACCTCCGGTTTCACCAATTTCATCCGAATCTAACCGTACCACTCCAGCTCAAGTTCCGAATTCTACTCACCAAACCGGCGGTACATCTACATCTACACATATGTTCGCGAACTCAGCTCAATACGAAATCTACTCTTTGAAACAAGCTCTCAACCTAACCCAACTCAAAGTTAAATGTATGGCAAGTCAAATGCATGAATGTATGTCCAAGGTAAATTCTGCTAGAATGGATGCCATGAATGCTCGAGACGACCTATATTGGTTTAAGCTTGACATGAGCTACGTTAAGAGTGACTCGGATCATGTTGGGGAAGTAGTCTTAAATCCTTTGACTGGCTTGGATGATGTCAAGGATAGACTCACTTTGGTTGAGAGGGCCCAAGAACAGGACGCGGTTCAAATTCACAAACTACTTCACCGCCTAAATACCGCCGAAATCAGGTTAGATGTGGCAAACTTTGACAGGTATCAACTTAGGAATGATTTGTGTGGGATGCAAACTCAAATGAGTTCCATACAACAAAGGATATACCGAAAGGAGGTCAAAGAATACCGTCCAAACGAAAGCGTAGATGTGTTAGCAACACGCGGAAATAATAATCCAACCGGACCACAACAACCTCCCAACCAACGTTAGACTAGTGTTATAGTACTAGTTAGCTTTTGTACAACGTTGTAATTACTAACTGAAAGTATCAGTTAGTAAGTTTTGAATGAACTTGTAATAAGTTCGATTTTGTAATCAACGTTATATAAATATAACTTTGTTTTATATACTACCATGTGTTGCTTTTAAGTTTCAAACATTATCATCCTATCATTCTTATCAAACATTGTGCTCATCTCACAACTCTCTAATTACAATGTATCTTTTGAACAATAGAACTATGGCGCCCAAGAAAAAGACCCCACCAACGATGACACAAGCCGCCATCCGCAAACTGGTGAAGGATAGTGTCAATGCAGCACTTATCGCTGAACGAGCAGCCGTAGCTGCAGCAGCTGCCGATGCCACCACAGCTGCTGGTGCTGCTGATGCTGCAGCAGCTGCTGATGCTGCAGCCGCTGCTGATGCTGCAGCAGCCGCAGAAGCCGCCACTGCTGCGGAAGCTGCAATAGCTGCAGAGACTGCCAGACTTGCCAGTCTTAACCTTGGAGGACCTACCCCTCCGGTGACCAATGTTACTACAGTACCAAAGGGTTGCTCGTTCATTTCCTACCTGAAATGTGAACCCCTCAAATTCAAGGGTACTGAAGGGGCTGTAGGTTTGACCCGTTGGTTCGAAAAGGCGGAGTCGGTGTTCATTGTTAGTAAATGTACTGAGGTTGACAAAGTTCAGTATGCCACAAGTACTTTGTTGAATGAGGCGTTGTCCTGGTGGAACTCAATTGCTCAACCCATGGGCATTGAGAATGCCTACAAAATTACTTGGGCTAATTTGAAACAAATGATGATTAAGGAATACTGTCCACGCAGTGAGATACAAAAGTTGGAGGTTGAGTTCTGGGATCATACGGTTAAGGGAAATGATATCATGACCTACAACCGTAGATTCCAGGAACTGAGGATACTTTGTCCATCAATGGTTTCCCCAAAGGAAAAGATGTTGGAAAGGTATATTTGGGGACTTCCCTCAAGCATACAGGGGAATGTGACTTCGGCAAATCCCAAAGAACTTGATGAGGCTATGCGGATGTCCCGTAGTCTCATGGATCAAGTGGTACGTATGTCGGAAACCCGCAGGCAAAACAACCTCAACATCAACAACAACAACAGCAATGCCAACAATCCCAACAACTCCAACTACCGTAACAACAACAACAACAACAACAAGAACAACAACAATAAACGACCATATGATGGTAACCGTGGGAACAACAACAATAACAACAACAACAACCAAACCCGAAACAACAACCACCACAATCAGCAGAACAGGAGACAAGAAGCCGCGACGGCTTATGTTGCTGCACCTGCTGGTGGTAGGTACGTGGGTAATCAACCACAATGTACCAAGTGTAACTACCATCACGAAGGTCCTTGCCCGGCCAAATGCCACAAGTGCCTAAAGCCCGGACATCTTGCCAAGGATTGTAGGGGCAAGGGTATAGCTACTGGGGCTAACTCACAGCCCATAGTTACATGTTTCGGGTGTGGTGAAAGGGGACACTATAAGAACAACTGTCCTCAAAACCAAGGACCCCAAGGCGGCGGTGCTCGTGCTAGAGCCTATGTCATAGGAAAGGAAGAACCACACCAGGACCCGAACGTGGTTACCGGTACGTTCTTACTCAATAATATTCCTGTTAAAGTATTATTCGATTCTGGTGCTGATATGAGCTTTATATCTACTAGAATTGCGCCTTTACTTGATATTCCATCAATCACTTTAACCACTAGTTATAATGTTGAGCTAGCTACCGGTGACTTAGTAAATACCAATACCGTAATCCCAAACTGTACCCTTAATCTCTTAGATCACCCCTTTAACATCAATCTTATGCCAATCGAACTCGGAAGTTTCGATGTTGTTATTGGCATGGATTGGTTGTCTAAACATCAAGCTAACATTATTTGTGGTGAAAGAGTTGTGCACATTCCATGTGACAATGAAACTTTGATCATTCGTGGTGATCAAAGTGGAACCCGAATAAACATCATCTCATGTATCAAAACCATGAAGTACATTGAGAAAGGATGTTATGCTTTCTTAGCCCACGTAACAGAAAAGAAAACCGATGAAAAACGTCTCGAAGATGTTCCTATTGCCCGTGAGTTTCCTGAAGTCTTTCCAGAAGACTTACCCGGACTACCACCACATCGACAAATAGAGTTCAGAATTGATTTAATACCAGGAGCGGCGCCAGTTGCCCGCGCACCATACCGGCTAGCACCTTCAGAGATGCAAGAGCTATCAAATCAATTACAAGAACTTGCGGACAAGGGGTTTATTCGACCCAGTTCCTCACCTTGGGGAGCTCCAGTTTTATTCGTGAAAAAGAAAGACGGGTCATTACGCATGTGTATTGACTATCGTGAACTAAACAAATTAACCATAAAGAACCGATACCCACTACCAAGAATTGATGATTTATTCGATCAATTGCAAGGCTCAACCTATTACTCAAAAATTGACCTACGTTCAGGTTACCACCAAGTTAGAGTTCGTGATGAAGACATTCGAAAAACAGCCTTTAGGACACGATATGGTCACCACGAATTCCAAGTGATGCCATTTGGGTTAACAAATGCACCGGCAGTATTCATGGATCTCATGAATCGTGTGTGTAAGCCATATTTGGACAAATTTGTGATCGTATTCATAGACGACATTCTCATTTATTCCAAAAACGAAGAGGAACACAAAGAACACCTTAGAACAATTTTAGCACTACTCAAGGAAGAGAAATTGTATGCAAAGTTTTCCAAATGCGAATTTTGGATTCAATCCGTACAATTCCTTGGGCATGTGATTGACAAGACCGGTTTACATGTCGATCCCGCTAAAATTGAAGCTATCAAAAACTGGCCAACACCTACCACACCTACAGAAATTCGTCAATTTCTGGGTTTAGCCGGGTATTATCGAAGGTTTATTGAAGGATTTTCTTCAATAGCAAAATCTTTGACCAAGCTAACTCAGAAAAACAAGAAATACGTGTGGGATGAAGACGAAGAAAATGCTTTCCAAACCCTTAAACAAAAGCTTTGTAGTGCTCCTATCCTAGCATTGCCAGATGGGATCGAAGATTTTGTAGTCTATTGTGATGCATCGTACCAAGGTTTAGGTGCCGTGTTGATGCAACGTGATAAGGTCATGGCTTATGCTTCGCGACAACTCAAGGTTCATGAAGAAAATTACACCACTCATGACTTAGAGTTAGGAGCTGTGGTCTTTGCACTAAAAATCTGGAGGCACTATCTATACGGTACTAGATGTACTGTGTACACCGATCATAAAAGCCTACAACACATTTTGAACCAAAAAGAACTAAACATGCGACAACGTCGTTGGTTGGAATTACTAAGTGATTATGACTGCGACATTCGTTACCACCCAGGGAAAGCAAACGTAGTAGCTGACGCCCTAAGCCGAAAGGAACGAGTTAAACCATTACGAGTCCGAGCCTTAGTTTTAACCATAAATTCAAACTTTCCTACTCAAATCCTTCACGCTCAAGCTGAGGCGGTGAAACAACAAGACATCCAAAAGGAAAGGTTGGATGGCATGATGCAAAAGAAATTCGAAACCCGTTCAGATGGAACTCTATGCTTCCAAGGTCGAAGTTGGTTACCACTTTATGGTGGCCTACGAGACTTGATCATGCATGAATCACATAAGTCTAAATACTCCATACATCCAGGATCTGATAAAATGTATCATGATCTTAAGTTACTCTATTGGTGGCCGAACATGAAAGCCGACATTGCAACATACGTTAGCAAATGTCTTACCTGCTCCAAAGTAAAAGCCGAACACCAAAAACCATCCGGTCCATTGCAACAACCAGAAATTCCTACCTGGAAATGGGAAAGAATTACTATGGACTTCATTACCAAGCTCCCAAAAACATCAAGCGGTTATGACTCCATCTGGGTCATAGTTGATCGTCTTACAAAATCAGCACACTTTATACCAATCAAAGAGACTTACAAAATGGAACAACTAACCCGACTGTACGTCAAAGAAATAGTCTCAAGACATGGTGCACCGATATCCATCATATCCGACAGAGATGGTAGATTTACTTCCAATTTCTGGCAGTCACTCCAAGACGCCTTTGGAACAAATCTAGACATGAGTACAGCCTATCATCCTCAGACCGATGGTCAGAGTGAACGAACCATCCAAACTCTTGAAGACATGCTTCGAGCATGTATAATAGATTTTGGAAAAGGATGGGATACTCATTTACCATTAGTCGAATTTTCCTACAACAACAGCTATCATACAAGTATTAAAGCAGCCCCATTTGAAGCACTTTACGGTCGAAAGTGTCGTTCACCTGCTTGTTGGGCTGAAGTGGGAGAAGTTCAACTCACTGGACCAGAACTCATCCGTGAAACAACGGATAAAATTGTACAAATCAAAAATCGGTTACAAGCCGCAAGAGATCGACAGAAAAGTTATGCCGACACACGACGCAGACCCCTAGAATTCCAAGTCGGAGATAGGGTTATGCTAAAGGTATCGCCTTGGAAAGGCTTGATACGATTCGGTAAACGAGGAAAACTAAACCCAAGATACATCGGACCATTCAAAATCCTAGCCAGGGTTGGTCCTGTGGCGTACAGACCTGAGCTTCCGTCAGAACTCAGTAGTGTACACCCCACTTTCCATGTATCTAACCTAAAGAAATGCTTATCGGATGAATCACTTGTGATTCCACTCGATGAAATTCAACTCAATGACGATCTTCAATTTGTTGAGGAACCCGTAGAAATCATGGACCGAGAGGTCAAACAACTCAAACAAAGCCGTATACCAATTGTTAAGGTTCGTTGGAACTCACGACGTGGTCCTGAATACACATGGGAACGAGAGGACCAGATACGTAAGAAATACCCACATCTTTTTACCAACGAAGCTTCTACCTCCAACGTAAATTGATCTCCGGGACGGAGCTCTCATATGGGGTGGAGACTGTAACAAATCACAATTTCAGGTTAATTTCTATTTTCGGAAAATTTTACTATTCATGTTACTATTCATTTTTACTATTCATTTCTTTCTGAATTTTTCCCGAAAGTTGATTTTTATTTCATATTCTCGAGTGATAAATCATTTCCATGACAAATTAAATGTTTGACACTCGTCAGATCATTTTCGTGAAAGTTATTAAGGAATGACACGACATTACACGTTTTAGGGTAAAACGGCAATCAGAAATTCTACGCACAACGAAATTTGATCCCGTCAGGTGACCCCACATCAGAAAAATGTTTAACACATTCATGATTTATTTGAGAATAAATCATAACTGAGAAAAATCATGGCCCAAATAAACTTCGGCCGTGAAAAACTGGAATTTTCAGTTTTACGCGTTTTTACTCAGCCGTAACCCTAGCCTTTACCTGCACCGCATTTCTAAGATGATTTGAGCTTTCAACTTATTTAAATAAGTCAACATATTTTTCCCTCCTTCATTGACTAAAAATCATTCCTTGATTTTATAAATCATTCCTTGATTTTTAGGCTTCCGGTTTGATGTCTAAAAGACATTTAACACCAACCGACACCAGACTGAGCCCAGTCTTGACATTATAAATCATTTTAAATCATTTTTAGCATATTAGAAAAGTAACATTTTACTTTTCTCAGTTTTACGCAATATTCGTACATTTTACGTATTACGCGTTTTAGACCCGTGTTTCCAGCTTTTAGCAGGTTTTACCACCCAAATGGAACTTATCACCCATTTTATATTTTATTATGGGACTTATGAACATTTCTAACAATACTTTAAAGTTTCATAATTTTACGACACCCGGTTTTACGTTTTGAGGCCTAATCATTTACGGTTGGCATTTCCCGGAGTCAAAATGCATCTAATAACCAAGGATAATACCAAGCCAAGCCACCTCCCCCTCCTTATCTGTTTTGAACCGCCAATGGGGGGGGTAGTCACACCCTTGGTGGCTTGATCTCATGGCTTGATGATCTAGGATGCATACATGTGTATTTTGGCCAAAATATCTCTTGAAAACTAACCTCCTCATGGACCTATATATACTCCCTCCCCTCTCTTCCCTTGGCCGGCCATCAAACACACCACAACACTCTCCACTTAGTTTATTTCTTCATAGTTATAGCAAAGATCAAGTGAAAGTTCAAGATAGAAACCCTAGTTAGCTAATTATTCACCAAAAATCTTCCAAACCCTAGCATACTTGGTGTTTTCTCTTGAGTTTAAATCTACTCAATACACCACAACCTTTATCATCTATCTTTCAAGAATACTAAGAGTAGAAAGGTTGCTTGAAGTGAAAAGGGTTGAAGCTTGTCAATCAAAGTCCATTTCCTTACTAGTTACTCCTTTCTTTAATTAGAAAGCCTAAAGTTGTAAGCCTAACATGCTTCTTGTTTATTTATCATGTTCATCTCATTGATATGTTATTCTTGCTATATTATGTGTTGTAATTATGTCCATGATGAATCATGATGAGTAAAAGATGTTGTTGTAATGACTTATTGAAACAAATTACTAAAACAAGCAAACTAGTGAATATCTTGGTATAACCTGATCAAAATGGTAAAAATTTTATATTGGATTATTACATATTACAGTAGAGGACTTAAAAAGCAAACCATAGCAATTTGAACCACTTAAAAAGAGTAAACGAGTCAAAAGTTATGGCGATTTGAAGTTACCAAAGATTTCCGGCAAAACTGCCTAAATGTTTCTGTGATTTCTGTGACAGAACCTAAAACACGCAAAAAGAGGCATTTCTGGTCCGATTCATGAAAAAGTTAAAACACGAAAGTTGTCCGGAATCATGTTTTCATTCAGGAACAAAGAGGCTCAAGCGTTGAAAACGCCTTCTGAGTGAGATATTTCTCAGTTTTCTTAACAGCTACTTACATATTTTAAGTTACTAAGTTATTGTCATACTTTCAAAGGAATAAAAGGTATTATGACCTATAACCAAGACCACCACCATGGCTAGAACCAAGGTAGTGTCTCATGACCATGGAACAAGGACCAAAGGTCATGGCTAGGCCATGACGAATGACCAAACCAACTTACCAAGGCGTAAACATGAAACAATGAAATTGGCGATATATGGAACAAGCAATTTGTATCTACTTCACCTAAAAGGAAACCATGAGATTTTACCAAGACAAATGGTCATACAAGACTTATAAAACTACCCCTAATAACAATCTTCATGTACTATAAACTTTCCTAAGTTTATACAAATATCGGACATGTAACTTTTTCGGATCAAAACTTATATCTATATACTTTATCAACTACTACAATAGTAGGGAGCTTCATGTGAGGAGTTCATTATGTAAGCCGTCGAGATGAGTTGTGGATTTACGAGTTAAAGTGTCCTGGCTCCTCGAACGCTTACTAACATGACTTCTGAAATATGTTAGCCCGAACGGTAGTAAACGATATACCAAAACATACATGTTCATAAATCTTTCTTTCAAAGACTTACAAATATACATCATACCTCATCATGGACTAAATGCAAAACATATATATAGGCACTCCGTTATATTCTTTACACAAATCCTAAGTCGCAACATTCTATTCTAGGTTGCTCGTAGAAACCTACACGATCCGATCATCACCTTCATTATTTGCTATCATACTTGAGGTGAGTTCATAGCCCCGCTTACATTACTTTAATGTTTTACAAACCCTTGGGGGAAATACATGCTACTTTTAAACCGAACACAATGCTTTGAAACTGTATGCTGCCTGATTGTTTTATTATTACTAAGTACCTACCTTGCCAATCCTAGGCCCCATCATGAACCATTTAATCACTAGTATTAGTGAGCGCGAGTATTGTGAATAGGCCTATTGGGATTGACGAATCCCATTTGTTTGAGCAGTTAGTTCAAACGAATGCACTATATTTGAAACATTAAGTATGACGGCAAAGTACTTACCGGGGCAACATAACCGCCGATTGATATTGGTACCCGTTAACGTATTGGTTGCATGAACTTAGTACATAATAATAACTGTTTTGTTTTCTAACATGAGTATGAGTCTAATTAACTCATTACTACCAACATATTGTGTTCAACCGTTAAACAAACTCTATGAATATCACTCAACCTTTGTGTTGACCTCTTAAGCATGTATTTCAGGTCCATAATAATCAAGAATGGAGCGGGAAGGGCACGTACCGAAGGAAGAAGGCTATAAACAATTATGTCATTCTATAAAAACATCATAGACTTTATATTGATGTGTTTTGAAACAATGCAACATTTTGGGACCTCACTATGTAAACTTTGATATATTTGAATAATATGAATGACAACTCTTTTTATTACGATTCGTTTAGAGATCGTTTTCTATTATTATGACTGTTGTGCCATCGAGTAACACCCAAGTTGAATTCCGCTGCAACATGAATTGGGGGTGTTACAAGATTGGTATCAGAGCTTTGGCTATAGCGAACTAAGTGTTTTTAAAAAACCTAGACTATAGCTACTTTTACGAAAAACTTAACCCTATGACCGTCACGTGCCTGCCTGCCAAGATAATGCCTCACTTGTGGTTTGTTGCTGACTTAGGTGATGAGAATTGTGTCTCATTATCTGGTTTATTATATTCACTTATTCTAGTTGATTTCTATCATTGTCTTTCACATAAGCATGTTCACGTATCATATATATCACCCTATTATGTTTCTCCTTGCATAGTTTCATCATTTGACCTCGAGTTTGGTCACCTGCCTTAGTCTTTCTGAACGTCTTGGTATTTGTGAAGGACATAGTCTTAGTATAATTGAGCTGAGTATTTCAAAATTCATGGAACCTCGGTGGAATATAGACTAGTCACCTATATTCAACCCGGGATAGTGGGACATAGGCTGACTACCTATATCCGACTCAGAAATGAATTTTGCAACACTGAGAATGGTTATAATAAAATTTTGTCTGGATTGAATCCTCAACTCAATTTCCAAATGCTTCATTTATGTGTGTGTATACCCTCGTTGTCAGAACGCTTATACTTTTTCTCACCTCGTGAACCGCCGCCTGAAAACACGTCAACTGGTCATTTCATCTCATGAATCTTCACCTTTATAACACTTCGGAGACCAACGTTAACTGAACTTCGGGACGAAGTTCCCTTATGGGGTAGAGACTGTCACAACTCGTAAATTCTGGTCTTTTCCCGAACTTTCAACATTTACTATTCATCGGTTACTATTCATCGGTTACTATTCATCGATCACTATTCATCATTTTACTATTCATCATTTTTGAGGTCAGTTTGATATTCTGAGAAGCGTTTTAAAATTTTACTATTCATAAAACACTATTCACCTCCGGAGAAAATTTGTCATTTATGCGTGAGTTGCGTCATTTCTATAAACGTACGATTATCTACCTAATAAACGTTATCCTATAAACTATTATTTTGAATAATTGATCCGACAATCCCAACTATGGTCCTAACATATTTTTATACTCATAATAATAATATAAAAATTATATTATTAATTTACCCGGTGTTTTCAAATCAACTGTTACGTTTTCCGGTCGAAGCTTATAACTCCGTCGGTTTGCGATATTTCAGCCCAATAATTATTTTAACACCCGATTCTCATCAGGAATATTATTTTATAACTTTTACAACTTCGTCGTATTTTATTTCACCTCGGTAACATTTATTTTTAGTTAACTCGGTACTCGGTAACACCTAATACATAAATATCTACACTAATAACTACACTCATCTCCTAATTAAATCAAAAACACTATCCCCTTTTTCCTCCTTGTAAAACCGGCCCCCCCTCCTAGTCTTCACATGCTTAACCTCACCAACACCCATTAATGCATACCTAACAATTGTCTCTAACTAGATATTAACCCATTTTTTTCATCCCATTTCTCACAATACTATCAAGGTGCAAGTAAACTTTTCTTTCTCTTTTTCTCCTTGGTGTGATCGGCCTAGGGTGATCCAAGAAGCAAGAACAACAATTTTTCCAAGACCAAGATATAAACTTGTTCACTTAGTCATCCTTGTTGGAGTTTTGAAATAGAAACTCAAGGATTAGTAGGTTTTCATCATCTAAACTCCCTAAACCTTCAAGTAAGTTAACAAACTCATTTTTATAATTTTTCCAAGTTTATACAAGATCCATATGATTTCCATTCAAGATCTACATGCATATGTTAGTTATACCACTCATTTATATATATATCTAACTTTTGAACTCTAGAAATGGATTATAGTTAGATCCTTGTTAGATCCACTAGATTGATGATGTTTAGGAACCCATGACACCCTAAGAAGGTGTATGGTAAGATTAGACTAGATTTGTGGTGATTGAAAGTGGTTTGGTTGGATTAGAAACTAGTTTGAAACAATAGAAATAGATTTTAAACATATATATTTACCTACTGTCCCAAATCGATCAATCCAGAAAACTCAGAGGTTTCCGGGTAACATTGGGCTAGAGATTTAGAAAATACTTTTAAAAACGAAGCCGTGGGCGAAAGAACGGATTAAAACGAGTTAATAACGAAGGAGATATGATTTTCCGAATTTAACGACGAAAACTAGTTTTCTGAAAAACTGCATGCTGTTGGACGATTTTCATTGGACAAATAGAGGCGTTAGATGTAACCTAGAGGAACCGAGCTATCGAAAATATATTAGTATATACTAAAACGAATCCGTGGATATAAAGAACGAGTAAAATGAGCTTAAAACGACCAAGTTATACACGTTTTAAAATCGTCAAAACTATATATATATATTTAGTCACTACTAGAAATAATATAACTACGTACTAAATAATATATTTTCTAGATTTCTTATTCAAGGAGTTTATTTTTAACTAACGAAGTACGTACGACCCAAGGTTTATTTATGCGACTACTAGACTATATCTTAAGGTTTTCAAAACGAGGAATATAACACTAACGTTTTTATATACGATATATTACGACAAGTTTTTATTATTCTAGTTGGACTTATTTTTCTTAAGTATGGAAAATACTTTACTTTGACAATAACTATTATTTCCAAGTTACGAGTGGTATAGGTATCATGTGCATGTGCATTCATTACATCCTTTCATGATCTAAGTAGATCACTATCATTCATATTAGGTTGCGGTTAGAGATCGAACCTCATTTCTGTGTATCCACTTTTGTCATCGTAGCTATTCGCACCAGGTGAGTCATAGCCCCACTTTTACTCTTTATACTTGTTTTAACTCTTTGGGGGAGATACATGCTCAACTACTTACTTACTTGTACAAATACTCAAAACATACTTTCTTGATACTCAAAACATTTATTCTTGATTGTTTTATACTTGATTGTTTTATACTTGATTTCATACATACGTGATTGTGATATACTTAACTGTGATGTGTATTCTTGAGCTACTGAGACTTCCAATGGCCCCAGATTAAGTTGCTGGGCACAACCATGGAGACATATATACTTCCAATGGCCCCAGATTAAGTTGCTGGGCACAACCATGGAGACATACATATTTCCAATGGCCCCAGATTAAGTTGCTGGGCACAACCATGGAAATATACATACAAACGTGAGGTCTTCGGAGATGAAGTGTAGACTCACGACTAATAGCTTAACTGTTGTGATGAACTTATACATGTTTTACTCATACTATATATTGTAGCAGTGGGTTGTAAACACACAGGTTACAAGGCTCTTATGGCGGGACTTGTAACTGAGTGGATTTACGATGCCTTTGCTGGGAAACCTTCATACATATGCATAAACTTTATTTGTTAAACAAACTCTATGAACTCACCAACCTCGTGTTGACACTTTAGCATGTATTTTCAGGTTTTAACCTATGGCACGCTACAGGAGGTTTTGGCAGGGCATGGCATGGTCATAGAAGACTCTGATTTTTATATGGGGACCGTTTTAAACTACTTTTAAGGGCCTACTTCCGCACTACTTTTAACAATGTAAATTTAACATTTTTGATTAAACTATTTATTCTAAATGATTCAAATGAAAACCATTTTTGAACTTGTGTTGTAATACCAATTGAGTTACACCCCAGCTACACGTATGCTTCCGCTGGACCCGATTTTGGGGGTGTGACACAAATGATTTTCATGACCATGTCACATCATTTGAGGTCAATCCAATGAATAGGATGGAGTGAAAGACCAACCTAAGCACTCAATGCTTTGTGATCATGGGAAGTGGTTTGGTTGAAAATGTATCAAAGGTTTGAAGGATCCTTTAAAAGGGTTCCTTTGGGTAGTTATGTTTTGAATTTGAATTATGGCGGGAAGTGTCTTCCTAATTGTTTTAGTGAGTGAGGTTTGTTCCAATATGGTTGTTGGTGTTAATGAAAGATGTTTCTCACTTGGGATAATGATTTGACACTTTACAAGTTATGATCTTAAGAGAAATGTTCACAAATTTTCTGCAGGTACTGGCGGCACCCTGAGACTACACAGGCGGAACCCTGTTTTGGGATCCGCCTGGTCCGTTGGGCCAATTCTGGAATTCCCAGAAATTGTACTGGCGGAACCCAATTTTGGGATCCGCCTGATCCGCCAGTGCTGCAAAAGTATACAGTCCGCGTTTTTGACCCGCGAAACGATTTTCAAATTTTTCGAAAACTCTTGGAAATGAAAATTTACTATATGACAGATTAAGACATGCAAAAATTGGGCATATAGACATTCATATCTTAGGACTTTGACCGGGGGCTAACGATTTTCACTTAACTTAGTGAATTTTACCATAAGCATGAAAAAATGACAAACACTTTAAACATTGTCATTATGCATAAAAGTTCATACAAACATAATCCAACAAACATAATAAGCCATGAAAGTGAAAAACACATAATTCACGTAGTTTTAACACAAATACGACTCTAAAGCATTCTTAAGCCAAACACTCCTTAATCGTCTCATCACTGGTCTATCCTCTTATTCAGCTTGCTTATGTACCTTCCAAAGCACTTGAAAATTCCTTTGGTTTGCTTGAGCTCTTCGGATACATTTTCAATGACGGGGAGTTCTGGAAGGTAGTCCAAAGGAGGTAACTTAGAGTTAGGAAGTTAATCATCCTTCTCATGTCAGATGATGATGATGATGGTGTAGGTGAGCGAGTACGTTTGCCCTTACCTTTGAAAACTCGTTTATCACTTAGAGGAACGAAGATGTGAGGAATGAGAGATTGTTCTAAAGAGGCGGGTGAGAAGTATTCCATAAGGAAGAGCGGTTGTTCCTACCAAAGGTATGTCGGCCATTCTTTTGGCGAGGTAATAGGCTAAGTTAAACGGTTGACCGGTGGAAATGCTATAGAGCATGTAGCTAAGACAAACATTGATGTGATCCCGGTTTCCTATGGTGCTAATTTCATTGGTTCTAAGGAGTTCTTCCCATTCCTTTAAAAGGGGCTTGAGTTCATTGAATTCCATACCATATGGGTCCTAGATGACCTCATTTCCAGTTCTAGTTCTCCTAGTGTTGGTGGTCCTAATGAAGAGGAGGTCACGTAGTTCATTTTTGGACACAAGAGGGGTATCATAGGGATAGATGTGGTCAAAGAGTGTGTCAAGAGTTGAGAGGGAGTGCAAGTAGGAGTAGATGCAAGTACCATGGTTTGAGACACCTAGGATTTGAGCAGACACCTCAAGAGTGAGGGAGTATTAATGACTACTAGCCCTAAAGTTAATAGACATGCGACCGTACTCATCCTTGGAGAGGGTGATGAATGCATAGAATTCTAAAATAAACCTAGAACAAATAGGCTCGTCGATTTCTAAGAGACACTCAAAGTTGATTGTGGCAAATTCCGTGTAGAGGTTTGTACCTTCTAAGAAGGATGGATCAATGGTTCTACCCTTAGGGACATATCGTTTTTCTAAGGCTTTGAAGACAACGATTTGAGTTTGAGTGAGACCTTTGGTTTTGTGGAGTTTGGGTAGGTACTTGATGGTGTTCTTGTGGTCGTAGTGAGTTAGAGGAGGCATGATGATTCCTAGAAAATCAAAATTTCACATTTAAGTAAATGACTATTGTAATGTGTATGTTCTAGTGTGTGCCTATATGAAAACAATGTGGAGGTGCGGTTGACTTGACTCATTTTGATGCTTAAAAATGTTTTGTAATGCAAGTGATGTTTCAATGACGTTTTTCATTTGTTTTAACAATGTGGTGAACGGTGGTAAAGTACGGGTGACGACCGAGAGTGGATATGTGAAATGAGGTGGTGATTGTTTGACAACACTTAAAGCTTGGATATCTTCTTTGTGTTCTTCACTTGCTAGAAAGTGGAAGAGACGCATTTCATAATGAAATTCACTTGACTTTTGACGACATAGACAAATATGTTAATGAGAGTATGGATATGACAATTGCCCTTTGTTTCAAAGAGCGACACAAAGGTGAACATAGGTTTATGTATCATGAAAGGTGGTTTAATCTTAATAGGTTAGGTTATAGTGGGGATGACACACTTGTTTGGTTACATTGTGGAATCTTCTTGTGAAGATGACTAGGTGGAGTTATTGGTGAAGATGATATTGACTCTTGGTTTCTTTGAGGGCATGGAAATGGTGGATGACTCGATATTGATAGGACAAAGGATAACTCGATATTGATAGGACAAAGGATAACTCGGTTTCTCATTTCACATTGGTTGTTTGAGGTTTGAGTGATGAAAGGTTATGAGGAAGATGCTTGAGGTTTTGTTCATTTTGTGAATCTTATGGGTTGATGGTAAGTTGGAGTTGTGAGTAAAGAGGTGTTTGGTTTTGAACTTAAATAAAACATTCTGTGGCTTTGGCGGACCAGGCGGAACCAAAAAGTGGGTTCCGCCCGTATGGTCTGAGGGTGCCGTGGGATCTGCAGGGAAAACTCAAAAGGAATTGTCTTGATTTTTGTGGTTTTATCCTAATGTTCAAAACTAAGGTTTTAGGTCTTATGAGTCCTTGACTAAGCCTAGGGATGATGAATGCTTCTAATTCAAGAGGTTTTGTGAAAACGTTGATAGAATGGTTAACGTATAAGACTTTCTTAGTTAAGATGTTCCTCAATGAACATTTTTACCAAGACGATGATGATGGATCACAATATTTTAATTAAGAACATAATGGATTGAATTGTCGCTGAAGTCGATGCTTCCTTTGTTGAAGGTATAACAATGTTGATAAGACGAATTCCGTTGTTGACGCGAGTTTGCTTGTTCAAGCGGAGCTTGTTGATGTGCTTCTCCATCCGATACTAATTTGAGAATCTTACGCGTTTTGGAGAATCATTGGGTAAGTAGGTATAAAAGTGCAAGTACCACTTGTGCTTTTCTTATCAACTTATTACCGACATAATTCCATTAGGCATACACTATGGTTTCTATTCCCGTTCTTTTGGGAGACCATAATCCTAGTTGTGTAGTACCTTATGATGTATCCAACTAGGCTCAACTAACGAGTTGTTTAAGGATCTTCGTTAACACGAGCACATAGACAAAAGCTAAACATAATGTTGAATCTAAATGTTATGAGAACAAGTAGTCTTCCAAACATTTCTCTACGTTTAGTTTTACCTATGGATTTACTAATCTCATTCTTGATAGGTCATCAATAACTTAACCATTGAGAACAAGAGAGCAACTAGGAATGTCTTTAAGTTAAAATCCCTTGCTTTTGTGGCTTGCTTTTATTATCAAAAAGTCTTTCAAATATTGACACTATACTCACTTGATTATTTTGAAAAATCAATTTTGTTTCACTAGTTGTTTTATTCTAAATTTCAAAAAAAAAAATGTTTTTGTTGAATTTGTTTAGACACAACTATGACTTATAAATCAAGTTTTATAACTTATGTCAATTTTACTTGATTCAATGTTTGACTCAATGTGAGAAGATGTTATTTTGTACTTTTACTCCATGCTTGTCTTGCCATCATTTGGACTTTCGACTAAGTTGTCATCTACCAAAGATAATATCTTAGAAGGAGGAGATTACTCGTTAAATGACATATTCAACGACTCCTCGACTCTTTGGGTTTTCTTACTTAAGACACTATGAACTCTTTTTGAAAAAGTCCAAGAGGTACAACATCATGAGACTATGTGTCACATTTGATGAGTAAATCCTAGATGTTGAAAACTCATTTTCTTTCACACATCCTAAAATATGCTAATGTGATTTATTTCACCTTGTGTGTTTTATGTGAGATTATCATAAAGAAGTGATTGAAAAAAATCACAATTAAAGACTCAAATTATGGTGTTTGGGATAATTGTTTAACAAATGTTTGTTTTGCAAGCATCACAAAAGTGTTAGACATTTTAACACTTAGGAAATTCTTAGTTATCTCACTTGTAAGCAAGAGTTGAGTGAGACTTACTCAAGAGTTTTTCGTGTTTATCTCTTGATGGTTAAATAACCAAAACACCTTATATCTCCTACTAGTACTAAAGACTAAATTCCTCGTTGCATAGAATCTAATCTTAGTTATTTACAAATAGCAGGTAGACACTCTAGAGTATTACAAATAACACATATTTGAGCACATAATGCTAGAGATAAGATATAACCAAAGTCAAGTTTAAGTAATGCGTACCTTTTAAATTGCATAGAGATGCTATCAAGCGGATAAGCATTAAGCGTAAAAACTTGGTTTGACGACATGCTTTGAAACTCAATAACTCATGTATCCAAGAAGGTTAGACAATCATATAAAAGCAAAGAGTATGATAATCTTAATTCTTTTATCATGAGTTTCTATTAGAGATAGAATTATCTCTAAATCTTTCTTCTAGGTTAGACAAATTTTACTTGCTTTGTTTTATTAGTTAATGGTGCTTTTGAGTTAAATCCTAATCCGGTTTTATCTTTAAACAACCTTTGACTCCTCAACAATCTTTCAAGAGATTTTGAGCTTTCATCAAATTTAACTAATAATTTTTCCTTTCTCATTTTGCATTTTAATCTCATGTTTGTAATCTAGACATAATTTACATTCTAGATTAATTTCAACACTACACTTAATTTTAGACATTTTATCTTCTAATAAGATTTCCTTTTCAAAGATATTCTTAAGAGACTTTGAAGACTCATTCTTGAAGATAGCTTTTAGGTCCATGTTGCACAAATGTTTAGACTCATTTTCTAGTTTATAATACCCTAGGATAAATTAATCAAAGCAAAAGAGTTTGATTTCAAAGTGTACCTTGCTTGATGTTTTATCTAGTATAGAATCACAAACCGGATGATTGACTTCATCTTCATCCGAGTTATTACATGAATCGCAAGCAAGACTACTACGAGCTTGACACGAGTAATCACCTTAACAAACACCTTGCTTGTTGTATCAATAAGTTGACAATAAACTACCGGATCATTTTCTTCGTCAACATCCATTACATTCCAAGATACGCAAGCAGGTTCATCAAAACACACGTGCTCATCTTCACTTGTACCTTCATTTAAAACATTTAAACTAATAGCACATGTATTAACTTCTACTAAGTGTCTATCAATTAGTTTTTCTAAAACTTCTAATTCATATGTAAGATCAAATTGATCATCTTTGACTTGACATATTTCTTGATGAAAGTTTACCATATTTTTCCAAACATCATTAGCCTTTTGACAAAAATACATTCTTTCATATTTGGTACTAAAGCTTTGTAAAGCATTGTTTTAGCTTTAGTATTTTTATCAAGTTTAAGATAGTTATCTTGGTTTTCAAAAACTTGTTTTCTTTGGTTTGAAATTACCAAAAGAAATAATATGCCAAAAATGTTGATCAATTGATTTCACATAGTTTTCAAAATTACTTTTCCATTCAAGTAAGTTTTCTTTTTCAAATAGCGGTTGGTTTTGAATAGGTTGCCCTTCTTTGAGATTTTCAAAATCCATGGATCGATCCAAGTTTTAAAATACATTCTATTTTAAAGATCTTGAGTAACGTAGCTCTTGATGCCAATTGTGGAAAACTAGAAGGGGGGTTGAATAGTTTACCGCTTTTTCGATTCTTATTTGCTTAAATAATCTTTGAGAACTTGACATTTGGTTAAAGATATAAACACAACTTAATATGTTTGATTCTTTGAAAAGACTTTACATGTAGATAACCATTCTAACTTAACTTGTTTTATACTTTGAAAAGCTTTACTTGTAATGATTCTAACTTTGCTTGTTTAGTTCTTTGAAAAGCTTTACTTATGTTGAAAGATATAAGAACAATATTACTTGTTTTGGTTATTTGAAAAGCTTTATATGTGATCAACAATTCTAACTAAACAACAACATATAATAAGCAAAGATAGAGAAAGAAACAATCAAACCACAACACGATAGTTTATCGTGGTTCGGCTACAAGGACTCTTTTTCCTTGCCCTACATCCACGCCCCGAGTTTCCAACTCGAGAGTTATAAACACTAATCAACAAGCTCCTTTCACCGGCGGAGAAAACCTTTACAACGCCGCTTACACTTTTACCGACACTAAGCTAGATGTCGAGTTCTTTTACAAGGGTACAACCACTCCCATTCGTCGCTTACACTTTTACCGACACAAAGCTAGATGTCGAGTTCTTTTCCAAGGGTACAACCACTCCCGTTAGTTCTTTTACTAGGGTACAACAACTCCCAACACTCTTTGTATTTTGAGGCCTAAAATACTAACCTATAACTTCTACATACATGACATACATGAAGTATAAACTACCAAAGCTTATACATGACCAAGCTACCAAGACTTGCAACTTTAGAGTTGAAGCTTGCAACTTCTTGAATGATCTTGTGGAGTTCCTTGCTACATAAGACAATCACACAAGTCAAGGGTTACTGAGTTAGTTGAAAGAATATGTGAGAATAAGTCCTAAAAGGTTACACAAAACAAACAAATGGTTTGGTATTTATAGCAAACTAAACTGCACGTCTGGCGGATCAGGCGGAACCCTGATATGGGTTCCGCCCGTGTACCCCCAGGGTACCGCCGGGTCTGCAGTAGGTTTTTGCAATAACTTCCCAAACCAAACAATGTCTTGTCTCATAACTTCTAGCAACCAAACAATGTCACATCACTTAAAGTAAGTCAAACATGATACTTGCAAGCAACATGAAAGCAAGTCAAACACATAACTTGCCATAAATACATAATGACAAAACTTGTCATAAATGTGATGTGACTATTTCTAATTTAAGAAATAAAACCAATGTTTAGTTTAAAAGAAAATGTAAACATTAGTTAAACAAGACTTAAACACTCAAAGTGATAATTTACTTTTAGCTAAAGTTCATACTTTGTTATTAACAAAACTTAGCAAAGATCGTAAAATATAAATAACGTTTTTAGGCGATATTTGTATTAACAGGATGTTTGTTTTTTAGTTGTGTTTTGTTTGACTAGGTCAACAGTATATCTAATTGTAGTATAACATAGGAAAAATTGCATTCTTGGGTAACATATTATGCATGCTTTTGCGATTTAGGCAGCATAGTTTTAATTTGTTCAATTTAAGTAACATAGTATGCATAACATTGCAATTTAGGTAACATTTTTTATTTATTTTTTTTAATATGTTCAATTGAGATAATAATGTAACATGTTGTAATGACCTAAAAAAACTTTGATGCTAAGAATCATTTGCATTTATATGAGTAATTCCAACCATATAAATAAATTAGAAAATTACAAAAATAAACCATTGGTATTCCTTACTGAATGACTCTATTCTTATAAGTTGGAGATAATGGTTTTGCATTTGGGTGTACATGGTGGTATCAAAGTTAATGTTATTGTGTTGGTTTTGTTGTCACAAGCGTATGTGCTCATAGGTAAGAGAAGGTAGAATGTAGACAGATTCTACCCCTACCTCCGGATATACTTGACTTTTTAAACTTTCAATATTAACTCCGGATATACTTGACTTTTTAAACTTTCAATATTAATTTAAAAAATTAATGATAATAATTAAAAGTGTAAAAAGTCAAGTATAGCGGGTTATCTCACAAACAACCCACTAAAATACCATTATGCAAAAATTACACGTTATCTTATAATCACATTAATAATTACTTTGATTGTTGATTGAACAATTTATGATAACTAGATGGATACTCGCGCATAGCTACGCGATAAATATAGTTATAATATAAAAACAGTAAATGAATTGCTAGCCTAACTATCCCCCGAAATTCCCTACCCGCTCAGTGAATTTGTTTCACAACACTCCGAATGTATATGCGTTAGTTGTATCTGTTTGCTTAGTTTCTGTAGCTTTTCCGTGACATAATTATTCCCGCATATACAAAGACTCTCGCAATCTCTTACTCGTCAAACACTCCCCTCAAAAGTATATGATTTTGACGAATCTAGTTGTATTGGTTGAAATAAAGGTTAAAGTTATAAAAATTTGAATAAAAATTAAAAAAACCCACTAAAAGTGTAAAAACTAAAAACTCATAAAAATATATCAAAATGGATGTTAAATTAAAAAGCACAAAATTTTAGAAAATATGATGAAATTAAATTATAAAAAACATAAATATATAAAAAGATATTTCAATTTGAAAATAAAGGTGAATTTTAAGTTGGGAAGTGACACATGTCACCTTATGATTGGAGCTCCTTATCTTAATATTTCGTTAGGAGTTAGTTGAAAAGTGACACATGTCACCTCATGCTTGAAGTTCCTTATCTTAATTTTTGGTTAAAAGTTAGGCTTGGACTATCCAACAACTATCCTTCTTGGGCCAAGTTTTTTTTTTTCTTTTTTTTTTTTTTTTTTTTTTTAACTAGTTAGTACTACTAATTTGGTTTTGTTGAATTATATTATCCCAACCTATATAAAACACAAGTGTGATTGCTATTTTTAGAGGCAATAAATCACTCCAAAACTCTAAAAAAATGACACCTGGAAACCACACCACTAATAGAAAGATTGCAAAAATTTTGAACAGATTTTCTGAAGAAAAATTCAAACCAATAGTTGAAAGTACTTTCAAACAGAATCCCCGTAAATCAAGGAGGAATTAATTCATAAATTTTAAAACCCTAATAACTCATGTTTTTCCAATGTGTTTCCTTTTTCTTCAGATCCATGGCTCAAATATCTTCATCCATAACCCTTAACACTAATCAATTCCCAATGAAAAATATTCAGATTGTGAAAATTTCCCATCCAATTCTCACCGGAAAGAAGAATTAACAATCTATGTTATCTCGCCGTAATGGAAGTAGACGGTTTCCTCTACAAAACACCCAACTGAAAATCCCTAATCACAAAACCTCTAACTAAAAAAGTACAAAATCAAAATTGTTTACACACAATCGTCTATGAAGCCAAATCCATATATCGTTTATGAATTTGAAGATTATTAAAGAAAGCAAGAATAAATTCGGTATTCACACAATCGTTTTAATGTTCATATTATTTTTAATATTTATATTGTTAGTGATTTGTCATGTTAAGGTTCTTTTATCTGTGTTCAAAGGAGGTAGATTAATTGTATGAATTAACCAAATTTCGGATATGATTTTTTGGGTTTTTTGAATTGGGAGATTTTTCGAATTGATTTTATGTTGTTACATGCATGTTTTTTTTTTGAGATTAAATGCTTGCCGAAAAATTCATATTTAATCTCTACCAAAATCAACCAGAGGTAATTTTGTTTTTATATAATTTTACATGTTTTGATTATCAAAGAAAATGATTGGGATATTGAAGTTTTCTGATTGATGATGAAAACCTGACATCATGTTTAATTTTGTTTAGTATCGCGTTAAACAGTGATTACTTTCGTTTATTTTGAATGTGTTTTGCAGTATGTGATAAGCTGATGACATAAAAGGGGCTTTAGACGCATAAAAGTGAGTATCAATTATGTTTTACCAAACACTATTAACTGATTATTTGAGTTCCACTACCGTTGATATGGCATGACTTCCTGAAACGTTTACTGCATGTTAAGTAAGAGTTGCCACAAATTCAAGGCATAAACGATGATATGAAGTTTTGCTCAAAACGTTTTAATTGGGAGTCCATAAATCTTTTGCCTGGTAACTTACCAAGGTCAAATATATGCTCTTAAGCTATTTATATACCCTTTATTTTGATATCTTTACAACAAGTAAAGCTATGTTGATGTTATCCGTTATACAAAGGTTTGAAAGCTAATCGTTTGAGTCTAAATGTCAAACTTGACCTCATTTTGATGTAGGACAGTACTATAAATGCAAGTGCATCTACTTTATTGTAAGTTGCTCTACTCATGTTCGAATGTTTGATGAATAATCAATGACAGTAAAGCCTTAACACATAATCTTTTGTTTTTTTTATTTTTTCAATGGCAGATATGACTGATATGTGAGTTGAAAGTGTTGATAGTATTGAAGTTTCTTGGCATTCAACATTAGGTAATGATATTATCATATCTTTCTCAACTTAATTTTTTAATTCTAGCTTTTTATTATTTATTATGTGTAAAGATTATGAATATGATGTGAGCCACTATCGAGGTGTTTATGAGTATATTGCAGTGGTAGTTCTTTGATTTGAAAAAGTTTAGAAAGATGGTTGATGTTTATGAGTTTGTATATATTCAAATAACCGAGCATGATATGTAAACACGTATGAGTCACCATTCAAATTTGGTATCCTACAGGGAAGAGCAAGTTGTGTAATGTTTTCATATAACATTGTGAACGGAATATATGTTTGTTCTGATCAAAAACTCTTGAAGGAAACTCACACTGAATGGGATTTCATAAAGTCTTCAAGATTCATTTAATTAAATTTCATCAAGTTTTAATACTTCTAATAGATTTGACTGATTACAAAGATTCGGTGAAATCAATGAATACAGATTTATAACTTCTGACTATGATGAAACTACACAAGTATCGAAACTACACAAAAAGCCCTGAGGACGATGTGGCCCTTGCTCTTAAGGCTGGTTTGTGTTTGACTTCATAGTTTGAATTTGCAATATTACTTTTTAGTTGAAAATATGAATAATTGCTTATTGTAAATGATGTGTAGGAATGGATATCAACTAAGGAACATACATGTAGAGACATACAAAGTCTGTAGTTGACAAAGGGATCGGAAGGTAGAAGAAGTTGTTAGAGTTTAACAATCAAATACACGTATTGCGGAAGCTAGGATCAAGTATAACACATAAATATTAACTAAAACATAAATAGTAAACGTACCCGATGCACTTCAATTAACCTTGATTCTTGGACAATTAGATCAATGATAAACCCCTTACCGTTTTGTTTATCGATCTCTTGATAATTACTAAAGTAAGTAATTACCTCGTTCTTGTACACACAAACTACCAACGAATAAAGGTTGTTGCAAGTAAACAAAACACTTAATATTTTGTACTTAGAAAATCGACCCAAAGATCCATAGGAGGGGGGGGACGATCGGCCAAGCAAAGAAGAAAGAAAACAAGATTTTTAGGGTTAGTGTGTGTGCACAAAAGATTGTTAAGTCTAACCCCAAGGCCTTGTATTTATACTAGATGAAACTTGGAGGACAAGACAAACTCGGGTTGGGCTTTCCTCCCCTTTGTTCGACCGGCCTAAGCTCCACAAGGAGGTTTCTAGAACCTCCTTGACACCCAAGTTACACTCTAGTCCTTTTCTTTCTTATTTAACGATAGTTAGTCCATACGGTTAACAACTAACGACCGTTTAGTCCATTAAGTGTTATAAATATATATATTTCATACATTTAATAAATATATATATTTATTTACATTATTCTTGTTTGTAAAGTGTGCAATCCCGAGGTCTCGGGTTCGATCCTAGACATTTACTTATTAATGTTTATACGTAACATTTAACAGCTCCCACTCGTATATTCATTAATAGTAAAATGACATTGGTTAGCGTCTTGCAACACTCCAATGCCCCTAGTTCAAACCGAGCTAGGTTTCCTGGAAAAACCTTTAATGATTCATCATTATAATTATCCTTTCATTACTAATACCACATTAATAAAGATGTGAGTTCCTTTATTAAAATTCTGTTCCTCGTTTCTTTATGATTGAACAAAATTACCAAAACATCTGAACGTATTCCAGATAGACTTTGGGCATGGCCATGCAAACATTTTGTCAACCCTACGAGGGGCCCAGCAGTATTAAACTTCTAAACAAATCAGAAGGAATGAATTCTCTCTTGACTACAAGAATAACCCATGAACTTTGCAACACTTCTGAAAACAATCCTTATGACTCCCTGTTACGGTGAGCGGTAGATTGCTTCACAAAAATGCACTACATCCATGACACTTATCTGGTATCTCAAGTCTGAGGATAACTTTAAATATGATTCTCACATCAAACATTAAATCATATTGTTGGGATAAGTCCAATATTCAATTCATTGAATATTATGTGAAATTGGTATGACTACGCATCAATATACTTTCAAGTATATTCTAAACCAATACTCAAATTTGTCTTAGTTTAATGATATTCCCATATCATTAATCGACAATGGACATTTAGAATAATAAATTATTCAAGGATCTTAAACATGCAAATATAGGATATATTATTAAGACAATGATAAATAAACATAAAACTTATTTTATTCCATTAAAATAATAATTGTACATTACATCCTTTATCCAAACACTAATCACAAATGGGCATGAAACTTTCAGCTAATCTAAGTCCTACACCTGCAGCATGCTTGTAAAGCTTAGTGCCAGGTAGAGGCTTTGTTAATTGATCCGCCAAGTTATCATCTGTGTGAACTTTGAGCATTTCGATTTCACCTATTTCGACTTGTTCTCGAACATAGTGATGCTTAATCGGGAAATGTCTGGTGCCTTTCATGATTCCAGGCTCATTGGCAAATGTGATTGCAGCAGAATTGTCACAATACATTTTTATAGGTCTTTGAATCGAAGGCATGACTCCAAGCCCTGAGACAAACTTCCTAATCCAAACAGCTTCCATTGCAGCTTCTGAAGCAGCTATATACTCACTCTCTGTAGCAGACATCGCTAGTACACTCTGCTTTCTGCTCCTCCAATCCACTGCTCCTCCATTAATGACAAAGACATAACCCGTCTGAGACTTCGTATCATCCTTATCACCTTTCCAAGAAGCATCGCAGTAACCTGTAACATCAAGTTCTGCCGATGGATTTCCCCCATAAACCAAAAACATATCCTTAGTTGCCCTAAGGTACTTAAGAATATTCTTAACAGCAGTCCAGTGAGCTACACCTGGATTTTGCTGATATCGACTGGTTAAATTCTGAGCAAACGCTACATCAGGTCTTGTACTTTTCACCGCATACATTATAGATCCCACAGCCGAAGCATAAGGGACTCTTTTCATGCGTTGCACCTCTTCAGGTGTTGAAGCACAAACCTTGTTGCTCAAGCCATGTTGCTCTTGCATCGGCAAATATCCTTTCTTGGAATTTTGCATATTGAATCTCTTCAATATTTTATCGATGTAAGCACTTTGGCTTAATCCAATTAATCGCTGAGATCTATCTCTATATATCTTGATTCCCAGAATAAATGCAGCTTCCCCTAAATCTTTCATAGAAAAACAACTTCCAAGATATTCCTTAACCTTTTGTAAACTTGGAATGTCGTTCCCCATGATCAATATGTCATCGACATATAATATAAGGAAAATTACATTACTCCCACTAACTTTGTGATATACACATGGCTCATCAAGATTTTTAGTGAATCCATACTTTTTAATCTCACCATCAAATCTCTTATTCCATTGTCGTGATGCTTGCTTTAATCCATAAATGGATCTTTTAAGCTTGCATACACGATTTGGGAATTCTGGATTTACATACCCCTCAGGCTGCGCCATATAGATGTCCTCATCTAGGCGACCATTTAAGAAGGCGGTTTTAACATCCATTTGCCAAATCTCATAGTCATAGTAAGCGGCTATGGCTACAAGAATCCTAATTGCCCTTATGTCAGCTACAGGAGAAAAGGTCTCCTCATAGTCAACACCAAAAGTTTGTGTATAGCCTTTAGCTACACAACGGGCCTTATAGGTGTGTACAACGCCATCCATGTCAGTCTTTTTCTTGTAGAGCCATTTTGGCACCCGGAGGTAGGTCTACTTCTTCCCAGACATCATTGTCTTCCATGGATTGCATTTCCCCATCCATAGCTTCTTTCCATTTGGCCTTTTCAGGACCATTCATGGCAGCTTCATAACTTGTAGGCTCATCAAGATCTCCCAGTATATACTCATCACTCTCTACATTAAGACATAGACGAGTAGGAGCTTTTACTGGTCTTGTTGACCTACGAATGGGAATCACTTCAACTTCAGGTGGAGGACCTAAGCTTTCAGGTTCTACCGGAAGTTGGTTAGTGTTTTCAGAAGGTTCTACATCTTCATGACCGTCTTCCAGGTCATATACTCTCCCACTGAATTCTTGAGATATGAGCTCTCTTTCAAGAAAGTCTCCATACCTTGCAACAAATACTTTGTTTTCAGGTGGGTAATAAAAGTAGTATCCCATAGTTTCCTTAGGGTATCCTACGAAGATGCACTTCACAGATCTTTGTTGGAGTTTGTCTGCTGAGTCACGTTTAACATACACCTCACAACCCCAGACCTTTAGATAAGACAGGTTAGGAGCTTTTCCAGTCCATACCTCATATGGTGTCTTATCAACCTTCTTTGTTGGAACCATATTTAGAATGCGAACCACAGATTCTAAGGCATAATCCCAAAACGAGAAAGGAAGAGTTGTTAGATTAAACATAGATCGTATCATATCTTGCAATGTACGATTTCTTCTTTCAGATACACCATTTTGTTGTGGAGTATATGGAGAAGTAAGGTGCTGGACAATTCCCTCCTTTGCTAGATAATCTATGAACTCCTGACTCAGGTATTCACCACCTTTATCGGATCGAAGAGCTTTAATCTTCTTTCCAAGTTGCAACTCTACTTCTGCTTTAAACACTTTGAATGTTTCAAACACCTCATGTTTATGTTTAAGTAAATAAACATAACCATAACGGCTGTAATCATCCGTAAATGTTAAGAAGTAGCTAGCACCCCTCCTTGACACATGTCTAAGTGGTCCACACACATCTGTGTGAATAAGACCAAGTAGATCATTAGCCCTTTCAATCCTATTTTTAAAGGGTTTCTTAGTCATCTTCCCAGCAATGCAAGATTCGCATTTATCAAATGATTCATCATTGATCTTATCTAAAAGCCCATCATGTTGCAGCTTTTTCATGCGATCTTTGCCAATGTGAGCAAGTCGACAATGCCAAAGATAAGACGAATCCAGACCTTTCTTGATTCTCTTATTGTTGATGCTATACATTGAATTATTTGTAACAAAAGCATTATCATTATCATTCATATCAATTTCAAATACACCATTCACAGCAATAGCATTAAAATAAAAAACATTATTTAAAGAAACCGAAATTCCATTGCTTGAAATAGTATGCTCAAAACCAAGGTTTAACAAACATGAAAATGAAATTACACCTCTAACAATTGACGGTGCATAATGACAATTATTTAAAGATAGTACTAGGCCCGAAGGCAACACTAAATTAAATGTTCCTATAGCTTCAACTCCTGCATGCGCTCCGTTACCAACGTGCAAGAATTGTTGTCCATAGGCCAGCTTTCTCTCAACTCTAAACCCCTGCATGGTATTGCAGATATGAATGCCACATCCAGTATCATATACCCATGAATTCAATTTAGGAGTAAGAGTGAATAATTCAATCATAAAGAACGCACCTGATGAGCTGGGGTTACCAGCATCATTCCCCTGCTTCTTGAGTCGCAAGTCATGAATGTAGAGAGGGCAATTGCGCTTCCAATGGCCCTTTTCATGACAATGGTGACAAGCCTGATCCTTCTTGTTTGGCGGATTCACCTTATTCTGCTTAGGCTGATGTTGTTTCATCTTGGGTTGAGGTTGATAGGCCATGACCTGCTTGCCTTTATCACCTTTACCTTTGCCTTTGTTCACATGCGATTTCTTCTGGATTCTTCCCCCATGAATTGCCAACACTTGCGGGGTGGGATTCTTGACCTTGGCTGGTAGACCTTTCTCATAATCAACAAGCAATGCGAGTA
The DNA here is from genome assembly GCA_030686995.1 of Artemisia argyi. NCBI lineage: Eukaryota > Viridiplantae > Streptophyta > Magnoliopsida > Asterales > Asteraceae > Artemisia > Artemisia argyi. Next base: position 16,952,396 of record CM060684.1, on the reverse strand, counting down.
ATTCTGAGACTGTCTTCCCCGAGCAATGCATGTTGAAGTTCTGCACAAAACCAGCAAAATCCTTGTTAAGGGATCTGTTGATCAAGTGCACTTGCACATTCTCGGGGTAACCAAAACCAATTCTGTGAAGTTGATCAAAGGAGTCCTTCATCTCATCCACATAATCGGCTACTGGTTTACCATCACCATGCTTGCAGTTGTGTAGCTTGTCAAGTTCATCATACAATTCAACTGCAGGTGACTTCTCATAAGATAGCCTGAGGTTATCAAGCATATTCTTAGGAGACGCATACTCATACTTCTTTTGTAATTGAGCATTCATGCTAGTGAGCATTAGACAAGCAACCTCATTGTACTTAGCATTAGTCACCTTCCATTCTGCCTTTGCTTCAGGTGTTGCCGTAGCAGCAGGTTCAGCAGGGCATTCCTGGGTCACGAAATCCATCTTACCAGACGCCCTCAAGACAATTCTGAGCGAACGGTACCAGTCATTGAAATTCTTTCCTGTGAGTTTCTCTCTCTCAAGATGACTCTTGAAAGCATTGATCACAGTTTGGTTATCGGGTTGAGCCATATCTACAGATAAAGTTCAAATATTAGTATTTTCGATAATCAATATCTTCAAGAAAATAAAATACCCAAGGCTATATTCATATAACCAACTAATTTTCTTGAAAACCTAGGATCTATCTTTACATAGTTTCACCACATCAGTTGATCTGCTAGTGGTAAAAGTACAAAAGATAGTAATCTGTCGAACAATAATTGGCAAACAAGATTTCCAATTCCTAGATCATTATGGGATTTACATCAAATTGATTCATCAATTTGCCTTTGTAAGCATGTTTTATCCCATCTCATGCCTTAAGTTCTAGGTCTCACGCACAACTTAATTAAGTCGTCTACCTTAGAAACTGTAAAATTACAATTATGGTCTCACGCGTTAAAAGAATTTTACCTTGTTATAGTAATTTAGCCTAGGTCTCACGTTTACTAAATTAAAATTCCAAGTGTTTCTCATAGGTAGATGGCATGTAACTTAAATTTTAAGGGTATTAATTTTTGATATGTCAATCAAAATTATGTACAAAGATGCATGCACTCATCTTTATAACATAAGTTTTCATAAAACTTTTTATGTCCGATTCCTGAAATTAATACACAAAGTTTTACTTGAGGTTTATGCCAAAACCCTAAGATGACTTTCTACAACATATAATTTTAAAAGTAATTCGTTTAAGATATATTCAAGATTGTGATAACCAAGGCAGACTCTAAGGCTCTTTTCTAAGCCTTCAAATCACGGTTATGAATATCACCTTAAAAGACTTAATTTTAAAAGTATATTTGTACAAAACATCATTCAAGCAAAAGTTTATGGATTCAATCTCAAAACAGTAATAAAGTTTGAATTTTGCTAGTCTCAACTGGGAGCTGATTACCGTGCGAATCGGACCACGATTGTCATAAGACCATTGCAAGATTCTTACTTTATCACTTTACGGTTTCACAATTATTAGTCCGTATTAATTTTCTTTATGAAAACACCCTTTTATTGCTTACATCAAGTCCAACTAAAAAACAATAAAACAAGTAGCAAAGAAAATCAAACAAACAATAATAAATAAGTGAAACAATTAGCCACATGCAAACCGTATTAGAAAAGATCCTAATAAAATCAATTCTAGGTATAATAATGCATGTAATCAACTAAGGCCTTCCCCTCTTAATGGAGGTGAGTCACATACATTGACGAATCAATTGCGTAGGCCAAAGCCGAAAACACACCACATAGCATATAAAATTGATTTTAATATGTATTGGAGTCTTCCCCAATTTAAGATCTATCTAAATATGTGACAACAAAACAAGATCCATGACAAACATGCATGTAAGTCACGGATTAAAACCTAACAATTAGCAATTAGGTCACAAGATACGTTCAATTAACCGGTTAATGACCTAGGGTTTCTAGTGATTACACATAATCAAGAAAACCACAAAACCCTAATTAGGGTTTCATGGGAAAATCGACCCCCCCCCCCCAAAATTAGGGTTAGGGTTTCGAAATTTTTAGGAAAAAAATAGGAAAAACCCTAGATAAAAAAAAACATGTATCTAAAACAATTAAAGATCCGGTTTTTATTACGTTTTAGTAATCAATTACATGTTATACATGGCTCGTGATGCCACTGTTAGAGTTTAACAATCAAATACACGTATTGCGGAAGCTAGGATCAAGTATAACACATAAATATTAACTAAAACATAAATAGTAAACGTACCCGATGCACTTCAATTAACCTTGATTCTTGGACAATTAGATCAATGATAAACCCCTTACCGTTTTGTTTATCGATCTCTTGATAATTACTAAAGTAAGTAATTACCTCGTTCTTGTACACACAAACTACCAACGAATAAAGGTTGTTGCAAGTAAACAAAACACTTAATATTTTGTACTTAGAAAATCGACCCAAAGATCCCTAGGAGAGGGGGGGACGATCGGCCAAGCAAAGAAGAAAGAAAACAAGATTTTTAGGGTTAGTGTGTGTGCACAAAAGATTGTTAAGTCTAACCCCAAGGCCTTGTATTTATACTAGATGAAACTTGGAGGACAAGACAAACTCGGGTTGGGCTTTCCTCCCCTTTGTTCGACCGGCCTAAGCTCCACAAGGAGGTTTCTAGAACCTCCTTGACACCCAAGTTACACTCTAGTCCTTTTCTTTCTTATTTAACGATAGTTAGTCCATACGGTTAACAACTAACGACCGTTTAGTCCATTAAGTGTTATAAATATATATATTTCATACATTTAATAAATATATATATTTATTTACATTATTCTTGTTTGTAAAGTGTGCAATCCCGAGGTCTCGGGTTCGATCCTAGACATTTACTTATTAATGTTTATACGTCACATTTAACAGAAGTAATGACAAAGCTCTACTAAATTTATTTGATGTATAAATGGTAAAGACACATTTTTTTCCAGTTTAATATTACTTTATGTTTTTTATTTAGTAAATATGTAATTTCAGTAATTAGTCATAAATTTATTTCCTTTATGAGTTCTCAGAAGGAATAAGTAGTTGATTTACCCATTAAGGATTAAGACTTGAGCCATGAAGTTTTTGCTGATTAATTTTACGGCTTGACAGATTTATATTCATATGTACAGAAGGAAAGCGGAGCAGTTCCCGCTTTTCAATTAAGTGGTAATTGAGCAAAATCATTTTCACCCTCCGCGCAAGATCCTTTGTGATGTTTGAGAATGCACAGGGGACCTTTGAAGCAAAATGTGGAGCTTTCGGTGTCGATGACTATTTAGATCCCATGTTCAGCACGCGCACTCGGTCAAATACTAGATCGAGTAAAAGCTCTATAAGTGAGGTAATAACAAATTTTCGAGATAAAGGTGCACAATTTATGATTGCTATTTTGATTTAAGGTTTTGAGTCTCTCCACCTAATTTGAAAGACTTATACTTTCATATCACAATAAAAGACTAATTTTTTTAGAAGAATGCCGTTTTTCATCTTTTTGTATTTAAATTTGTGGTTATAGATGCCATGTAGAACTGTGTTGTCAAAAAGCGAGTATGGTGTGATTTTTTAAACGAGAAAACACGGAGAATCACTTATTTTCAGAAGGTTGTCGAACAATGTTATTTGATTATTTAAATTTTGCCAAACACGATTATTAGATAATTTAATTGAAAATGTAATCCCAAACACACCATCTTTAGACTCATTATAAAGTAATTTGAACTAACCATTATAGGCATGTTGGATATACGTATACTCAGTTGATCCTGATATTGCAGGTCTTGAGTAGCATTTGCTGTTTATGGCACTGTTGTGGTAGCAACTGACGTGATTGTTGAAGCTGCATCTGCCTCTACTGCTGTTGTTGTTGTAGCTACTGCAACTCAAGTGCCAAAAAGTGCTCAAGATCTTGCCCAGTTTGACTGCCAAACTGTGGTTGGTCTTCAGAATTTCATCGCAAAATTTGCTCAAGTGTGGGTTCATTCAAGTGGAAAGCTGATTAAATATTATGTCGATGTAGCAGCTGTATGTGCTTTCTTGGCTTGGTTGATACTTGGTAAGAAACAAAACTACTCAACATAGGTTATAAATCCAAAAGGCTGATCTAAAGTTTGTTTATAAACGTGATTTGGTCACCCAGACATTTACTTAACATTTTGTCCTTCATGATGATTTAGAATATTTTAGAAGCAAAGAAAAAATATAATTATGAACACAAATATGTTTTGCTCTCTTCCCTTTGTGTCCAACTGTCATGGGTATGATTGTTATAATTATTCGCAAACTGAAAAGTAATATGATAGTCTGAAACGTGATACATGATGTGTTATAAGAACACGACAAACTACAAATGTTTATTCTTGGCAACAAACTAAAAGGTGAAATCATTTTTTGATTGAATGGTGAATGGATAACTTAAGCCCTTTAGCTATTCTACAATGATTTTTATTAGTTGGTTGAATATCATGTCTGTAGTAAAAAGGAAAACAAATACAATATTTAATTTCTTAGTCTTCCGATTACTGGTACTTGTGTCACCTGGCCATGACAAATTACCAATTTGTGTTTTTCTTATTGTTTTAGTGGACCTGTCATGGGTATGATTGTGATATTTATTCGTAAATTGACTATTGTTAGCCTATTTTTATGCGTTCACAAATTTGTTTTTTATGTGTTCACAAATTTGTTTGCTTGGAATATTTATTGAATGTTGGTACCGTACGACTGCATGAGTTGTCTCTAGAGTTTATCCTATGTGATGGCATTATCTTAAATCTTAATTGTCATTAAAATCTGTTTTTTTAACCTAAATGTGTACTACTTAAGACGTCCAACTTCATTATACTTAATGTTAAAAGGACCACATATATGAAAGTATGAAACTGGTTTGTGAAATAATGGTGCAGAATGCAGGCCTGGGCTGGCTATAGGATTGCTTCTTGGTGCATTGTGAAATAATCTTCCCTTTCACATTATAGTATTTGTCTATACAAGTAGGCGATAGCACTGCCGCAAATTTGTTTTACTCACTAAGCAAGTTCATCATCAGAAGCTAAACCACATAAAAGATTTGTGTTAAAATTAATCATTTTTCTATTGTTCTTCTTTTGAACGCAATTGGATTGTTTCCAGGTTTCACGGACCTATTACCTACTGCAAAACCAAGTCAATCTATGAATTTAGAGGTTCAAAACTAAATGTAATCATTGTGGGTTGTCGTAAACCTATTAATTTATGTTACTTCAAGGTGTTTATCATGTCACGATATAAACATTTTCATGTCTTAATACCCTTTGTATCCATATCAAACAACCATTTCTCATACAACACACAACCAATTTGTATATATGTCATGCGACCAATCAACATTCATACAAGTTTCATTCTCTTTATAAAACAAATGTTTATATTGTTCATTACTCTAAATAAATTATATCATGAAGGTAGCCCACCCATTCGGGCAACTACACCGATGAAACACCTAACGTTGTATACAAAAAAGTGTTGCATCGTCTCTAAACCTATTACTTTTTTATTTTATCTATATTTAGATGCTTTTTTATTTAGTCATATTTTAGTATACATATTTTTTTGCCTCTTATGTATTTTTATAAAAAAAAAATTGAATGTGTATTCGTATGGTATTTTGATGTTTTATTTTATTAATATATTATTAATTGAAATAAACTGATAGAGCTAGCCCGCCCATCGGGCGGGTCTTGAAGCTAGTATTTATATATAGGGTGTTGGAAAATGCAGCTAAGGAATGTTTTGGGTGATACCATTGGCAACCCCGACCACATGCGACAAAAGGTTGTTACTAACTACTAACTAACTAGTAACTTTGTTGCTTCCACTATTCGTTCGTTTTACTACTTATGGAGTGTTTGGATCAGCTTATTTACCCGGCTTATTTGATTTTGGAAAATCCGATGAGCTAACTTATTGAAGCTTATGACCTTATCAACTTCACCTTATTGGCTAAATTTAATAAGCTATAAAAAATGAGCTTATCGGCTATTCCAAAATCAAATAATCCGGCTAAATAAGCTAATCCAAACACCCTATTACATGCATAATAATTACTAGTACTAGTATGTTTTACTTAATTACACGCGTAATTAGTACTAGTATGGAAAACTAATACTATGGCTAAGTTACTAAGTATTTTGCTAACTATGATACCATTTTCATCTATGTCCAAGTTACTAAGTTTCTTTCAACAACCTTTACCCTTTAACTGGCTGTTTATATCAGACAAAACCTCCTATCCGATTTTCACATTATCCAGCACACATGGATTTTTCCACTTTCAATTCTTCTTCTTTATATTGTTTTGATTTCTTATAGTAGCAATGACCCTGTGCGGGGTCGGGGTGTATAGTATATGTACTATTCCATAAACATCAGGAGCTTCTTCTTTATGTCTTTAATAGCTAAAAAAACTTATGCATAATGTTTTGAGCAGCCACTAAGTTATTCTTTAATTGTTTCTTCTCTAGCTTGTAAGCTTCTCTTAATGACTATGAGGTTTTTGTCCATGAACAATTTCAAATGGGGCGTGTTTGGTAGATGTTGTGTTATACCAATACTCAGCTAGAGGTTACCAACGAGCCCAATCAGTAGGTTTTTCAAAACACATACCACCTCAAATATGCTTCTAAGCACCTGTTTGGGGATGGTATTAAGTAGTCATCTTTTGATCAATTCCTGCAATTCAGTCCAATAATTACTCAGAATAATCTTATCCCTATCGGAGACAATTGATGTAGGGAACCCATGCAATTTGACTATGTTGTCTAGGAATGCTTGAGCCACAAGGGTGTTTAAGAGCCAATGAAATAAGCTCCTAATTCTCTTACAAGTTGCTGTCACTCCTGAATGAGCAGAAGCATGCATCCCATGGAGCAGTTGAGTCTTCAAGTGCTAACTAATCACTTTGATGTCCTTTTTTGTCCCGTCAAGTTTAGAGCATAATTAGCTGTTGCAGTTAATTTCTTTCTGGTTCTTTTCTAAATTTATTGGCTTTCATGAATGTGTCCTGTCAAAATTTATAGCCTTATAAATGTGGGAGTATATGAGCTAAGACAGTTTTGATACTGTACATAACTACTTTAGTCTTATATCAGTATTCAAGATCATAGATTACTAGAATTACATTTGTTGGCATCCAGTCAAAATGAATAAAGAATTATACAGTGTTACGGAGTATATCAGAAAAGCAAAATCATGGCCATTTATATCCAACATTAGAACGTTAAACATAAAATTTACTTTCTGATGTAGCGGTGCTGATAGTGGTTTTTCATACTGCAGTTGGCAAATACATCGATGGAATACAATCCTCTCTATGACGCGGATAAGGGCTTCAATGTGATGCCGTCTTCATTCCATGATGTTGAGTTTCAAGACAATTGGGGACGGGTTTGGTATAAAACTAGACATAACTTAATTTTATTTCTGCTGGATTTCATTACATTCCTCTTTTAGATAAACATCACAACTTTTGAATGTCGAACAGGGTAGACATTGGTACCTCTGATTACTTTGCTCTTGATGTCCTGCTCAACTGCCTCACGGTATTGAGTTCAGAGTAAGCATCTTTCTTCTGTATTTTTCGATCCATAATGTTTTAGGTTGCAATTCCGAACCTATTACTTATGAATCAGTTGATTTGGGTTTTGTCAAACCAAAAAGTTTAGGCGAAAGTTGAACAACTGGTCAGATACCACCTTCTATTCATAACTAGTTAGCACATCATCTGTTTCCAGATCAAAAAGGCAAAGAAAATGTGGTTTCTGGTTAACCCTATCCGTCCCATATTGGCCAATACTTAAAATAAATGACATGTTTCAGTTCCATTAATGACCCATTACCCAACCCGTGTGACCCGTACTGCTGCTAAAAGTAGGTACTCTTTAGTTCGTTTAAGCTAATTTACACAAATTTTCTTTTCTTTTTTTTTTCTTTTTTTTTCTTTTTTTTGCTCTTATTTGGCAGGTATTTGGGTATACAGCAGGTAGTTTTTGGGTGACTGGGAAGAGGGAATGAAAAATCTGGAAGACGGATACACGTCCTATAAGATCTAAGATTGGTATGATCCACAAAGTTCATCTGTGGAGGTTGAATCAGGGCCAAGGATCGGGTCAAAAGGTGTAGTCAATGGGCACGTGAATGGCCTTGTACTACTACTTGTTGGTCCTCAACAAAGTAGGCTAGGTTAGGCAAGTGTTGGTTATCAGTTAGATGGTCTGTACAAATTTAGCTTTATAAATTTGTATGTTGTGCTTGTTATTGGACCCGATGGATATATCTCAGTTCTGTAAGGTTTGCAAATAACTATGTGGCAATTTCAACCCATATATTTACTTATAAACGGGTTGAACCAAAATCTTGTGTAAAAAGAAAACGGGTCAATTTTGGTTGAACATGTTGAAAGCCAATAAAGGTCAGTTTCAACTACACACACCTGTTAACATGCTCACTTTGACCCGTAATAGAACATGACTTGTTTTCAGCAAACATGCTTACTACTCAACTTAGGACATCTTTTTACCTCCAGGAATCATTTCCAAAACCACCAGTCTTGTTGCTGGTCTCCATGGTAAATTATGGAAGGACAGCTTCAACGTGGTGGTTCAAGATACACAATTTTTAATCTATCTTGTTTAAATCCTAACTGGTCTGCTTGTGAAATTGTGAATCTAATGATATACATCACATAAATGAAAATACAGTTTTTCCAGTAATGTATTTGTAACATATTTTTGCTAGGAACTTCGCTTTATGCTGTATTTTTTATGCTTTTAAGTTGCTTATTAACAAGTATCTATGAAATTGATATATTGTTGCTTTATGTAGCACATTGGGTTGTTTTAGAACTCAGAAGTGAAATGCTGCCAGTATTCCTTCTTTCACTTGTCAAGTTACGACCTTCTGATACACAAACTTATAACACAAGCAAGTCAAAAGGCACAATGAACCCGTTGAAGATAGCCATACAACATCATCATAATCTAGAACCCTGGAGCAATAACAACTTACATGTTGGAGCGGTATTAATTAAAGCATGATTTCCAGGCAACATATCAGTTCAAGGACTGGTTCAAAGTCGGACGTATAACCACTCATCTCACTAGTCATTCCCTCTAGCGAACTACGAATGTATCATGTGTTTGGTCAAGATGAAACCATATGATATGTACAGACAACCCATAGACCATTTTGCTCATCAAAATGCCATATTTGGATGTTCTAAAAACTACAAGACATGCATAATGAACCAGACTCGATAGAAAAAATCAAAATGAACACAATCAAACATCCTTGCCAGTGAACAACTATAGCATAAATAAGAGATGCATGAATGTGATATTTAGCACCAATATTTAATAAACTTACGAACCAAGAATTGTTTTAACATACTGCCAACAATTTCGTACTGAATTAGTTTTTTAGGATTAAACCAACCAACCATGATCCAAAATGTGCTAAATCAAAATCACTTGGGAGATACAAAGTTAAATGCATTAGGAATGCACTAACAGTTTCTAGTCAGAGTGCCAACCGTAAATCAAACTTATCAACCAAAATCAAGATATTGTATATAAAAATGCAAGAGTCAAGATGATCGAGTCTACTTTTCATTTCTATATTACAAGGTGCTAACGGATGTGTCAATACCCTCACGAGTCTTGCTAAATTACTCACCGAACCTCACACAGGTTGAGTCCAGTTCACTTATCTAAATATTGATGTTTCACAAAGGGAACTTAATCACTCACACAAAGATTTTCTACTTATATGATATGGAAAGTATATCTAACATATAAAACGCTTAAACTAAAGTACTTGCAGCTGTGAATACTTAATTCACTTCATGGCATGAAATTCATGATAACAAAACAAGTTGCATTATCGCCAATTTTTTTAAACAGAAAAGAACACGAAATGTACGAGTAAATCCGAGATAAAATTTGTGCCCCGTTGAAGATCTTCAAATCAAATTGCATTGTCACTTGATATACTGTATTAAAAGGATTGAGATCCTCTCATGTTGCATTTGAACATGTGAGGTTATGTTAGTTACTTTTTTCCCCACAATAATTAATTTATAAAATAATTGTCCCACACTGAGCTAGCCCATGTTCAAATGCAACATGAGAGGAACACAATCCGTATTGAAACTATGTCGTTATTAAACAAACAAACAAAATAAATAAAATAATATATATGTATATGTATATGTAACCATGATTTCCGACCTTTTGGCCTACTAATCTACGGAGTTTGAACCCACTGCCACACAAACTCAAAATAGGTAAAGCCCTCCCTTTTCAGAAGGTTGACATAGCCACTAAAAGTTTATTGCAACTAGCATGAATTGAACTATTATTATCATTAGGCTTCTTCTATCATTTTTGCATTTCCATCTTCTAGACACAAATTGATTTTTTATTATAGATTTAGGGGTGCTTGGTCGGGGGTATTGGGATAGGGAATGGCAAAGACAATGAATAAACATATCTGGTTATGAGTAAGAAATACAATCATTGCTTAGTAGTGAGTAATGTGGCATAATAGGAAAAGTAATGATTACCCACCACCACCACTACCACTCATGACGACCACCATCACCACCACCACCCGTCACTCTCCACCATCGCCACTCACCACTGCCACCCACCACCGCCACTCACCACCACCACTACCACCCACTACGACCTCTCACCACCACCACCCACCTCCGCCACCCATCACTGCCACTCACCACCACTCACGACCACCGCGACCACCACCACCCACCACTACCATCCACCATCGCCACCACCACCACCACCACTCACCACCAATACTGCCAACCACTATCACCTCCCACCACCACCACCATCACCACTTTGGAGGTTAATGTGTTTTTCTTAAACCAAACACTAACAAAGAAAAATAGGAAGGGGACCATTAGAATATAGTACAACACACCCTTTACACCATTCAATTTTATAAATTGATTGAAAACGACAACCAATTCGGATGAATATCGTCTTTTGTAATTTAGTAAGTTAGTGGAGATCTGAGGTGAAATTTAATTACACACATGGAATTAAGAAAGCTGATGTTGAAATAAGGAAAAAACATAAAGCACAAGTTGCAACCGGCTAACGAGCTAGCAGGTCACAAAGTACACGAAAAAGACGAAATTTGAGAAGATTGTGTTATAATAAGATTAAAATAGTTGGCCACATAGAACAATAAAAAATGTCACTTGGATACATTTGCAAGCCATTAGCCTTAAAGAATTTGTAATCCAAACTTTTTATTTACAAAGATTGTCGATATGTATATGTCAAGTATTTAGTAATCTCTTCAATTGATTGATTGCAGTTATAAAAACACTAACAATATTTTATAAAGCCACTAACCATATTTCAGAGTTTGTAAAAAATTAAAAACACCAACCATATTTTATGAAACCACTTTGGACGTTGGTGTTCATTCCGATCTCCAATCGTTTCACCAATCCAACTGAACTTACCTGACCACCAGGTACACAACCATAAAACACGGGTGATTTGAGTCCCTTGTGGCCTACAATCCACAAATGAAAAATTGACAACTTTGTCCTACCAATGTTCAATTCAATATATTACAAGGTTACCAACGAATGTGCCATCAAAACTATCCAAAATGGATAGATGCGTAAGTCATTGTCATGAGTCCAAAAAAGCTGGTGAAATCCAAAGTGTTTGAGTCTCGTTCATCTAATCCAAACTATTGAATACATAGAACATTATATTTAATACCTTCACTTTTTTCTTTTAAAAATAATTGTCCACATATGAAAATAACCTAGAAACACTGGCGGATCCATCATTAGAAGTCATGAAGTCTATTTGATAGGAGTAAAGAAGATTTTTAAGACTGCATTTTACAAAAATTAATGTTTTCGACAATTTTTACACCATGCGGGATAAATCAATGAGGTTCTCGTGCACCCTCGAGACCCCTTCGGTCCACCCCTAAATACAATATTATACTTTAACATCAATATACTTTCCTATTTAACTTTTATTCTTGTAACATACCAATGATGAAAAAAATGGAAAATGGTCAAAAAACAGGTTTGTACACTTAGCGAAAATACAACTCAAAATTGATGTTTCATTAAAAATAATAATAATAAAAAAATGAAGCCCAACTCTTTTGAGAATCGAACCACAGACCTGGTAAACTAGCTATAGTTCACTTACCATTAGACCGACGCTCCACATTATCAAATTTGCGATACAAATTTTATAAGGCTCATAATTGTGGTGTGTGCATCAAAAAATATGGTGTAAGTATCACTTCCCCAAATAAAAAGTCAACAAATTTTGTAACTTAATTATTTCTTTCAATTAAATTGAAGTTATTTGTTATTTAGATTAAATTTTTTTATAAGGCTCATAATTTCTATTAATTGATTGGTTTATTTTTCATTTTCATGTTAATGAAGAACGTGTACAATGGGTCAAATCATTATTACCAAAATGAGGAACGGGTCGAACTGGTCACTTGGTTTAAAAATCGTCCAAAGTGTGTTCTCAATTCATACAACCTTCTAATTATGTTTACTTTAAGATTTAGAGTATAATTATTATTCATTGATAGTGCACCGGGCTCAAACTCTGTGCGGTTCTTGTGTTTATTTTGTTTGGATTCGTGAGGTTGACACACATTCATTGTTACGTCGCAATTGAATGAGTTGTATGTAATGTCACAAGCCAATCTGAAGGGTCGGGTTCTCCTTGCAATTGAATGAGTTGTACGTTATGATACCTAAAGTCAGTTAAGAGAAGTTGAGCTACAAAATAGTACAAATACAAATTATAGGGTGGCATCAACATAATTTAATTTTTAACTTTTATTATCTTGAAACATATCAGTGATGAAAAAATGGAAAATGGTCTGAAAACACTTTATCTAGTTAGCGAAAATACAACTAAAAAATGATGTTTCATGAAAAATGAAAAACAAAAAGAAGGGTTTTGAACCTGTGGAGATTTGAACCTCAGACCTTACGAAATGGTTGAAGTTCACTTACCAACATGCCCATTTAAAAGAAACACAAACAAATAAATAGTCAACTGTTTTAGTAAATCTATAATAAAAAGACAACAAAAATGGCGGCTGTCGAGTTTAAAAAAGTTACCACCGGTGACATTTGTGACTGGGAATCCAAAGAAACTCGAAGAAGTTGGGTCATTCTATTACCTTTCCAGGTACTTTTTTATTTCTTTTGTGTTTTATATCCGGTCAAGACTCGGTTAGACCCGGATAAGACCCATTGTCGGGTTTTTTCCCCTTGTTTAGTTGTAGTGCATGGTTTTTTCTCTTGAGCGTTTTTTGTAGTGTATCGAAAACACATATTATCAAGGCTTATGTTATCTGACAAAGCTTGATACGAAAGCAAAATGTAGTTTGTTTTAAACTACATTCTCCATATTTTGTTTTGTATGAAGGGCCTTACATGTAAGTGAGTAAGTCCCCCTCGCCACACTTTCTTTTTTCTCTTGAAGGTGATGTTTTATGGCTTTCTTTCAGATTATCTCGCATAAAAGCGTTGTGTCACAAGTTAAAGTCATTCCTATTTCTATTCGAATGTTGGTTATGTCAATCTTCTTATATAGACTTAGCATATTTAGCCAAATGGATTCACTAAAGTTATGCGCTAAAAGTTTTATCCTGAAACTTTAGTTCTGTTACAACAACTACTTATCTTAAAAGTTTTATCAAAATCGGATAGCTGACATATTTGGGACTTTAGGTTTGCAGCACATCTAAAAAAAATAAAAAATGAAGGGACTTGTTTACATTGTTAGCAAGACTTCGGTAGCTTAAATTAAGACATTATCTCTTATGAGATTGTTAGTTCGGATGTCACATTCTTTACCTGTCGGTGATGAAAAGGTTAGTGTTGTAGATACTTTTATGGGCAAGGAATATACTAGGTTTTGGTTAGCTATTGGTCACAACAGCCAATTATTGTCTTTTATACCAGTTTTTGGTTCGATATGTTTCTACATGTCGTCAATCACGTTCCGAACTGTCAAGACTTTCTGATCACTTGCAACTTTAGTACATCAAACTCGACCACTGTGACATTTTAGTGTGGTAAATAGTAATGAACAAACATAAATTTTGTCATAGGTCAAATTTGGTTTGTTCTGACATTATTGATTTTACTTGTAATGTTTGTTACCGGTTGGAATATGCTGATCGATAACAAGTGGTTTCTTCAGAAGCTTGGTCATGAAGGTACTTAAATAACTTTTTGTTACTAACTTATCTTATTGCAGAACCTAAAAATATAAATGTTTGTTAAGTACTTCAATTGCTTTTGTAGGTCTGACCAATATGTTGATGGCGATGAGGATAAATCTGTCAATGCTATGTGTATATTTTCTTTTGCTATCGGGTCAGATCTTGAACCCATCATCTTTGTGGGAAAGACCCCGGTATGGGTTAACTTATCCACTTTGTTTTTTACACATGTGACATATTCTGTATGCGCTACACATCAAATGGTATTACAAATAATTTAACACAATACTTACACTTTTAGGGGAAAATTGTTCCTACAATCGGACCAAATGACTTTGGATGGGACCCAATCTTCCAACCTAATTGGATGTAATCCTGTCCTTTCATCTGTTTCTCTATGATCATCTTGTTATAGGTGGCAATTTTGACCAATTTACTAGGAATGGGTTGATTTGGGATGACAATATCTCAAACGGGTATAATGGGTCGAATCAGTATTCCCTAAATGGAAACGGGTCGAATGGGTCACTCAGTTTAAGGTGGCAAAAGTCTATTTTTAATGCATACAACCTTCTAAAAATATCAATTGAAGATTTAAACTATTGGTGTAATTCATTGCTAACGCATGAATTGTTTGCAAGAAAATTTAGAAACTGGACAAAAAGTGTTTACATGTCAACCCATTCTGATCCGATGTAGACCAAAATATGACCCGTGTCCACCTCAACCCATGTTAACCTGTTACCTAACCCGCTTATCTTGCCATCTATACTATCCAATTTAGATCTGCATACTCGCATAGATCTCAAAATATTATCATATTATCGATATGCTAAAATGCCCAACGAAGAAAATGGAAGATGGAAATGGCCAACTAATTGAATGGCATTATTTCTTGTTCTAAATAGTATTCAAGTTCCTTTAGTACAGAATAGTGATAAAGACTATATTGTGTGGAAATGCAATGATGGGAGAACTAAAATTTTTGTTACTAAGCAAGTTTGGCAAAGATTGTACCTAGTCATTCATTTGTTCTATGGCTTGCCATTCAAAGGAAGCTGCTCACTCAAGACAGGATGATTGTATGGAATCCTGGTGCTGATCTTTAGTAGTTGATCATTTGTTCTATGGTTTTCAGGACTCGGTTTGAATATTTTGGAATTCATAGCTTTCAGCACTCGACTTGAATATTTTGCTATAGTTCAAATTCATATTGCTCACATAATTATAACTCAAGAAAAATTACAATTTGATCTCTATCATTTCAAGTCTAATAATATAACAGGAATATTTCTAAGATAAAAGGATGTTGACTGTTCCTTTTAAAGTTGATCTCTTGTAAATCACACCTTGATTCACTAATTTACTACGGAGTATAATCAAGTCAGTAGATGAGGTTGGTACAGAACATTCCCTAATATAGGACGATAAAGCAGGTGCTAACCACACGTTTTCTTTGCAGTTAGTCGACTTAATTCTCCCCTCCCCTGTTTTGTTTATCTTGTATGCGGTACTAGGAAAAGGTTTGATAACCATAAGTGAAGTTTGAAGCCTATATCTCGTAAAGAAAGGTCATTCCATCCCAGCTCTAAAAGCAAGAAATCATCCCTAAAAGAGTAGAGGCACACTTTTCCACCCTTTACCAAATAGTGATATTCAATGATCAAAACAAGATTTACAATTACTAATTTCAAACACATGTAAATAAGTAGCCAATAAAAACACAGGTTATAGCTTATGCACAACACCAAAAAAAGTGCGCCAATCAACCAAAACACATTACGCATCAAAATATATGAATCACTAACATAGATTAACCCACATTGCAATATCCAAATTAAACTATATAAAAACATTCAGGTAACACCAATTAATCTAATACACACACACAACTCAAGCAGGCTATAACAAAACCCTAAAGTAATAACTTCAATTTCAAAATTCCTAATTACCTATAATCCTATATAAATTGAGTTCATTACGCAAACACAAACATAAACCAAACAACTTGCCTGAAAATAGATCACGTGTTTGAGAGAACATTCCGGTGCCTGTAGCCGTGGCGGTTGGCCTGAGTTGGTTCTGAATCAGCGTTTCAAAAATGAAGGAGTTGTGAAGCATAAGAACAATAACTATTGTGCACCAACACAAAATGAAAACACCACACATATCTCATACTTTTAGCAACTCTTCCCACTCGTTCAGCAGATGCCCCCATTTTCTTGTTACGTTTGAATTGGTTACTGTGACAAATGTGGATGATAACTGCTGTTTGGGCACGTTCATACCTCTCTCAAACTCCTTTGGAACAACAGAATGTACAAAATCTGCTTGTTTAAAACAAACTTTTATGCCCATACTTCCCAAGAATTTAGGTATAGCATTAGGAAGACCACCAGTTGCAACCTCTGTAGAAGTTCCTGCAAAAGCACACATTTTGTAAATATGAGAGACGAAAAAAGGTACCCGTCAGGAACATGACGATACAAAAATTTTCAGGGAAATTACTATATAGTTCAAAGTCATATTTCCCACAGAATTATAATTCAAGTAAAATTACAATTTGATCTCTATCATCAGTTAATGTGACAGTCATAAATTTATACCTTTAAATACGTCTCTAAGATTTCAAGTCTAATAATCACACCTTGATTCACTAGTTTACTACGGAGTATAATCAAGTCAGTAGATGAGGTTGGTACAGAACATTCCCTAATATAGGATGCTAAAGCAGGTGCTAACTACATGTTTTCTTTGCAGTTAGCCGACTTAATTCGTTAAGTTCCCTCCTCCCTTGTTTCATTTATCTTGTATCTGGTACTAGGAAAAGGTTTGATTAGCATAAGTGAAGTTTGAAGCCTATATCTTGTAACGAAAGGTCATTCCGTTCCAACTCTAAAAGCAAGAAAATATCCCTAAAAGAATGAAGGGACACTTTTCCACCCTTAACCACTTTTGTGATATTCAATGATCAAAACAAGATTTTACGAATCAATAAGACTATAACATAAATCCTTAATTAATAACTTCAAATTCAAAATTCCTAATTACCTTTAATCCAATATAAATTGAGTTCATTATGCAAATATAAACAAAAACTTAACAGCTTGCCTGAAAACAGATCACGTGTTTGAGTGATTTGAGAGAACATCATCGGTAACTTGCGGAGTACATTCCGGTGCCCGTAGCCGTGACGGTTGGCCTGAGATCCTGATTCCGCCGGCCGGCGAATATAGATGAGATTCGTTGGATTGAATTGGTTCTGAATCAGTGTTTCAAAAGTGAAGGAGTTGTGAAGCGTAAGAACAAGGACTTTTACAGTTTTAGTCTCTCGATATTTCTTCACCTTTTAAACTCGTTCGGAGAAGACAAATCTCCCTTGGTGTCATTTTTGGACACTCATCAATTTCCAAGGTATCCAATGATGGAAATGAATGAGTTTCCTTTCCTATGCAAAACCCCTCGAGACTGTCAAGATCCTTAAGTTTCAAGGACTTTAGACAAGGAAACTCCACAGAAGCATTCACTATGGCATCACATTCTTCTTCTTCTTCTCCCTTCACAATTACCTTCATACTTACGCACCCAGTTATATGTAGTTCCTGGAGTTGCAATAGATTACCAACCATGGGACATGTAAATACATATTCTAAACAACTGCAATTATGAATGGACAGTCTTATTAGGTTTGGAAACTTTAATATTGTCCCCTGCTTGCTCTTCCATATATACTTGAGACTAGATAACCTCACCAAGTCCACTTGTCTCAAGTTTGGAATTTCAGCATCAGTTTGTGAATCAAATATCTCCTCAACGTACAACCGTTTACAATGAACAATTTCAAGCTTTTGCAATTGTGAGACTTCATCAGATGAAAAAAGAGTCTGTCCACCATGGGGGTTATTATTCATATACGCTTCGATCAAATTATGATAAGACCAAGGCAACCGTTCCATAGTAGTAGGGCGGTATGAGCTTGTACTTTCATAACTCGGTAATCGGTCCTGCAAGGTAAAAAAAAAATACAAGCTTATGTCACAGATAATTGTACATTAGTTTGTTCAATGATTAAAAAAAAATAATAATAAAAAATAAAAAAATAAAAATCTACATATGCGAGTAAAATAAGACAAAAGGCTCTACATGATTGTAAAACCGTCTGGTTTTGGGGATCACATACATAACCAAACCGTTGATATTTGCTAATCAAATTACTTTCGATCCAATAATTACACCGTAATTTTGATGAAGATTACAATTATCAAATTACTAGAAAACTGACATGAGAAGGTTTTTTCTTTTTTATTTAAAATAAAAATAATACCTGATGCGATGTGGTCGTCACATGAAAGTTAAGGCCGCATTCAACACTATGTTTGCCAAAGCTTGTATTTATGAACTTAAGTTCCGGAGCTGTAGATTGACCATAAGTGAACACCGTTATTTGTGGGCATTCACCTATCACAACCTTTTCCAATGCTGACCATCTGAATTCATTCTTCCCCAAGAAGAAACCCACAAAGTTTGATAGTTTGATTAGGTTAATCGACTTTAAATGAGGAAAGACCATCCCAACAGAAGCAGTTGTGTGGGAATTTATAGACACATCTTCATCATCTCTGTTTGAAACCACCTCTTCAATAGCATCACACTTCCGTATATCAATTTCCTTTAGGCTGGAAAGAAGTTTCACCATGAGAGGTGAAAGCAAGTACTTGATGCTGTTGCACTTGTACATCTTTATTGTTGTGAGGTTATGGAATGAGGACTGTGATGGTTGTTTTTGAAGAATTAATTCATTCCAATTGCACTTCCACACATGACTCATCTTCTCCAAACCACTTAAATCCAATTCTTGAAGATTAGGGAGTATGAGTTGTTGCTGGGTATTGTGAGGTAATTCTCTACTAATTGGACTCGTTATCTCAAAAACCACCTCCACATCTTCATAGCTCAGAAAAAGATTAAGTTTATGAAGGTTATTAAAAGTGGGTAATGAGAATGCAATTTTAGAAATCTGCATATCACAACCACAAATGATATATTTAGTAATTGAGAAAATATGAATATAACTGCAACTATTTTTTTTTTTTTTTAAATTATAATTTATTCAAGAAGAAAGATCTGGATATAAGATAGAAGAAACCAGTGTTTTAAAACCTGGTTCAACCCGGCCGGTTGAACCGGGAACCGGAGTGATGACCGGTCCGTTGTATGCCGGGTTTTTGTTGAAATTCAAACCGGATTGAACCGGTGACCCGGTAACTCAACCGGGTCAACTAAAAACCCGGGTTTTAAAACATTGGAAGAAACAGCGTAGAAATAGCTGGCAACACTATCAAAAGAGTACTATTATTTTTCTATTTATTTTAAAAATAATAAAAAACCCAATATATTTTTTTTTTTTAATTTTAAAAAGAATAAATAACATTCTAAGTAATGAAAATTTATTAAGTTGTACCTCTTTCTCTTTCTCAACCAATTCATTCTTTCTCTCGCTTTCTCCGCCGCATCTAAAAATTTCAACTTCTTTGAGTGCTCTCATATCAAAATTGGTGGTGGCAGGTGTGATTAAATTTTCAAACCTCTCACAACCATACATACTTATTCTTTCAACAGCTTCAAATCCATGAATCAAATTATTTCCAGCATCTTTTATCCTCCACACCTCTCTAAGCTTCCCTAATCTAGTCAATTTAATGCTTCTCAACCTGCTGCTGCTAACTTTATCCATTTCACCAACACATCCCATGTCCATGTCGAATATCACTTCAATGGAAGCACAACTTTGTACGTTAAGCTCTTGTAGATTATTCAGGAATGGAAATGGATTGCATGAAAAAAGCTTCACAAGACTATCACATCTCTCCACTGTAATGCTTCTCAAGCTGCTGCTAAGTTGCTTGACTTCACCAAGATCCATGTTGAACAAGACTTCAATGGAACCACAACCCTTAATCATAAGCTCTCTCAATGGGCAAAGATTACTAATACTAAACTGAGGAGGCCATATCTCCTTCAAATTCTCCATATTAGAAACAACCAGTTTCTCCAGTTTAGGAGTCGCATCCTGCAAAGTAAAAAAAATATTTGTTCATTCAAGAGATACTCGCCAATTTTTGAACCACTGTTAGTATAAAAGATTGTTAAAATAAAACAGACTTACTTCTTTGAGAAAGAAAGATTGCATGCGGGAAATATTACTCGACACAGAAGATGATGCGCTACTGGGAT
The DNA here is from genome assembly GCA_030686995.1 of Artemisia argyi. Classification (NCBI taxonomy): domain Eukaryota; kingdom Viridiplantae; phylum Streptophyta; class Magnoliopsida; order Asterales; family Asteraceae; genus Artemisia; species Artemisia argyi. The sequence continues at coordinate 16,931,814 of CM060684.1, read as the reverse complement.
AAATGCTTGTAAAATTCGGGAGGCCTTCAAGTTGCAACTCCATGAGACGTGGCAACTCAATTACATCAACTTTATTGCAGAGATGCAATAACTTTGGTAGCTCAGCCAACCTGAGATACTTTAACTTGGAAAACTTAAATATATCTTTGGTATGTATGACTGCTTCCATATTAGGGCATTCAGAAATATCCAGATACTCGAGCTTTGACAAATTTGTTGCAATACTCAGTGTGAAAAGGTATGTCAGCTCTGCACATTCTGAAACTACAAGGATTCTCAAATTGGAAAACGAAGAGTTTGGAGGAGGATGTGGTATTTCAACATCTTCAAGAGAAATCATATCATTGACTTGTAGATAAAGTGCATCTGTGAACTTAAACAGCTCGTTGATTTTAGATTTCAGTAGTTCTTTGTTGGTGACCAGCTTCAAGCTGTTTTCATATGAGTGCACGTCAACTTGATTTGTTTCCAGTTTGTCTCTAACTTCTGTAAAAGAACATCCCACTGAGAGCTTGAATCTTTTAAGTTTCTCACAAGACACGTTCTTCATATGCGCATTGTTACCAATAAATTCAAATTCTAATGCACAAAGGTTCTTTGAACGTTCTGCAAGTTCACTATTGTTGTTGTCTGTGAAGCAGCATGCTTTTTCGTCATAAGGTATCATATAAAGCTCTTCAAGCTTCACTAAGCCTTTCAAGACACCGACATCTATAACAAGACTGCAACAACCTGTTACATCCAGTAGTCTTAGCTTCTTCAAATTTCCGAATGTGGAAGGTATGGTTGTAATGCCAGAATTAGCAAAGCTCAGCACTTCCAGATTCGAAAGATTTCCGATACAAGCTAAATCAAACGTCAATGAGCATTTATGGAGACAAAGAGTTCGAAGGTTGGTGGAGCACTGAAATGATGTTGGAACAAATGCATACTCCATTTTCTCAAATGCTATAACTTTAAGCTTTTTCACTGTTGCATAAAAGTCTTGAGGCCTTAGCGACACATCTCCGTGCATAAGTTTCAAAAGTGAAAGGTTTGGAAACTGAAATTCACCAGGAAACTCAGACATGCCCTTGCATGTTAACGAAAGTTGCTTGCAAGATTGGCTCATACTATCAGCTTCTCTCGAATTTGAGAAATCATCTTCATGGTGAATGATCCAGCGTCCATCCTCACCACCTACAGAAACACCTTTAGAAACAGTACCCACCACAAATGCAAGCACAAGATCATGCATTTTCACACACTCACAGTGACGACTATCACCATCCATCAACAAATATGCATTTTTGATATTGCTCACACTTGTTTGAGTGCAGTCTCTAGCTTTTTCCATAGTAGAAACGTTGCTTAAAAGTTTTAATCCCCATGCATATCTTGTCAGATCTTCTATAGGAATATTGGAGTCCTCCGGAAACAAGCCACAAAGCAGAAAAATTGCTTTATCCTCTCGTTCTAAACTATCGTAACTTATCTGAATAATTTGTAGCACTTTCTCTTCAATATCATTTATCTTCAAACGATCGAGTTCACGTCTCCATACACTAATGTTCTTTTTACATTTAACTGTTGCAGCAATGATTTTGATGGCAAGGGGCAAACAACCACATTTTTTGACAATTTTACATCCTATTTCATAGAGATCACCATCATCTTCGGCTGAAATCTCTGCAATTTGACAAAAGAAATCCCGTGCTTCCTCTTCCTCTAAGACATCAACTCTAACAGCTTGAAGAACAGAACCAGCATCAACTGCAATCTGTCGGCAAATATTTTCATCTCGTGATGTGAGCAACAACTTGACCCCATTTGGCAAAGGACCCTCTAATCCGATATCTTCGAGTTTAATCTTCTCCCACACATCGTCCAGTATAACCAGACTCTTTTCTTTATGCTCTGAAAATTCTTGAAATCTTTTAGAAAGAAGAATTGCCCTTGATGTTTTAAGGGTTTCAGTTAGAGGTTCGCCTGTGTGCCCTGCTATGGCATTCTGAATGTCAAACAAGTTGGAACTTTTCCCAACAACTACAACCACGATCCATTTAAACATCTTGTTATCATGTGCAGCCTTTTTCAGTTGTTTCATCAGCGTGGTTTTCCCCACACCACCCATTCCACACAAGGCTACCACTCGAGTCTTATCATCATCGTGTTGAAGGAACTTCAATGCATCATCGAATATCTTATCTCTTGACTTGAAAACAATTTGGGTATTTCCACCTGATGTAGATGTTGATGCCGGGCGTTTGGAATCGACTCTTCCCAAAGGGATTTGGGCATCAATCCAGATGATGTCAGAACTCTCTTTAATTAGACCTTCGATATCCTCGGTTAGCCTCAATGCGTTTCTTCCTGATAGATACTTCTTTTTGACATTAAAGCATCCAATGTCGTTGCTTGGAATTTTTTCAACTTCTTTCTTGATGTCTTCTACTTCTTTCAACCACCCCGGTACACGAGCAGGTATCTCTTTATTGTTTCTACTGTTTGCTTTCATACGATTTTCGTTATCAACTCTTTTACTGTCCAGAACCTCCATTTTTTTTATCATTTCCTTCACACGATCGGCGGAGGAAGTGAGATTTCTCAGCTTTTGCGGAATATGTTTCGTCAAAACATTCACAACAGGCTCAACGATTGCAGATGATACAAGCTCCATTTTCCTGAGACATAAGAAATTATATAAACAAAACTAGGGGTGGCAAATCACGAAACGATAGGAAAATCAACAAGTTAAGCTTGGGTCTAAACAGGGCAGTTCACATGGTTGGTTTGTTGTGATCAAAACACGACAGAACTACCAACAAAAGGGATAAGAATCTTATTACACTATTCATACTATTGGATTGCTTATTATTTTCTGCTTATAAACAAGTACTTATAAGCACTCTGGTTATAAAAATAACAAAAGGATTGCATTTTATTTTTTAGCTTTTCTGCTTGTTTTTATACAGAAGCAGTTTTGTGCCATATATCTAACTGCTTCTGCTTATATATCTATAATTTGTAAACAGCTTATATTACACTACTTATTTAAATTCAAAACGAATACTCTGAAAGAACACTTTGTATGTATTCATATTAAGGAAAAAAACACTAGCAGGCATATTATAACGAGATTATCAAATAAGTAACAGATTTCAAAGAACTAACCAGTTGTCAAAGAGGATCAATCAAAGAACAAATCCACACAGAACTGGTTTTACAACAGATCCAGAAATTATCAAAAGTCAACCAAGGGTAGGTATAAAGAGCTTGTCACTAGTTTTATTTCAAAATTATTGTGAGTTGCTAATATAATCAAGCAGACATGCTAGTGGGGTCAAGTTGTAAAATTATAAAGGGGTAAAATGCAAAAATGTCCCTAAACTATAACGAAATCGCAAATATGGGACCGAGACAAAAAGGCACGCAAAAAAGCCACTAATGTTACGCAAATTTGCAAAAAAAACCACCGAGAGGCATTTTCCGTTAGTTTTCCCATTAAGTGCCATGCCACTGAGGGTAGTATTGTCATTTTATGGTTCCCACCTAAACCAATATTAGACCCACCGAGCAACTCAAAAGCTTCTTAGCTCAACTACCCAAAGTCAATTGCATTTTTTGCCCTAAAGTTTCCAATTAGGATTTCCGAACCAGTAAAAAGTGAAGAAGATGGCCTTTTTTTTTGGAAAAATCCGCGAACGATCTTCCCCGATCCGTAATCTTCATCAACTATACGGTATGTTTTGGGCATTGTTAATTGTATCAATTTTTTTAGCTACAATTATATGCGATTGTAATGAACGCTGATTTTTCATGTTGTTAGTGTGTGTGTTGATGTTTATTGTTTCTACATAGAATCAAACCAGAACTACTTCACTCTAAAAGTCACCCACGGTGGAAAATTTACGTCACCACCAGGAAGGGTATATGTTGATCCAGTTATCGCGTGGTATGATTATGTTGATTATGACCTGTTTAACTTTTACGCCTTTGAAGCGTTGGTAGCTGACATAGGTGTCAAAGGTGGGGTTGCAGGGTGTCATTATAGGATACCAGGGGAGACATTGGATGTTGGGTGTACCCGTTGAAGTGTGATGACGATGTCATGAACATGTTGGATTTGGTTCCAACACATAGAGAGATAGAGGTTTATGTTGAGGCGAAACGCAGAAGAGCCAAAAGAGCCCGAAAATCAAAAATAACGGATGAAGTACCGGTGGAGCCTTCAAATGATCGTACCATGGGTCCAGAACAAGCTGAGCCTTCAATTGATGGTACCAATGCTCAATCACCTGTGACCATGATTGCTGGTCGAGAACAAGCTGAGGATCAAACCCAAATAATTGACACAGACACTCCTGTTACGCAACCACCTGTAAGTCGAGTTGTTGGTGACACAGACACTCTTGCTGCGCAACCACATGTAAGTCGCGTTGATTGTCTAGAACAAGATGAGCAACAATCCCAAATTACAGATGAAGTCTTGTTCTAGTTTGCCCATCCTGAAGATAATGTTTGTGTGGGAGACGACTTGATTACAGACATGGTTGCAGAACTTCAGAGTGAGGTTTTAGAGCTCAAAAAAAAACTTTGTTGATTTTGAAGAGGTAGTGAAAGGGATGATGTTGAAAGGGATGATGTGGGCACCTCAACACACCAGGTAAATGAGGAAGAACATGTTGTGGATGTGTCTGATTTTGAAGATGAAGATGATGATGTGGGATCCCCCAGTGAGCCAGCAGTCGACATGAGGGAGTTTAAGTTTGATTTTGATCCCCACTTTGAGAATCTATCAAAATTAGTTTATCAGTGTATGGCAGATTATAAGGATCATGATGCTGGCTATAACTTTGATGAGTTTTAGAGTGATGAAGTAGGAAATGGTGGCAGATTTGTCAACCTACGCAAGATAAGGTTGAAAGAAATTAGGAGGGAGTATGAGGGTAGGTCGAATGTTAAGAAGGGAGAGTTTTCTATAACAGAAACATTTGCGATACCCAATGATATCAAACAAAAGCTCAGAACTTATGCGTTGGTGTCTCGAAGAGATATATGGATGGAAAAGTGTGACCAAGAAAGGATTCGAGCGATTTGAAAAGGGACTGTTGTGGGTTATGGCAAAAAATGATACTGGAAGTAGTCAACCATCGTCTTCTTCTTCACATTCAAAGGGCAATTTTGCCACTTCCAAAACCTACAAAAAAAAAAGACCAAGCCCATGTGCCCATGGTCCTTACATGTGTCAAAAGTGGGTGATGAACGTAGTTGGTGTGTGAAAGTATTAAAAGATGAACATAAATTCCTCCAAACAAGAAAAATTAAATTGTTGACTGCACGATTCCTTTCATCCGAGGTTGCTAAAATTCTTGTTAGGGACCGCACAACCACAACAACTGCAATAGCAATAGAAATAAATCAAAACTTGCAGATCGATGTCCCTACAACAAAGATATCCAAAGTAAGGGAATTTGCTCAGAAACGAATTTGAGAGTGACCATGAAGAACAATATGCCAATCTTAGGGGTTACGCTTTGGAATTGAAGAATAAAAACAAGGATACAACTGTGAAGATTCAAGTTGAAGCAAACCCTTATTCAAGTGATTCTTCAAGGGTTTTCAGACGGATCTATGTTTGTATTGATGCCTTGAAAAAAAATTATAAAGCAAGAAGAAGGGACATACTAGGTTTGGATGGGGCTTTTATCAAAGGGACATATAGTGGTTTGCCATCATCATATACTTACGTATATTGAATGACCCAACATGCCCACTATTTAAGTATACTGAATGACCCAAACTTGTTTTGACTTTTGTAAGTCAAAGTTGATAAGGAACCATAAACCAAGTTTACTACATATTGATTCTGCAAGTAAAATGAACATTATTGACTACATTTGTCTTCTTATAATAACAACCAAAACAACGATGATCCCACTTTAGTGCAAAAATCAAACACTTTTTTATTAACATGAAGGTCAATACAAACCAGGGATGACCTTAAACCCTGTGATGATACAACCCAGAAAGATGTCAATACACCTACATACCAACCTAAAGCAACTTAAAGACAATGAAAAAAAAGACCCAACTAAAAATAAGAAACTTGTTGAGCTTCTTCAACTGCTGATCCTTCTCCCTCATCAACCTCAACTGCTCCTCCAACTCTTCTTCAAGTTCATTCCTCGCCCTCAACAGGCCAGGAATCATAGCGACTGCTCAGCAACACATTGGAGGATCCGTCCATCCAATTAACCCACATGAAGGACAATAGTAGAATCGTCGTCCTGGGTTCCTGTTTGTCCAGCTTGTTTTGATTGTTGCTTGTTTCCCACAGTCACAAATCAAGACCATATTTTTGCCGGATATTGGAAAGTGTAAAATAATGTGATGCAACGGTCATATTTAATTACTTGATAGTGTAAAGTGTGTAAAAAGGCAAACTTATGATTGCAAATTTAGTCCTTCAATCTACAGTGTAACTACACGTACACTTAGTACGTGGGAAACTGTGAAATGACAATACTACCCTCAGTGACATGGTACTTAACGGGAAAACTAACGGAAAATGCCTCTCGGTGGTTTTTTTGCAAATTTGCGTAACATTAGTGGCTTTTTTTGCGTGCCTTTTTGTCTCGGTCCCATATTTGCGATTTCGTGATAGTATAGGGACCATTTTTGCATTTTACCCATTATAAAATGGGGTTTGTTATTAGCGATCCAAAATGATAATTCTACCTTCTTTTTAAATTTTAAGATATTACTCGTATTTTTTTGTTTTTTTTTTTATTATTTTATTTTATCTTTTTATTTTCTTACACTGTCCTCTTTATTACAAAAATATCTCCGGTTTAACAGTAGGATTTCGTCGTTTTAAGGCCTGATTTAGCTTAGTCGGTTATATGTTTGGCTACGGTTTGTTAGTCGAATTTACGGCAGGATTTAGCTGGTCGGATCTTGCAACATTACATGGGCGGTTTAGTCAGATCTTGTCATAACCAAATGGTGAACGTAATTACACATTTTCTTTTAATATGTTTGGGAATTGGAAGAGATTTTAAATAGGTCGTGCCATTTTTTTAGATAAAAAGACTTTGTTGATCGGCTTGGCAAAACTAAATGAGGTTAAAGTGATATTTTTTCGGCTTTGCAACTTTCAAAAGTCAACGATAGGTATAAAGAGCTTGTCGCTAGTTAATTTGAAAATTATTTTGGATTACCAATATACTAGACGAGTACCCGTGCATAGCAATGGGATTTTATAACGATAGATAATTTATTGATAAAAAAAAGTTTATAGGTTATAAACGAAAAATAATAAAAGTTTGAAGATTTGGGAATTAAACATAATGTTTTGAAACCCGGTTCGACCCGGGTGGTTCAACTGGTTGAACCGTGCCGGTCGAAAAATGGGTCGATTTAAACCGGGTCAACCAGCCAGGTTTGAAGCATCCCGGGTCAACCCGGTTTGTGATTTGTATTAATAGTTTCCTTTTGAAATATATGTTTTCAATATTTCCTCTTTTTGGTTCAACTTTTCACTTTTAAGTTTTTTCCTTCGGGTACCATATGACAATTAACCGGAGAAATAGATCTTGATGAGGCCTGATTCACCAGTTTGTATCGGTTTCAACGGGTCCTCTTTCGGATGGTTTTTATTGGTTAGCCGAACCGGTAGCGACACCAGTTCCCGGTTGAACCCGTTGGTCCCATCCAGTTTTCAAAACTATATGTACCATCAACTTGTTAGGTTGTATGAAGCTTTGTGTGTTTTATTAATTTGTATAATGTGTATAATAACATGTACTTTTCATTTTAGGGTGTTTAAAAATAACATTAATTAGTGTGTTTAATTATTTCATATTGATTATGTTGTCGCTTATTTAAATTGTACATCATGAAAATTTTATTGTACTTTTTAGTTAGTGGTGTTTTAATTGGTTGTATATAATTTGGTAGATATGTTTTAAATTGATTGTATAATGTGAATAAATCATTAAACTTTTAAGTAATGAGGTGTTTTAATAAGAGTATTAATTACATTATTTTTCTCTCTCATATGACCAAGTGTTGAAAACTCAACTTTTCAATTTGATTGTTTTTCTTTTATAAGTAGTATAGACAGTGTTCTAAAAGGCGCGTCAAGGCGCCGCCAAGGCGTCGCCAAGGCGCGAGGCGTGGCCTCGGCGCCACGAAATGGACCAAGGCGTGAAGTCTAGGCGTCGTGTGAAAAGGCGTGGAATAAGGCGCGAAAAGGCGTGCCAAAGCGCGCCTTATCGTATGGCGTGGCGCCATTTTTAGAAGGGAATGATTTGGGCTTAAATTTTGGGTCTAGTAATTTCTAAACATAGTTCAAATTTTCACTTTATTTCTTATGCATATCACTTTTTGTAAGCTCACCTTTTGTAAACTCACCTTTTGTAAAATCGATATGCATATAAAATATGATATTATAACATAAATGATAAATATTTTTTCGCCGCCTTAGTCACGCCGCAAAAAACGCCATGGCTTCGCCATGACGCGTAAGGCTTGAGGCGTGGCCTTGCCGCCACGCCACGCCTCACGCCATTTATAACATTGAGTATAGATAATCATGTAACATGTTAGTGGGGTCAACTTGTAAACTAGTTTAATATAATTGATTTACGAGCTTTATTAATTTCTTTCAGTTCTAACAAAAAAAAAGAAAAAAAAAAGATTAAATTCTAAACATTTGATGATTCAAAAAGACCGTACAAATGTTTTAAAAACATTATATGAATATCGGCACAAAACAACGATATATAGCGCAAAATATTATACGTGTGAATTTGTGTTTTGGTGTGACCCTTGATACAACACTTACAATTTTAATTTAAACATTATTTAAACTATTAATTAGTGATGAATGTTATTACCATTCTTAATCAATGGTATTTTAAAAACTTGTCATCTAAATCGAATTAATTACAATAAGTAAAACTTTTCATTTGAACATGTTTTGTAAAATGTACTATAAGAAATTAATATTACTGGAATTTTAAGTAGACAAAAATACACCGTTGGTCCCTAAACTTTCCCAAAAACATCGCCATGGACCCTAAGTTTGCAAAATCGTCACCATGCGTTCAAAAGATGTGATTTAGAGGCCGATTGCGTCCCTTGACCATTTTGGTCTCGGTCAATGCAAATTTTTAGTTAGATATGTAAGGGTATAATAGGCAACTCACTTTTATGACTACACTTTAGTTAATCAACCAAAGAGTGATATACCAATGTCTTTGGGTTTCCTGTTATAAAGGGGTGTTTGTTTTTGGTAATACGAACAGTACACAAAATAAGACAATACAAGAAGATTAAAGACTTAAATTTATATATTCATAATAGTGGCAAGTAGACTACAAGAAGTCAAGAACAACCTTAAAATCTGAAAACAAGAACCTAAGAGATCCTATTTTCCTACCCCAGGAAATACCCAAAAGACCCCATTTCACTAATTATTTTCAGCCATTTTCTGAACATAACCTTCCTGCATGCGAATACCATCATTAGCTTCACCATAAATCTTGATCAAACAAGCAAGTAGGTCGATGTGCTTGGCCTGGGTTTTTCTTAACGCATCCAAACTGTTAAGCACCACACCACGTTGTCCCAAAGCTTCATTCTCCACAATTAGCTCCCTACGCTTTGGTATCAGGCTCTTTAGATGATCAATAATGGCACAAATAAGGTTTTTTAAAAAACTTTTCTTCTACAGCATATTGACTAAACCACAGTCCCATACGATCATGTAATCGTGATGAATCGACGACTTCCATAAGTTCATTCAACATTGGAAAATCTTCCATTGGGAAATGTGTGAGGAAAAGGTTGTGGTTGGGTTTATTGGTTTATGCGCAAAAGTAAATACCGCCTTAGGGAAGAAAGGGTCAAGGGGTTTAATAACGTTTTTTATTTCAGATTTGGTCCTTAAAGTTTTCTACATTGTAGTTGTCATAGTTAAAATTCCCGCCCATTATTAAGTGACGTGTTCACTATTTTTTACATTGAGTTGACAAGCTTAGGGACCAACGCTTTAATTTGTGTAAAATTAATCGCACCCCATTTAATCCTTACCCACCATTTTGAAAGTCAAAGACATATATTAATTACTCAAAATCCTAAAACACTGCCAAACACACACACAATGAAGCAAAATATGATCAATATATTGTATTTAAAAAGTGATGTACATGATTCAATTGTCTAACACCATAACACCAACATGGTTTGTGTGATCGTTGATGTTTTTTGTTTATTTTTTCAACTTGTCTTTTAAGTATTGGTCAAGGCATCTTTACATAAATTGTTTTCACATTTCAACAATACCGAATAGCTTGACATTTGATGATAAATCGTTTATTATTCTCTTCTTGGGTTATTTGTTTTGATAAGACATTCTCAAAACTAAAACGTCTGTACATTTAAAAGTGTGAGAGAAAATCCAAAGAGAATTAAAAATAAATGATGTTTTAGGAAAATGAAGCTGAGAATTGAACCACAAACCTTCCGAACGAAATACACTTCAATCACCAACATAAGACCTCACCACACATCATCTAACTTACCATAAGAATATTATAACAACACAAACACTTTTATCGTTTTGAATTGGATTCAGTTTTTGTTACTTTAAAATAGGATTAGCCCATAATAACAGGCCCATAACTTTGATTCAAAATTGACACAACAATAAATAATCAACTATAAATCAAAAAATAATTTTTAACTTAGTTATGTTCCCTTGGGTTTGTTAATTTTGCGTTGACATACAATGTATAAAAATGACAACAATTTGACTCCTGGGAATGGAACTCAAGACCTTTTGTATAGAAATCACTGTTCTTGCCAGTAGACCGCATCGCCATACATTACAAAAAGAACAGTGTTGACCAATCAATCTTGTACCTTACTAGCCGTTATTACTCCTTTCGTTAATCCTTATTTCTATTTTAAGTAGTCTCACATAATAATATTCTTTTTATGTTAATCAATCAAATAATAGTTCAATAATTAGAGATAATATTTGATTGATTGAAGAGTGTAATGATCTAACTTTTTTAAAATTGTGTTCACTTGTCTGTGACAAAATTTTTAAGATGAAAAGCATACGTTATAAGAATAAAGCCTTCAAAATTGTTCATGTATAATTACGACACGTCATTACTCATGTTGATGACACGTTAGGACCCATTTTTTAAACCTTTAAGTGTTAAAACCTTTAATAAAACATGAAAAATAATCTTGTTTATTTTTTAATCAACAGGAGGGGCTGTTTAATAAATTAGTTTGGAGGGAGATTTATTGTAGCCTTCTTAATTAAAAGAGAAGTTTTTGTGAACTTTTACAAATCTTTTATATTTATATAATAAAATAAAACCCCAAGTGGGGACTTTTCCATTTCAAAAAATAAATCATACTTTATTTAGTAATAATTTTATTTAAAAAAATATTATTTTCTTATTAGGTAACATTTTATATTTATCCATAACATAACTAGAAGATAAATACAAAAAATATAGATAAGATGCAATTAATAATAGGATTAAAATTTTTAAATAATTATCTTTAATAATAAAAAACTATAATTAAACATCATAAATCAAACAAAACAAAGATTAAATTATTTGTTCTTTAATAAATAAAAATATATGATTCAAAATTTTTTTTAAAAAAAAAACCCGCGTGTGAGCGGGTATTATAACTAGTAAATAAAATAAAGATTTTGACCTACTCATTAACTGGGAAAAAAACACCTTCTTACAGGCTTACACTAATTGTCTTATAAAACAAATTTTAATAAGGTGTAATAAAAATTTTAAAATTCTGACCCACTTGACTTTATAAAGTTGTCATTTGTCTTAAACAATATAATTCTAATATTATTTAAAGATAATTATTTTTCAAATTTTACCTATAGTTGAAATAAAGAAGAAACAATAGGATGCATCATTAATCTTGGGGAGAAGAATTGCGCACTCTCATTTCTTATTTGCACACTCTAATCTATGCATTCAATAGTTGTACATTTATTATATGTTTTCCTTGTTTACATTCAACAGGGTGGTAAGATTCGAAGATGTTTGCGACATGGATACTAGCATATTTGAAAATGAATCAGGCGGAAGGGTATCAAGGGTGTTAGCTGTAATTGGTTTTACAGCTAACAAAGGGAACAAAATATGAGAACAGAGGATGGGGGAAGCCAGGGAATAAACTTACCTCCCTTGCTCGCAACCCATCTATTAGGAGTTAGAACGGTCAAGCAGTAGTCTCTCACCACACAAAAATAAATAATTCATGAAAACGTAACTGGGTGGGAATTCCAGGCACCACCCGAAAATAAACTCGTAAGCTTAGGTCTGAACAGGTACCAAGTCAACCCATAAATTAAATAGTTTACGTGTTGGTTATAGGTTAGTTAATTATGTTGAATGGCCAACCTGTTGAGATAAACATATAACATTGGTCGTGTTTGGGTGATGAGTAAGAGGGTTATGTTACATGGTTGGGTTGTTGTGATCGAAACCCGACCTGAACTACCAAAGAAAGGGATGATAATGTTATTTGTAAGGATTCCTACGGCCCAGCATCTCACCAAGTCCAACATATAAGCCCAACTGGGGTTCCATTCTAAAACCAATTGGTGATAGAAGGAGTAGCCCACCAAGCTTATATGTTAACTTTGAGATTATAGTTCTACTGATGTGGGATTGGGTTTGTACACCCAACAATCCTCCCCTCAAACCCAAACCACCATGGGCCTCCCCTTCGACTATAGCCACGATCCCACCTTTTTCATACCGCCGACCTTTACCATCGGAACACACCGCCTTTTACCGGCTTCCTTTCGGTACAAGGTTTACCGGGATCCACTAATACCATCGAACCGGGGTCTAATTGAGGGAACACCATCCACATCATCACTGGGCCGAACCTGGCTCTGATACCACTTGTAGAGATTCCTCCGGCCCAGCATCTCACCAAGTCCAACATATAAGCCCAACTGGGGTTCCATTCTAAAACCAATTGGTGATAGAAGGAGTAGCCCACCAAGCTTATATGTTAACTTTGAGATTATAGTTCTACTGATGCGGGATTGGGTTTGTATACCCAACATTATTGCAGTTAAATTATTATATTTATTCATACTATTCTATATTAAGGGGTGTTTAGGATTGCTTATGATAAATACTTATAAGCCGCTTAAAAATGAGCACTTCGGGTTATAGCATTTGGATTTGCTTATATTGAAAGTTTCGAACAAATCAAATTATCAAATACATTTAAGCTATCAAGAAAAGCAGTTTGGATTTTACTTTGATCTAAATAAGCACTTGAAAAAATAGCTTCTACATGATTACCTAAAAAATATATAATCAATACCAAACACCCCCTTATTTAAAAAAAGATAGGCATATTTATTTCATTTCATTTCAAATTTAGATTTTATAGGGTATGTTTGGCGCGGAGCAGTGAGCAATGAACATTTTAATTTTTAGTGGTCGTTTGACAAAAGTGCGGTGAGCTGTGGCTATTTTTAAGGAAGGCTAGTTCTTCAATGCTTGTTTAAGAATCAATGAGCTTTGGTTACTTTTTTCCACTGCTAATGTTACTTTTAACAAATACAATCTAATGATACCTCTCAAACAGAGCCATCTCAAGGTATAGAGAGGTCTAAAGCAATTTCTCGAGTGTGGGCATAGAAATTATAACAACGAGGTGGATGGTACCCTCATGTTGCGGTGGCTTTTCTTTGCTTTTGATATGTGCATTCTATTAGAGATGGTATCCAGCACATTTTCAAAGAGCCTAAAATATTTACGGAGCTATACATTGTCATTTAAATGGAGCCGAAAACAATGTTGTCTAGCCATTTTTTTTCCTACTTCCATCCGCTTTAAACGCTTTCATTTCGCTTTTCCATTTAGTTTTGGTACTCAACCTCCTAATTACGAATCATGATTTTTGAATGTGTTCCCTTAATAAGGCCCTATTATACAAAAAAACCAAAGACTAAACAAATCTTTCTATTAATAAGCTTATACCTGCACATTCAGAGTGCGCCTATTTTAAAGTTGATACACTCCATTTGAAAATCCTACTCTTTTTTCAACATTTGTACTACTAAAGCGTTTCACAACTATTCGATACTAGAGGAGTACACGTGCATAGCAACGAGATTTTATAGCGGCAGATAGTTGTAAGGATAAAAAAAAGTTTATGGGTTATAAATGAAAAATAACCCGTTTCGACCCGGCCGGTTCCGGTCCAAAAAATGGGTCAAGCTAAACAGGTTTTTAAATACTTTTTTTTTTCATTCCAAATGTATATAAAATTATTTTTTGTGGATGACCGGGCTGACCCGGTGGTCGAACTGGTTGAACCGGTGACCCGATAACTTGACCGGGTCGATTAGAGACCCTGTTTTTAAAACATTGATTAAATCTTAACACTATTTAAGCTGAATAAAAATAATATTGGTTATAAACGAAAATATTAATAGATGTTTATAGTTTCCATAAATAGTTTACTTAAGTTTTTCACTTTTCCACATTAAGAGGTTTTTTGGACTTTTTTCTCTACTAGAGTACCTGTGCATAGCAATAGGATTTTATAGCAACAGATCGTTTAGTGATAAAAAATGTTTATGAGTTATAAATGAATAATAATAAAAGTTTGAAGATTTGAGGATTAAACATAATGTTTTGAAACCCGGTTTGACCCGGGTGTTTCAAACGGTTGAACCGTTCTGGTCGAAAAATGGGTCGATTTAAACTGAGTCAACCCGACGGGTTGGGTCGAAAACGGGTCAAATTAAACCGGGTCAACCAGCCAGGTTTGAAGTGTCCTGGGTCAACCCGGTTTTTGATGTGTATTAATAGTTTCCTTTTGAAATATATGTTTTCGTATGGATTTTATTGGTTAGCCGAACCGGTGGCGACACCGGTTCCCGGTTGAACCCGTTGGTCCGGTTCAGTTTTCAAAACTATATGTACCAACAACTTGTTAGTTTGTATAAAACTTTATGTGTTTTATTAATTTGTATAATGTGTATAATAACACATACTTTTCATTTTAGGGTGTTTTAAAAATAATATTAATTAGTGTGTTTAATTATTTTATATTTTAGATTATGTTGTAGCTTATCTAAATTGTACATTATAAAAATTTTATTGTACTTTTTAGTAAGGGGTGTTTTAATTTGTTGATTTTAATTTGATATATATACTTTTAGTTGGTTGTACAATGTGAATAAACTATTGTATTTTTAAATTATGAGGTATTTTAATAAGAGTATTAATTACATTATCCATTTCTCTTACATTTGACTTTCAAATTTTCACTTTTCAAAGTTTGACCATACACTCTTTATATATAGTATAGATATAGTATAAATATATAAATATTGGACAAAGCTCAAATACTAACCTGAAATTATAGTAGGTCGATGCAAGAACCCAGCAGTGACAGGATATTTGTTAAGTTCACCGTCTTTTCAAACCACGACGACGGTTCTTGTGCCAACCCGAGTTTTATCTTTTACCTACAATACGCAAAAGAGTAATGCTATTTAGATCTAGAATACAAGCCTAAATACATGATTAATGCATAAATTACTTGTACAATTATATTATGTAGTTTCTCTCTCCAAATTCCCACCAATAATTTTCTTAAATCAACCAATCTAATCATTAGGTATATTTGTAGATTTAATTAGTAGGCACAACAATTATTTTTCTATAATATAGAGTAATGCTATTTAGACCTATAATACAAGCCTAAACACATGCCTAATGCATAAATTACTTGTATAATTACATTATGTAGATTGTTCTGGATTTTCTAAACTATGATAAAGTCGACAATAAAACCCATTGAAGCCTAACATTCCCAACCTTCTATAATACAATCTAACCCTAAATTTGAGGATATAAATAAGACATATCGGGTAAGTTTTGTTTGTATTTTGTTTCTTGTTTCAGTTTGTTTTGTTTTTCTTTTAACCAAAGATAGGAAGGATGACACCGAGTTGTTTTTGTTTCTTCATTCAAGTTTTCGAACATTTGAAAGAAGTTATGCTTCTAATATATCTATGATGGCTTATGTTCACACACGAAAATCTTAAAGATTGGTGATGAGCAAAACTGAGGATCTTGTGTCTACTAATTAAATCTACAAATATACCTAATGATTAGATTGGTTGATTTAAGAAAGAGGGAATTGCAAAAATCGTCCCTAAAGTATGGCCAAATTGCACGTTTCGTACCTGAACTTTCGAAAGTGCAAGGATCGTCCCTGTGGGAAACTTTTGGGGCAAAAATCGTCCCTGGCCTACTTCAAATGACTAAAATACCCCTGCCAAACTTTAGGGACGATTTTTGCAATTCTCTCTTTTTCATATTCTTACTCAAATGGTCCCTGTGCTTCGCTGGGCATTACAAATTTAGTCCTAACTTTTTTTTAATTAATTTATTTAACTATTAATATTAGTATTATTTTTTATACGATTTCGTCCGTTTTTGTCCGTTTTTCTTTCGTTTTTGTCCGTTTTTCTTACGTTTTTGTCCGTTTTTCTCACGTTTTTTTCGTTTTCATACGTTTTTTCCGCTTTCATACGTTTTTGTTCGTTTTTCTTACGTTTTTGTCCGTTTTTCTCACTTTTTTTCCGTTTTCATACGTTTTTGTTCGTTTTTCTTACGTTTTTGTCCGCTCTTGTTACGTTTTTTTCGTTTTTATACGTTTTTGTCCGTTTTTCTCACTTTTTTTCGTTTTCATACGTTTTTCTTCGTTTTTCTTACGTTTTTGTACGTTTTTCTCACGTTTTTTTCGTTTTCATACGTTTTTATCAGTTTTTCTTACGTTTTTTCTGTTTTCATACGTTTTTCTTCCATTTTCCACTTTTTCGTCTGTGTTTACACTGTCCATCACAAACAAAAAAATTCCAAAAAAAATTTTCAAAAAAAAAATTTAGAAAAATTAAATAAAATAAGGTTTCCGAAAAGAAATTTGAAAAAATGTTTTTGAATTTTAAAATTTCAAAAAACATGTTTTCGAAAAAAATTTAAATAATTCCAAAATTTTTCTAATTTTTTTTTTTAAATATTTCTTCTAAAAAATATTTTTTAAAAATATTTTTTCTAAAAAATATTTATTCGATTTTTTTAAAAAGTTGTAGAAATTTTTTTTTTGAAAAAAGAAAGAAAAAAAAAGTTTTTGAAAAAAAAAATTCGAAAAGAATTTTATTTTTCAAAAGAAAAAATCTTTAGACTTCATCCAAAACGGAAAAAAACATAAAAAGAACGGAGAAAAACGTATGAAAACGGAAAAAAACGTAAGAAAAATGGACAAAAACGGACAAAAATGTATGAAAACGAAAAAAATGTAACAAGAACGGACAAAAACGTAAGAAAAACGAACAAAAATGTATGAAAGCGGAAAAAACGTAAGAAGAACTGATAAAAACGTAAGAAAAACGGACAAAAACATATGAAAACGGAAAAAAGCGTGAGAAAAACGGACAAAAACATATGAAAACGAAAAAAAACGTAACAAGAACGGACAAAAACGTAAGAAAAACGAACAAAAACGTATGAAAGCGGAAAAAAACGTAAGAAAAACGGACAAAAACGTATGAAAACGATAAAACGTGAGAAAAACGGACAAAAACGTAAGAAAAACGAACAAAAACGTATGAAAACAGAAAAAACGTGAGAAAAATGGACAAAAACGTAAGAAAAACGAACAAAAACGTATGAAAGCGGAAAAAACGTAAGAAAAACGGACAAAAACGTATGAAAACGAAAAAAACGTCAGAAAAACGGACAAAAACGTAAGAAAAACGGACAAAAACGAAAGAAAAACGGACAAAAATGGACGAAATCGTATAAAAAAAATAATACTAATATTAATAGTTAAATAAATAAATTAAAAAAAATGTTAGGACTAAATTTGTAATGCCTAGCGAAGCACAGGGACCATTTGAGTAAGAATCTGAAAAAGAGAGTTGCAAAAATCGTCCCTAAAGTTTGGCAGAGGTATTTTAGTCATTTGAAGTAGGCCAGAGACGATTTTTGCCCCAAAAGTTTCCCACAGGGACGATCCTTGCACTTTCGAAAGTTCAGGTACGAAACGTGCAATTTGGCCATACTTTAGGGACGATTTTTGCAATTCCCTCTTTCTTAAATCAACCAATCTAATCATTAGGTATATTTGTAGATTTAATTAGTAGGCACAACAATTATTTTTCTATAATATAGAGTAATGCTATTTAGACCTATAATACAAGCCTAAACACATGCCTAATGCATAAATTACTTGTATAATTACATTATGTAGATTGTTCTGGATTTTCTAAACTATGATAAAGTCGACAATAAAACCCATTGAAGCCTAACATTCCCAACCTTCTATAATACAATCTAACCCTAAATTTGAGGATATAAATAAGACACATCGGGTAAGTTTTGTTTGTATTTTGTTTCTTGTTTCAGTTTGTTTTGTTTTTCTTTTAACCAAAGATAGGAAGGATGACACCGAGTTGTTTTTGTTTCTTCATTCAAGTTTTCGAACATTTGAAAGAAGTTATGCTTCTAATATATCTATGATGGCTTATGTTCACACACGAAAATCTTAAAGATTGGTGATGAGCAAAATTGAGGATCTTGTGTTTCTTTGAATGTGAATTGCTGAGAGTAAGTGAGGTTAGTGAGGCAATGGTTTTGTTGATGAGATAGTAATTGTATGTAACATGGATTGAAGTTCTAGTGAGGCGTGGAAGTTTTTTTTGTATTAAAACACGATATTGTAAAACGACGCCCTTACAAAATAAAACTAAAGTCAAAGTCAAAACGACATGACATGCATTGACCAAAAACAAATCGTGGGGAAAACGACAATTTCCTTGAAAGACATTGTTTTTGGCCCATTCAAAATGACGTCGTTTTTGGTCCATTTAAAACAACGTCGTTTCAAACGAGAAATGACAGGCAAAATTATACCTTCGTTTTTTCTTAGAAACTTCTATTATTCGAGCTTTTTTGACATATGACAAGTAAAATGATACATTTGTTTTTCTTTGAAACTTGTATTATTCAATCTTTCTTTGAAACGGGCAAAATAAGCAAGTCCAATATATAAGCTTAAATTGGGTTCATTTCAAAATCAAATGGTAATAGAAGCTAGGAAAAAGTACTAAACAACTTGTGATTAGGTTTGCACACTCAATAACTTAAAATCCTATATAATGCTTCTATAGTCAATTTCTTCACCTAAAATGTCTTTATAGTAGTTAAACTTTAATAGCCTAATTAATCTAACATATACAATATATAGATTCATGATCAAATGAGAATTTCTTATACATTGTAAACAAACTTTCAGAATCAATTCTTTTTTATACATTGTAGATCAAGCTATTTAATCACTAGAAAATAATTTGGTCAATTTAGATTTAAAAACTAATCAAAGATTTGTCATTAAAAAATGCTAGAAAATTTAATTTTATATAAACAACTTTTTGGAAAATAACTTTGATAAAGAAAAGCCCCGTTTTAAATCTTCGCTTCAGGCTTTGGCAAAATTTGAGCTGTGCCTGATACTAGTTAAAATTTAATAACCTAATTAATCTAATATATATAATTATGATCAAATGAGAAATTTTTAACGTGAGAAGTGGTGGAATAAACGTGAGAAATTCATTTAGTCGCGTTGGTTCATAGTTTTTTTTACGAATAATTTTTTATTTTATTATTTTTTTGTTGATTCAATACAAAGAAGTGATTCACAATTACCATTTTAGTAATTTGTAAGTTGATTCAAAACTTTGTCTTTATATGATATTTTGCAAATAATATAAATAAAAAGGTTAAATTTTCAAAACTTCGAATCAGCTTAAAAAACATGCTTATGAAAAGTTGCAAAAAAAAAACTTGAATCAAGGCTTCAAACTATATTTTTTATGATATCTCATATTCCTCAATTTCTCAATTTCTCACCGGAATTAGACTCTCTCTCACTCTTCTCAATTAATCTGGAAATATATACTCCATATATGTTTTAGGGCCTAAAACTTAAAAACTTAACTTAAATACCGTTTTAGAAGGTGTTACAAAAGTGCAATCATGACATTATAAACTGAAAAAATAGTAGGAGTATCATCTTTTCTTTTAAACACATTTTGTTGGCTCAAAATTGTAAGTAAACACTTGTTGGATCAGTCAAAAAAAGCAAGGCGGAATATTTAGTTTGAGATGGAATTAGTACATAACTAGCATGTAAAATAGAAAAGTAATGGAGTGTGCAATTTATATATCAAAGATCTTAATGCTTACCAATACTACTGCTTATAAAGATGTCACCAGTTGTGAAGGAGGATAGAGAACAAAACCACAGTTGTGAAGGAGGATAGAGAACAAAACCACACTAAATATTGAAGGAACTGCTGTTGGGTTATGGCAGTTAGATTAGCCGATATATGACTAGAAATGTGTGAGCCTATTGGGGGCACACACGTTAATACATGAAGAGTACGTTTATTAAATGGTTAATATGTTTCACGAATATAAAAGAGAGGGATTAAAATGTTGAAACGGAAACTATTGTCCTCCTCCCAAAAGTGGCAGATTTCGGAGGATTCTAGAAAAGGATTAATGTGCAAAATTAAATGATAATTAAGGAGTTAATTGAAATGACTTGGAGTAGAGAACAAGTTAAAAAATTAAGATTGAGGTGCTATATAAACACCTCATAATCTCTTAAATCTTGGACCATCAAAAACTTCATTTATTAATTCTTTCTATCACAAAAAGTCATCACCGAAAAGTTGCATAGTATTCGTTTTTGTTTTTCTCCCTGAGTTAACTAAAGGCTGTTGATACATAATCTGGCGTGGGCTAATTCAACGACTCTCCTTGGGCCGTTAGTCGTCTTCTCTAGCCCTGAGTAGACCTGTCAACAAAGAGAACCCGTTAGGAGTGGACCCGAGGCCGTAGCCCCGGGATCCACCTCCGACGGTCAAGTCAGTATTGATGCGTGGTAGCATATGAGAATTAGGTTTAGGATAACCTGTTATGTTCTATTGTGAATGGAACCCCAGCCCTATATTTATAAGGCATGGAATTAGGGTTTAGGCGTAGAGTGGGCCGCTATCTGCCGGGCGTGGCCCATGTAGGATCCAGTCCGGACCATACGTCCACAAGCCCCCCCCCCCCCCCAAGTTTAGTATGACATAGTGCGTGGCTATGTTATGCTAGACTTAAGTTCTGTTCATGGCCGCGTAGGCCCAATCAACCAAGATGGCATGGCCCATGTGTGCGCAACTTGTGTGCACATGGGACAGACTATACTGCGCAACCCATATGCGACAGTGCGCACTGGGATTGCGATTTGTGATTGTCTCACAATGGTGAAGGTGGATTCCGCATGCTGTATCCTGGGTAAGGGCGTACCTTTTGTACCAGTAGCGATGCAGCATGGCGCAACAGAAGATGTGCTTCTGTGGCAGAAGTGCGTGCTGTGTGCGACAAGGATGCGCGCTTGTGCACGACATAGGTGCGCGCTTTGCGCGCTGTGCGCGAACATTACATTCGTCTTTACAACCGACAGAGGACGTCTCCCCTGCGGCAAGATTGTGCGAATATTTAAATCCGTCTTTGTACCGGGCTTGCAATACCTCTTACGTACGATCTGCTTCCAAATATGCTTACGTGACTTGTACGGAAACAGTGGTAGGATATACCCTGGTAGCCCCCCAAGTTTGATGGTGCTACTCGTGTAGGAGAATTAAACTTAGTTATTCAAATCCTGAAAAAATCTTAATGCAAATATTAAAAGTATATGTCGCGAATAGCGACTTATAAAACCTAATGAGGTAAAAGATTAGCGCATAGCAAAAGTATAGCACATAGCATATATAATTAATATATAAAAGAAGTAGTAATGTGAATTACACCTATCGTGAGGTTTTACAAACTATATAAGAAAACTAGCACGTAGCTAATATGCGAACGCAGTGCGCTCATGATCGTTTTCTTTTTTATTATAATAAAAACAATGGCGCGGATGGACGTACCATGACCGCGACTAATAGTTTCAATTGCACGCACAGACGCAGATAGATTTATCGTGACCGCATAGACGCTAACGTTTTGTGGATGATCGCAGAGGACCACGTCTTTTTGTCTTCGTGCGCTCATGGCGATCGACTAGCATCGTGGTGCCTGTACGTGACAGTGCGCTCATGGCGCCAATCTGCGAAGATGTCCGAACGCATGGTCTAACGCGGGTAGATTTACGTAACTGCGTTGTTCGCGGCTAAAAGATAAAAGTAGGTCCGATCGTGCGGACTTAGTACGTTATAGGTAAAATCGTGTTTACCAAGTTAAAAGATTTACGTGAAATCTTTTGAATATATCTTATCGATTTAAAAAATATGCAAAACCTCATAACGTTCAATTCTTTACCGAGCATTAATTGTACCCAATCACCAATTACTAATTAATAGGTACGAGGTTTCACTAAATGATAAATACAAATTAATGAATTTGTATTCAAAGAATCTTGTATATGTCGACCCACGATGAACAATAAATTTGGGATACAAAGACCAATTAATTAATCAGTTGTGCGATGTTACCTTAGCAGAAAAACGACAAACATAGTTGAATATAATGAATCGAAACAATTGTTTGTCCCATGATCTTTCTGACGCCACGTCAGTTTAAGATTCGTTTACCAGATCTGATTTCTGCTCTTCGGTAATATGAGAACACGAAACTTGTCGTAGTCATGTCCTACGGATGGCGCCAACTTGTTGATACATAATCTGGTGCGGGCTAATTCAACGACACTCCTTGGGCCGTTAGTCGTCTTCTCTAGCCTGAGTAGACCTGTCAACAAAGAGAACCCGTTAGGAGTGGACCCGATGCCGTAGCCCCGGGATCCACCTCCGACGGTCAAGTCAGTATTGATGCGTGGTAGCATATGAGAATTAGGTTTAGGATAACCTGTTATGTTCTATTGTGAATGGAACCCCAGCCCTATACTTATAAGGCATGGAATTAGGGTTTAGGCATAGAGTGGGCCGCTATCTGCCGGACCTGGACCATGTAGGATCCAGTCCGGACCATACGTCCACAAAGGCAGAAGCAAATTAACTTAGGAGGTGTTATAAGGACCCTCTGGCCCACATGTCCCCCCTCTTGTTCCCTCTTGTTTCAGTACAACATAGTTTTTTGTCAGTTTCTGTTCCGTATTTCTTATAGTTTTAAACGTGTGACATATTAAACTTTATATTTTCTGTTCCGCACTTTAGGTTTATAGTTTTTTGACAAAAAAACAAAATTATAAAAAAAATAAAAAATAAAATAAATAATAATAGGAAGGATTGGAATAAAAAAGAAGGGAGGGTTATTATAACCTAAACCCTAAACCCTAAAAGAGTAGGGAGGGTTATTATAACCTACCCCGGCTTTTTACGTGTGCATGATATATTCATGCTTGAAACATATTAGTGAATATTAAAGCCATTGGTCTTGTTTCTTTTCCGTACTAATTCGAACGTAATATCAATTGATATTCGAATTGGGTTTAAGGCTTGATAAAGAACACTCGTTGTTTGAAGGTTCGTGAATTAACGACTAGCATCGTAACGTATTTGGTTGACGTGTTTGTGTGAGCACTCGTAGAGGTGATTGTTTTAATCACTTATTTGATTTATTTGCGGGTGACTACGAGGGTTAGTTTTCTATTAGGGCAATTCCATATATACCCAACTTAAACCCCATAATTCCATATTTCCCCAACATATGCTTTAAAAGCATTGTACATGTGCACTAAAAACTTGTGTTTTTGGTAAATATGGAATTTTGATATTTAGATTGGGTAAATATGGAATTATCCCTTTTCTATTTATTTTTCATGTTTCTCTTTTCCTTTAATTTGTTTCTTGTTTATGTGTTAATCATAATTGCTTAACTAGATCTAATATCCGTTGCGTACTCGTAGATAATTGATTAACTTGATATATAAATTCCAACAACTGCTATATCAAAGGCACAATGTGCACCATACAAAAAATAATAAGTTGGTTAAGCTCCATATAATTATTACCAACAAAAAGCTAAAAAACCATAATTTATGGATTATGTTTTTTAGGAATTAAAAGACAAGAAATTGCCTTAAAAAAAAACTCTTAGACATTCCATAATCATATTTTAGGTCGATATTTTACTAAATATTCATATAATTTTATGTTTGATATATAATAATTTGTAAAAAAAAAAAAAAAAAAAAAAAAAAAAAAAAAAAAAAAAACAAACTCTTAGACATTCCATGATGCTATAGTTGGATCTAAATTCTGATCCGATTTTACGATTTCGATCTTTTAAAAATGAAAACGATTTTAAATATGATCACGATATTGAAAACCTTGGTTGAGAGGCCTAAAGTGCATTCCTAATTTGGTGCTTAGAAAGTATTTGAAGATAATAACTAATACTTTCCCGCTTTCCTTTAAAGTTTGTATTTATTCAAGCTTTCATTGACATAAAATCCTATAGACAATGCTTTTATAACTAATTTCTTCACCTAAACTCTGTGTATACTTATAAAAATTGTCTTGCCTAATTAATCTAACTTATATAGTTTTGGGACCTCAAACTTAAAATAACGTACTTTTTTCATTATAAATTTAATATTCAGTTTTAATGTGCACATAGCGTTAATTAGCACTAATGGAAAATTATCATTTCTACCTTTTTAACATGAAACTTGTTCATGAATACTTATTTCGTCCAGAAAAGCAATGTGAGTATTTTATAGTTGACAAAAGCAGTACGTAACCTATTAAAAATGATCAAAGTCTTCAGACATTTTACTATTCTATCAATCTTTTAGAAAAAGTTTGAAGTATTAGAGTAAAAGTTTTTTAAACGGTTTTTGCTAATGATTTGATAAACTTTAAGCTATTGATAAACTTTATTATACTTGTTTGTTCATGACAAAGCTTTACAAAGACGTGCTACCGTTGTGTAATTATGCCTTGTAAATGACTTTGCAATGAAAAAAATATAATTAAAAGGTGAGTAGTTAATAGCAAAACGTCTTTGAAGACTTGAGCTAATGCTCGATAAAATAAGAAAGTAAAAGATCTTAATGCTTACCAATACGTAGAGCTTATAAAGATGTCACAAGTTGTGAAGGAGGATATGATAGAGAACAAAACCACACGTACTGCTTATTGAAGGAACTGCTATATCAAAAAATAATAAGTTGGTTAAGCTCAAGATGCATGATTAATAACCAAAAGCTAAAAAACTATAATTTATGGATTATGTTTTTTAGGATTTAAAAGACAAGATATTAATCCGGTTAGACATTCCATAATTGTAATTTAGGTCGATATTTTACTAAATATTCATATAATTTTGTTTTTGATATATAATAATTTGTAAAAATGCACAATATTACAACACATTGAGAAAATGATGCTATAGTTGAATCTTAATCCTGATCCTATTTTACAATCTTGATCTTCCAAAAACGAAAACGATCCTAAGTATGATCTCGAAATTGAAAGCCTTCATCGAGAGGCCTAAAGTGCATTCCTAATTTGGTGCTTAAAAAGTATTTGAAGATACCAAATACTTTCCCGCTTATCTTTCATTGAAATAAAATCCTATAGATAATGCTTTGTATACTTGTAAAAGTTGTCTAGCCTAATTAATCTTAACATATATAGTTTTGGGACCTCAAAATTATTATTATTATTATTATTATTATTATTATTATTATTATTATTATTATTATTATTATTAACGGCGAGTTAGTAGTTAGTGATTCGAGCCCACAATGACATTCAATTGGGCAGTATGCAAGCATCGAACCTTTCTCCTTACAGGATAAACCCCACTCTTGCTTCTATTTTTTTCGGGCCCCTAAAGGTCTATTGTGAGACTCGAATATGAGACATCTCAAAGGATACCTCCCCAAAGGTGGTTACTCTTGGTGGTCAACTGAGCTAGCCGAGTTGGTTAACTCAAACTTAAACTAATGTACTTTTTTGATTATAATTCAAATATTCACTTTTAATGTGCACATAGCGTTAATTAGCACTAATGAAAAATTATCATTTCTACCTTTTTAACATGAAACTTGTACACGAACACTTATTCCATCCAGAAAAGCAGTGTGAGTATTTAGTTTGTGACAAAAGCAGTACGTAACTTATTAAAAACGTTCAAGTCTTCAGACATTTTACTATTCTATCAATCTTTTGGAAAAAGTTTGAAGTATTAGAGTAAAAAATTTTTAAAATGTTTTTTGGTAATGATTTGATAAACTTTAAGCTATTGCAAAAAGCTTTCCCCTATTTCATTCTTTACTATTAATTATAAATGACTTTGCAATGAAAAAAATATAATTAAAAGGTGAGTAGTTAGTAGCAAAACGTCTTTGAAGACTTGAGCGAATGCTCTATAAAATAAGAAAGTAAAAGGTCTGCAGTTAATATATCAAAGATCTTAATGCTTACCAATACAGCGCACCAGTTGTGAAGGAGGATAGAGAACAAAACCAAACTGATTATTGAAGGAATCAAGGAACTGCTATATCAAAGATACAAAAGATAATAAGTTGGTTGAGCTCCAGATGTGACTAAAAATATATAACCAGAAATCTTGATCTACCTGGCCCTTCATTATACGGAGGAGGTGGCACATGTAATTTTGTCAACGGATGGGAGGAGTGGGTGAGGAGTTGTGTAAACAAAATATTATTCAACTCATTATATTATGATGATATGGAACAACTTGTCCTGATATTACGGGAGTGACTCTTTGTTTAAGGTTTTTTTAAACCAAATTACAAGACTCAACCAATAATAATGCACTTATGACTTTTCTTGTCTTCTTACAAAAATTATATAATTTTACGCTGGCGGATTTTATTTTTTTATTATTTTATTTATTTAATTTTTTTATCGAATTATCGATGACAACCAAACCAAATTAAAAGGAACATAAATACGAGAGGAAACCCATATTGAATTAGTGATATAATTTGTACGTAAAGATTATTATTATTTGATTAAAATGAATTGATCCTTACATCCCACACATTCCCGCATAGGCTAAAGAAGTGAAATCTTCCTTGCTTATATAGTATAGTATATAAGGACCATACATGTTAAGAATAATGTTATGTTTACATGACGTAGTTGTTTATGAAGTTGAGTATAAAACAAAAAACTTAGTATTCAATTGATCAGAACTAAAAATTAACATAAATTCTACGCTTTTTAATATATGTTTTAACTTAAAAAAACTCGTGGTCCTAACTATGCATTTACAACAATTGTCCATATGTTTATGTAGCTAACTTTCAGTGGTCTTCTAACAAAACCATGAGGTTAAGTGTTATGGTCATCAAACTCACCATATCCAAATCAGTATCACACCACCATTCACCACACCACAAAAACTCACCACCAAACATGTGTAAATGTGTAATGATTACCACCAAGCCAAACATATAAAAATAATCCACCTTATACAAACATATCACATAATATACCCCCACAAAATTTTCTCTATCTCCCCCTTTTTGCCTTCGGCTATTACACATAAACAAAATAAAAAAAGGCATCACCTTTAGTGGTCTGCATCACTAAACTTTGGAAGAAATAGGAGACCGCGTTTTGAATTTGAGAGGAGGTAATGGTCACCCCGAGTGAAGGTGGAGGTGGAGGTGGTAGACCACCTCCCATAACACTTAGCCAAATTTTACCATCATTATCAACTTACTAATGAATTTAGATCACCAATGAATTGTTTTGGACTATATAACTGTATTTAAACTCTATAGTGAACAAATAAATGGTGTACAAAAATGCAATAGTCAACATGTAGGTGTGTCCATTTTTTAGAAAAAGACCATCGAACTTTGCATCCCACATAGATTAAAGAAAGAAAATCTTTCTTGGTTATATAATGTCGTAAATGAGCAACATACATGTCAATTACAATACTATGCTTTCAGGTACATGGTTTCCGATGGAGTTGATTATGAAACTTAAATAATCAAAACTCATCGGGTGTCATGTATCGGAAATTAAGTATAAATGCTTGACTTTTTTTTAGTATCTTTTCACTTAGAAAAGGCAAAAGGCAAAACTAACATAAAGTTAGTATATTTTATGTTAATCTAAATTTTAAGTACTCAACTATTTTTGTTCTCTATATACTATCAAAGTTAATTTTATGGGGAGAAGCTTTTGGGACATCCTTCTTTGTGGTAACATGTCATGGGGATGGAGAAAGGTCTTACAAATCAGACCACTTATTAGGGAATTTGTTTGGCATAATATTGGAGATGGAGCTCTCACGTCATTATGGTATGATGGTTGGTGTTCCAGTAGTCCGTTGGCTAACTCTATCTCGATACGTGACATGTTTAGAGCTGGGCTAAATCCTCTCTCTAAAGTTAGGAACATTTTTCTAAATAATGTATGGACCTGGCCTCATGAACTTATCAATAAGTATCCTTTTCTTAGTTCGATTGTCATGCCAAACCATGTTGATAGACCAGATTTGTTGGAATGGCGTGATGAGGATGGGAATGTGAAGTCATTTTCTGTGAGTATGGTTTGGAGGTCTATTCGGCCTAGAAGTAATAAAGTTATGTGGGTTGACGTCGTGTGGTTTTCTTCGTGTATCCCACGCCACGCATTTAATCTTTGGTTGATCACTAAGCAAAGATTGAAAACTCAAGATAAACTTAACACTTGGGATGGTTCGAGCTCTCTTATTACTTTGTGTCCGTTATGTGAATTGCAACCTGATGCACATGAACATCTATTCTTTGAGTGCTTTTTTTCGCAACAAATTTGGAATCACATGAAGACGTATGCAGGGATGGGTTCTTCGGTTCCTATTTTCTCTCATATTCTGGATTCTCTTATCCCGATTGCTAAAAGAATGTATTCTAAGAGTGTTATTGCTAAGTTGGTTGTGGCGGCTTGTGCCTACTTTATTTGGCAAGAGAGGAATTGGCGTCTTTTTAAGAAGAACAAACGGCCGGTGAAACAAATTATTGATTGCATTAAGAATTCTATCCGTCTCAAACTCCTCTCGTGCAGATTTAAAAAGTCTAACGATGGTGTGCTGGTTTCTATGCTTTGGAAGTTGCCTGATATGGTGTTTATCTAATGTTGATGGCTGCTATGACTTGTTTATGTGTTATTAGGTGGTTGTAATTGCTAGCTAGTATTCATATGGCATGTCATATGATTTAGAGGTGGTTCAAGCTTGAGCTTGAGGTTAATGTGGTAGCCAACCACATTCCATTGTACTTATTTGGTTTTTTGGGCCTTTAATATATTTTACCGGGGTAAGTCCCCCTTACCCAAAAAAAAGTTAATTTTATGTGCAATTTAAGTTTTTTTGACTTCTCAAAGGAGGTTGTCAGACATAATTTTAACCGAAATAACTTCTAAATGTCCAACTAAAACGATACATCACATAAATTTACCATTCCAACTAAAATATGACGGGTAACAACTTTCAGAAACTCAAAAAAAACCTTTTATTACATAGAAAAGTTCACTTCGATATCTCAAGTTGAGAATAACAAAAGTAAAATACTTAAAATTTAATTTAACCTAATGTATAATACATTTTTTTTTACCCATCATTCACAAATTCTTTAATATAATAGAGACAGCTAATTAGAAACTTTTTAGGAAATGTGATCATGTCAATAGTACTTAAACATTAAATTTTAGCAATAACCATTTTATAAGAAACCTGCTTTGCCGTGGTGTCTCTAAACGTTTCATCAATACATCTGAACATACCTAACACCTACCGCACAATGCCATATTGATTCCGCAGCAACATGTTAACATAGTTGAATTAAGGCATGCACAAGCTACCATTCAAACTGATCCACATGACTAAGATATGAGACAACTCTTGGTACAACATTTCTAGTAAAGTCAAGAGACAGGGTGACAACTTTGTTGTACGATCATACAACTTAATCATCACAAGGTGCCAGCGCAAGTGAGTCACCAGAATTATCCAAAAAAACTCACCAAGCAACAGAGTTTGAGTCCGCTTGACGTAATCCAAACTATTGATGTTTCACAAAGGGTAACTTAATGAGTCACACTAAGATTGCCTAAAGAAAGTATGTTTAACAAATAACTACTTGCAGGCTTGCAGCATAGAATAATGCAATTGATACCAAGACAATGTACACTGATATATCAATACATGGATCTTGCAAGGCTAGAGTCTCCACCTTCTGTATGTTTACTCATACAAATAAAACAAACCAGCCCCAATCAAGAAAAACGACAATGGAACTGCAATTTTGTTTGTTCATCACATTGTCAATTTCTATCAGTTTTGTTTGAGTTATCAGGTTAATTCACATTTAAAGTACTCCCATTCAGAAGTAGTCAAACATTAGCAAGAAACTTCAGTTTCCGCATCCATGTTCTTTTGTGTACGTGAACCAAATGACATAAATTTGCTTTAAAATCAGAATTCTGAACCCAAAGTTCAAAGTGGATACCCATGGGAATGAACAAAACAAAGTGAGAAAATCACAACCACAAACTCCCATCTAAGATAACTTGTTTAGAAGTACAAATATGAATCTATAGTGGTATATATCAATATAGATATATTTTCTATCTTACGTGTCGAATACATACCCGGCCTCAGCAAAGTGGGATTTTACAGGGAGAACAAAGATGGCGGGTGAAAATAGATCAGGTAGAAGTGGATCAAAATGGGTTTGATTCATAAGAATGTCAATTGTCAAATCTGATTCAGGTTCAAACAGGTGGCTAGGTCAGAATGGGGACCTACAAAACTTCTTTCTCCAAAATTTATAAGTTTGTACTCTTAAAAGATAGACTTGACGTGACTTTCAACCTGTTTGACCCATTCGACCCATTTGATGTGTTCCTCTTTTAGTTAAACTTTATTTGAGACTTTGGACCCGTGAAAGATATGAAAAAGCCAAGACCTATTTATAAGTCAATTGCTCGAAATTGCCACCTAGTATGGAGATGATTGTATAGGAACAGAGATGGCCTTACGTTTGATCATAACCATCGGGTTGGAAGACTAGATCCCATCCGAAGTCATTCGGTCCTCTTTCCGGAATAATCTTCCCCTGAAACTGTAAATTGTGTCTAAATTTATTTGAAATGACAATTAATCAAGGGAAATTGGCAAAAAAAGGCATCGTACTTGCCACTTTTTGTCATTGTATGTAGTGTACTTTTTTTTTTTTTTTTTTTTTTTTTTTGATTATATCACTAACCTTTTTAAATCGTGCCATTGTGTGTACTTTGTGACAATTTTACCCTTACTTTTTTCAAATTTTGAAGGGTAAAATGGTCATTTCATGTGGTAAAAAAGTCGCAAAGTACACACAATGGCACGATTTAAAAAGGTTAGTGATATAATCAAAAAAAAAGTACGCTACTTACAATGACAAAAAGTGGCAAGTATGATGCCTTTTTTGCCAATTTCTCATCAATCAAAACCTAGTGCGACCATTCATAGGTACATGCAAATAAAATTTCAGACTACAAAGATCAGTTTAACCGTTGATATCTTACGAAACAAAGTGAAAAATGTAGAGCATACTATTGGATACTAATTTATAATCCATGAAAGTCAAACACGAAAGTCAAAAGAGTCGTTTATGTATATGTATAAAGTGTAGGGTACTAGAATGACAAAGACAAAGTTAGAAACCGTTTATTCGGTTATAGTAGTTAGAAACGTTATGTTGTTTAGTGAAACATTGTGTTGTTTAGTTGTGTCGGTTCATGGGTTATATATACCCATAAAACCCAACTCTGTAAAAACTAATGATTGTTTAATAAATAAACTTAGTATATATTTTCCTTATTCAATTGTTCAATAGAGAGAAACGAGACTAACAGTGGCATCAGAGCCAAAAGGTTCAGGGAACCAGAGATAGAAAAGAAAGACAACGATTCAGGGAATCGTTTTAGAGAAAAGAAAAAAAACCAACGATTCAGGGAATCGTTCCAGAAAAAGAAATTGATTCAGGGAATCAATCAAGAAGAAAGAAAGACACTGAAGAGATTGATTCATAGGAATCAATCAAGTGATAGACACGATTTGTTCAAGTAAAGATCGAATCAGATAAAGAGAAAGAAAGACATACCGATTGTGCAAAGAAGAAACAGCCGTTGTATTGTTTGCCGGAGAAGAAAGAAATAGCAGCCACCGCCGTCATTGGAAAAGAAACAAGGACAAGAACCACCATCGATTGTAACAGCAAGAAGCGTTTTTGCATAAAGAAGAAGTGTATTTTTGGGAACAAAGTAGCAGCGTTTTATTTGGGGATAAAAGGATAGCAGAAGCAGTTTTGTTTGGGAATAGGAAGGAGAAGTTTTATTATTAGGTATAAGAGTACGATATTTTAAAAAAAGCCCACAAGAATTCTAGAGGCCCAAGGGAAAATTAACAGGTTCTACATTTTCAATACTTGTTTTTTTACTCTATTTGTAGAATAGTTTTTTTTCTATTACAATTCATATTAGAAAACATTTAGAATTGCTTGAGAATTATTGTGATTAGGCAGAAAGTTTTAAGTTCGACCATTATTAGGCAGAAAGTTTAGAATTATTAAGATTATATTGGTTTTAGAAGTTGCATATTACTATTGTGGGTTAGAAAGAAGAATTTAAGGTCGACTATTATTAGAATTATATTGGTCTTAGAGGAAAATCAAATCGAAAGATATGGCGGGAGATAAAAACGAAAACAGAGTTGTTTTCACCACATCGTTACCATCATATCAATGCCCAGTTTTAAACAATACGAATTATACATTATGGGCATTAAGAATGAAGAAGATATTAATGGCAAATGGAGTATGGGATTTAGTAGAAGGAGTAAGTACATCTAAAGAGATTGATGTAAAGAATGATAGTTCGGCGTCAGCATACCTATTTCAAGGGTTACCAGAGGATTTGCAAATGCAAGTTGCGGGATGTGAAACAGCGAAAGAAATTTGGGATTCGCTAAAGGCTAGATTTATTGGGACAGAAGATGTACAACAAGCGCACTCGCAACAACTCAAATCAGAATTTGAGAGACTTGTGATGAAAGAAGATGAATCAATAGATACATTCGCTGGAAAGTTGATGAGTATTATTACAAAGGCTGCTACATGTGGACTGACGTTTGATGAACAAACAAAAGTACGGAAACTACTTAATGCAGTGCCAGATAAGTTTGTACCAGTAGTAGCAACCATTGAAATGGTTGTTGATTTTAAGACTGTAAAGTTGGAAGAGATTATAGGAAAACTTAAGACTTATGAAGAAAGACTTAAGTTTAGAAAAGGAAGTGAGGAAGATAATAGTGAGAAATTGTTGTTCACACGTCAAGGGAATAACAGAAATTATGAACGCAACTATGGAAATGATAGACGAGGAGGTGGTAATCAAACACGAGGAAGAGACCAAGGAAGATTCACAAGAGATAGTAGGAATAGTTATGATAGAAACAAGAGAAACCATGGAGATCAAAACTACCATAGGAGAAACTTTAGAGAAATAGAATGTTATAATTGTCATGAGTTTGGACACATTGCTGCAAATTGTCCAAAACCAAACCGTAGAGAAGAAAAAGCAAACCTTGTGTTCGAAGATGACGAACCAACACTACTGATGGTTACTAGTAAAGATGAAAAGGAGATAAAGGAAGAACCGAAAATAAAAGGAATTGTCATTGAGAAGGATGAAATTCAAAAGGAAAAGTTAGAAGATATGCGGTCAGAAATAGAAGTTGATTTGAGGAGTAAATTAGAGTTTTGGAAGTTTGAAATGCTTCAAGAGTTAGAGATTGAAAAACAAGAGTTTGAGACGAAAATAAGAAATAGAGAAATGGCATTTGAGAAACAAATGCAGATAGAGTTAGAGAACCTCAAGAAGTTGAGAGATTGCACAAGCAAAGAGATGAAAGAGTTAAGATCAGAAAGAGAACAGTTTGAGAAAGAAGACCATGGAGTTACTTTAGATAAGAAACTCCTAGAAGAAGAAAGAGTTGACAAGGGCGAATGCAAGAAGCATCAAGAGACGCCATCAAGAGTTCTAAAGGAAAGCCAGATTGAGAAAGACATTAAAACAAGCAACAAGAAAGTTGAACCAGAAGATCGTGATACAAGAAATAGATTATTGGAGATGCAAGATTATGAAATGATACAAGAAAGGAAAGATGGTGACAAAGGAGACAAAGATGATCAAGATGAGATTGAAGACAAGGAAGAAAGAAGTCAAACCAAGAAGAAAGTTCAAGACATAGTTCGTGTTGAAGATCAAAACAAAGAAAGTGGAAACAAGCCAAAGTTCAAAGATAAAGATAATGGAGCTTGAAGATATCGAAGACATGGATTAATAAATTAGGGAGGAGTATTGGATACTAATTTATAATCCATGAAAGTCAAACACGAAAGTCAAAAGAGTCGTTTATGTATATGTATAAAGTGTAGGGTACTAGAATGACAAAGACAAAGTTAGAAACCGTTTATTCGGTTATAGTAGTTAGAAACGTTATGTTGTTTAGTGAAACATTGTGTTGTTTAGTTGTGTCGGTTCATGGGTTATATATACCCATAAAACCCAACTCTGTAAAAACTAATGATTGTTTAATAAATAAACTTAGTATATATTTTCCTTATTCAATTGTTCAATAGAGAGAAACGAGACTAACACATACCGGGGTCTTTCCCATAAACGTAATGGGTTCATGATTTGCCCAATAGAAAGAGAAAATATACAGAGCATAGGCAGATTTATCCTCATAAGCCATCAACATATTGTTTAGACCTACAAAAGCAATTGAAGTGGTCAATTAACATTATTTTTTTATAGTTTAACATCAAGGTAAATACAACATAAAGATTATTCTATGTACATTCATGACCAAGCTTATGAAGGAACCACTTGCTATGGATCAGCATTTGCCATCCAGTGACACACATGAGAAAATAAAATAAATAAAGCCAGAAAAGACCAAATTTCACCCGTATCAAAGAGATTCGTTTTGAGTTTATTCATAACTATTTAGTATTTACAACAAAAAAATGTCAAAACAGTAAAGTTTTTATGCACTGAAGTTGACAGTAAAATGATCGTCTAAAATTGGTTAAAAGACCAACAATAGCTGATCGAAACTTTTGCTAATTTAGGAACTATTGTGACCAATAGCTAGCTGAAACCTAGAGAACTTCTTGCCTAGAAAAAGCGTCTACAACACTAATCCTATCATTAGCGAAAGATAAAAATACATAATTCTTCCATTACATTAACCAAGATGCAAA
Source organism: Artemisia argyi (assembly GCA_030686995.1). NCBI lineage: Eukaryota > Viridiplantae > Streptophyta > Magnoliopsida > Asterales > Asteraceae > Artemisia > Artemisia argyi. The sequence continues at coordinate 16,896,429 of CM060684.1, read as the reverse complement.
CAATGTGACATCCAAACTCATAATCTCACAAATGCTACCAGGTCTTGTTAACAATATAAATAGATTGAACAAGCAAATTAAGGAATGTTCAAATGTGCTGCAAACCTACAGTCCCAATAATCAGCTTTGCGGAGTTCAGCTATCAGATTTGGTAGAACATTCAGGGTAATATTATCGGATTATCTGAAACATATATGTAGTTGCTGTAACAGAACTGATGTATTGGGTATATTTTATAACGCGTAACTTTAGTGACTCCGTTTTGGCCAAATCTGTCTAGTCTATAAGAAGATTAATGTGACCAGGATTCAGGTGAATTAAGTAACTTGTGAACAATGGTTTTATGATAGACAATTTGACTAAAAGCCATAAAACATCACCTTCAAGAGAAAAAAGAAAGTGCAGCTAGGGAGACTTACATGTAAGGCCCTTAAAAAAAAAAAAAAAAAAAAAAAAAAAAAAAAAAAAAAAAAAAACCCAAGAATGTTATCCTTTTAAAGACAATGGTGTTTTAAGGTATTTGATTTATTATGTGTTCAAAAATAATAATAATAACAGGTTAAGAAGAAATAAGCTTGTTGGTGTTTGTTTTACTAGACTAATTCATTTAAAATCCTGTAGCCTGAACATAAATAGACATATCACAACTTCTAATTTACAAAGTGTTGCGTATCATCCTTGTTTATATAGAGTTGCATATCAGGTTCTTACATGTTGAAATCGTTACTAAGTTTTCGGATAAAGTGTTGGCGAAGTTTGTTTATAAAGGTAAAAGGGTAAAAACTTCGCGGCTAGCTCTTTATGAAGAATTATTATAAATTCTTAACTTTTTTTTATATCTATTTTACTCTTAAAAAAATGTGTACTCCAAACTTCTAATTTACAAAGGTTGTCTATATGTTTATGTAGGTAAGTATTTAGTAATCTTCTATCTATATGACCAAACAAAACCGTGATTTTATCATCTTCCTCGATTTCAATTAACTGATAGCAATTGTCATTTGCAGATTTTTCAAAGTATGCAATAACGTTAAAAAAAAAAATGTACTAACCATATTTTAAGAAACCCCTTTGGCTGTTGGTGATCATTCAAATCTCCAATCATTTCACCGGCCCAAGTGAACATACCGGGCCACAACTATACAACACGGGTGAGTTGAGTGACTTGAGTCCCTCTTTGTTGCGTACATTTCCTACCAATGTTCAATTCAATATATTACAAGGTTACCAACGAATGTGTCACCAGAACTATCCAAAACAGAAAGATGTGTAAGTCACCGTCATGAGTCCTAAAAAATGATGAAACCCAGTTTGAGTCCCCGCGCGTTCACCTGATCCAAACTATTGACGTTTTGCAAAGGGTAACTTAATCAGTCACACAAAGGCTGGCTATTGATTGATTCACAAAATTTCTGTTAAATGCTAAATGAGGTATATTTAACAAATAAAACACTTAAATAGAACTACTTGCAGCTTGAATACTCCAACTGGCTCTAAAACGGTTATTCTAATCAGTCACGCAAAAAGTTGCCTACTGATTTTATTAACAAACATGTCTTATATACCGAGGAAAGTATATTTAACAAATAAAAAATGCTTGAACAAAACTACTTGCATAATCGCCAAAATTTCCTCGACAAGTTACAACAACCATACAAAAAGAACGAAAATACGAAAGTAAACCCATATGAAATAAGTGATAAATTTCGTATTTCGTAGAAGATCTCCGAATCCAATTGCCTTCTCACTTTAATAACTGTATTCGAACTTTGGCACTTTATAAATATCCCACATAGGTGAAAGAAGTGATATATTCTTTGGTTATATACGACTTTGTAAGAGAACAACTTGCGTTGAGAATGCTATCATGTTTTCGGTTACATGATGCACTTGGAGTTTATTATATTAGCGAAAAAATAAACTTTATAGGCATCTTCTAGCTGAAAACTGATACAAAGTCTTGACTTTTTTAATATCTGTTCTAACTTAACAAATACTTTTTTTTATTATTCGTTGTCACTTAAAAAAAGTGGTGCTCCAAACTTTTTAATTACAAAAAATGTCCCTATGTTTATTCAACTAAACATTTACATAGCCGTTTGGTGTTCATTTCAATCTCTAAATGTTTGACCGATTCACCAAACTTACCTAGCCATATTGATTCGGATGTATGTAACATGTTACAAATATCAAGGCATGGCCCTCCATGAAAAGTATTTGTTGAGAACATATGAGTTTGGTGTTTTTAGCTCAATCATATATGCAAAAGGTATCATTCAAACTGATCCAGATGTCCATTGCCATCCATGTGACTAAGATATGAAGGGCACAACATTGGTGACTTGAACCCTCTTTGTTGCCTAAATTTCTAGTGAAGGCATAGAGATAGTGTGACGACTTCGTCATACCAATGTAAAGCTCAATCCGTTACAAGGTACTAACGAATGTGTGTCACAAGAATTATCCAAAATGGATAGATGTGTTACACTCAGACCAAACGACATAGTCTGAGGTTTTTTTTTTTTTTTTTTTTTTTTTTTTTTTTTTTTTTCACTTAAACCAAACTATTGAATTATCCAAAATGGATAGATGTGTCACACTCAGACCAAACGACTTAGTCTGAGGTCTTTTTTTTTTTTTTTTTTTTTTTTTTTTTTTTTTTTTTCACCTAAACCAAACTATTGAAGTTTCCCAAAGGGCTAAATTTGAGACTAGCCCAGTCGCTCAAAGTGGTGGGCTTTTGTGTACCTAAGTAGGTTGGTTTCTTGAAATGGCCCGAGCGACTAGTGAAGTTGACATAAGTTCGACATGTGGCACCCCAAAAGTAGTGCCCAATCATAATGTGTAAGGGATACTTTTGTGCTACTTATCACAGGCGACTTATCAAAAGTTCGAGCGACCTTCTATTTTGTCACTTTCCTCCAAAATAGTCAAACTTCGACAAATAATATTTTATTCTAATTGAACCTTCCCAAAGCCCAGCGACCTAGCGAAAAGTTTTAAGCGACTGACAAAATGTCACTTTTTTGTACATCACACATCAACCCTTTTTGTACCTTTTCAACAATTTTTTTAATAATAATTCGTATGAAAGTATTTTTAACACCCTTTTTTAATCCTAATTATCAAGCGAAATAATTAGTATATCTGAGCGATATTCAAATATCCGAGCGACTTTTTTATATCCCCAACAAAAAGCCCGTTGTATATTCTAAATTTTATATCCCAAAAACACAAAAAACACTACTATACTCTCACAAACCAAGACCCATCTTCTGCAATTGCAAACTTGTAACCTTAAAAGAATCTTAATGTTGTTTCATATCAGGGTATGTTTACTATGTTTCGACCATTATTCTATACCTTTTGTAAATCATATTCGTATTCGTATAATGAAAATGCTTTACACTTGCATATATTGTTATACATGACATGTCTGCATATTTATTTGATTTAAATTGGTTTAATTATGTTTGTTTACCTTTGCATTCAATTTCATAGTTTAGTTTGCAACCAAATATTGCTTCACCAGATCCATTATATTCATGTGGTGGTTACAATGTTTTTTTTTTTTTTTTTTTTTTTTTTTTTTTTTTTTTTTTTTTTTTTTTTAATGTAGGAATATCAAGCCAAACCCATTATTAGAAGTAAACCCAATTACTTTTCTCTGATAAAATCAAAATTGGATCAAAACTGTAGGAAGTTGTTTCGGGCTACTTGTTTTGGTAAATGGTTGGACCTTTCTTATTTTGATCACGAACCACATATGATAGATTATATCTTACAAAAACAATGTTGTCCGAGTAATGCTCATTATGATATGCCAATTGTATATTATGTTGAAGAGCGTCCTATACATTTCGGCAGACCAGAATTTTGTCTTATCACAGGTTTTAGTTTTGGAAATGTAGATTTGGACTCATATAAGTCAGGACATCTCAATTTTAAGAACAGGGTTTTCCCAAACCATGTAGGTAAAAAGGTCACTAGTTTAGATATCTTTGGTCTCATTGAAGATGAACATTCATTTGGTATTATATACGATGAAGATGTCGTACGTCTTTGTCTATTGTTAGCCTTGGAGGTTATCTTTATGAGCAGATTATTGGTTGAAGAAGTTGATGATACACTATTTCGATTGATTGAAAACCTTTATGACTGGGATGCTTTTCCATGGGGGGAGTATATTTGGAGACGATTATATGATCAAATTTTGGACGTGGCTTCTAAACACAAGTATAAATTCCTTGAAGGTATTAACAAAGACCGAAAGTTTGTTCCAACATATACGCTTTCAGGCTTCGTTTGGGCTTTCAAGGTTAGTATTTTTTTAATGAATATACTCTTTCCCACTTACTTATGGTATTTTTTTTTTCAACGAATCTGAATTATTTCGTGCCATTTTATAGATATGGATACTGGAATCATTTGAAAGAAGCATTATTTGGTGGAATAAATTGCCAGAAATGGTACCCAGGGGAATATCATGGTCAAAGAACACAACATTTAAGATATCAGATTATAAGTACCAATTTGGAAAGGTAGATATCTTCATCCAAATTGTTGTATTAATGATTTATTTTATTGTTAATTAATTAAATTTATTTATTTATTTTTTGTGTAAGGAATCAAATGTTGTTCAAGATCTTAGGCCTACATTAGCTGAGAGGAAATGTGATTGGTATATACAGTTTATGGATTTTTTCAATGATTACATACCTAGAACTCCCCCAGTGAAAACCACACATATCGGTGATGAGCATTTAAACAAGTTGGCCACGGCACGCAAACGTGGCAAAGTAGAGCGGAAACATTTACCTATTATACGCAATAGTGAAAGCAGTTTATTAGAGATTAGCATAATTCAGGATGGTGTTATTACAGAGCTTAATGCCCGTTTGTTCAAATTAGAGGGAATTATTCAGGTTCTTGCTCGAGAAAGAAATGGGGTATTATAACCTGTTTCCTTTTTTACTTACATTCACATGCCAAGGTTAAAAATATAATTTATCTTTTAACCACTATATTTTCATTCGCAGGAGAAATTGGTTTTTGATGATGATCTCCGGAATCTGAGTGGAGAGTTTTGTGACGAGCTCAATGATTGTTTTCTTGAGTTGTTTCATTCAAGTATGGATACTGCTTTCTCACAATGTGTAGAATTTGACGAATATGATGATGTTTCAAAGGTGAATTACAATTTGATTGTATATATATGTACAGTAATTTTGTACCATAATATATGATAATAATTATAAAAAGTAACTTTACTTTCACAGGAATTTATTATTCAAGAAGAATTGAGATCACGACGTGAAACATTAGAAAAATTGAGGGAAGAGCAGAAGAGGTTGATGAGGGAGGAGGATAAGATGATAAGGATGCAAGAGGAAAAGATGTTACACGATGAAAGTGAACGAAAGAAATGGGCGGTAGCGCTTAAGGGAACAAATCACTGGAAAAATAGTTTAGCTCGCATCGTCCCTACAAAGAAGAGTAAATGTTCCGGTGAAGCTAATGTGTATTACTGGACTAAAGCATAGTCAGAAAAGGCGGTAAGGAAAGCACAATGCTTTGCCTTACTGAATCCAGATTTGACGGAACAGCTTAAGCATGTTAAGCCGTGGGTTGAGGTATTAAAACTTGTTATTTGATTGTATAAATTATTTTGTAATTTTCATTTATGATCATAAGTGTAATTGTGTCTTATACCAGGATCTCAAACGCCGACACAAAGATGTCAACAAGGTTTATTTTTCGGATCAATACCGCCAATATCTTTGTGAAACTGGTCCGCTAAATTGTAAGTTCCCATGGTGTCAAGATGTGACTGTTGATAGAAGGTTCTGGGAAAGTTTAGTTTGCTTAGACCCCAAAAGGCAAGGTTGGCTACTAGATGAGGCAAGTAATATAACATCTGTAATTCACCCTACAAATAGTTTCTTTCAAACTAGCCGGATGATCAGCAGTATGATCTTTTGAACTAGCAACATGATCACCTGATTGAAATATTTTATTTAAAGTTTGTTCACACTCGTTTATGTTTCCCAATTTACAACATATAGAGTTGTGGGTAAACTACATGTGGCATGTGAGACCCCAAACGGCTGATTGGGCTATTGTTAGTGGCTACTTTGTACAGCTTATACTTCAAAACTCGCTACCTTTGTGGTATGCTAATGGGGAGAGGTACTCCATTCCATGGTCCGATGTTAAGCAGGTAATTCCTTTTGTTTTGCTCTCGTATTTTCTTGGCTTGTCATATTATTTTGATGATTTTTGCCACACATCCACTGTAGGTTTTTATGCCTATTAATGAAACAGAAAGTCACTGGTTTCTTGCACGTTTCGAGATAGAGACGGTACTAGTTACATTTTACGACAGTGGCCAAGTTTTTGTCGATGCATTGACAGATTTTTATTTCCAAGTGACGGAATGTTTACAGGTTCGTTTAAATATCCGTTTAATTAAGGTTTATACATTACACTGTTTGAATCCTTATTACACTTTGCCACAGACTCAACTACCTGAGGTGCTAAGTCAAGCGCAAGTATTTCAGAAGAAAGGCATAGATCCTTCAACATACACCATTACCTTTTATCACCCTGACAAAATACCGAAACAGAGCGGGATATTTGGTGATTGTGGTATTTGGGTATGCATCTTTTTATATCGCTTGGATTATGGTATGTCGTTAGATGTTGAGGATCCTGTTCAGGCTGCACTTGCATACCGTGAACAAATGTGTGGAAAACTAGAAGGGGGGGTTGAATAGTTTTACGTCTTTTTAATTAGTTGTAAAAAGAGTTTTAGTGTTTACTTAATTTTTTTTAAAACTTAGATTCGATAATATGTGATCTCAAGTATTGCACAATACAAACAAATATCAATACGAAATATATAACAATGATAAGTAATGAGATAAGTAAGAGATGGAAAGATCGAACCGCGAGACAAGAGATTTATAGTGGTTCGGCTACAAGGACACCTTCCTTGCCCTAATCCACTCCCCGAGCGCCTAACTCGAGAGTTTTCTTCACTATATCAACAAGCTCCCTTATGGCGGAGAAAACCTTACACACCAATTTACACACCAATATACACACCAATCTACACACCAATAATCACACCGCAACACCTTCACACCTAAGTCACAACTTCTACACACCTTCTTCAAATCAATCTACTTCACAACTAACTACTTCAACTCTATCTTCTTCACACCAATAGATTTCCTAGCTTTTCTTCTTCACACCAAGCTATCAACTAATCACACAATCTATATCTAACACAACTATCTACAAGCAAATATTCACAACAATCTTCACAAAGAATATGTAAATAATCTTGATGATACACCAACAACTTGGATGTGGAGATCACAACAAGTTGTAATACTTCTTGTCTAGGAAGATAGAAGTATTCTTCTCTTGCACTTGAGAGGATGGAAATTGGATCACTTTGAAACAAAGAATATATACACTTATGATCAAAGGATGAGAGAATGGAGAAATAGATCTAGATCAGAAAGTTTAGAAGTGCAAAAGGTGAGAAAAATCTGAGGGATGAATCAGTATTTAAAGGGGGGGAAAATACTGTTCTGGAGCGTGCCGGTCCCCTTAATTGTAGGCCGGTCCCCTTAATGATTAAGGGGGCCGCCTAGTAAAATTAAGGGGGCCGCCCTCCTGAACGTTTCAAAAGTTTTTCTGGATAAAATTTGCCCTTTTTGGTTGGAAATTTGAAATCATATTTTTGTGGTTTAATAAAGCTATACCAAAAATGATTTACAAATATATATAAAATGTTAAAATCATTTTATATAATGTTATGTATTAATATAAAATTTCCTTTGATCATGAAATGTAATAAACTCTTTGTTTATTCATACCTTAAGTGATATGGAAGCAAAGACAAGTATTAAGCACCAAAAACTTGTTTATGTCATAAGTTTTAGATTAATGAGTTTATGCTTTGTAATCATCAAAACATAGAGACATTGTTAATATGCTAACAATGTTTTAAGACATTATTTATGTCAACAATCTCCCCCTTTTTGATGATTACAAAACCTTAAACTCTTGAGGTCTAAAACATAATTTTTAGACAAGAATTTAGAGTTTAACATTCTCTTCTCCCCCTTTTTGTAAAATCAAAAAGGTAAATGCTCCCCCTTGATGTAAACTCCCCCTCATTTGAGAGCATCAAAGGAATGAGCTATGGAAGTCTTGGCTACACAAAATATTAGAAAAGAACAAGGCACATATATATATGCAAAGCAATAGTTATAAAAATAGATTCATTCAAGCATCATAGAAAACATTACAATATTTAATATGCTTAAGGCATATTAATCATAATAAAACAAAAGGAATGACATAGTCCTATATAGCCTAAAGAAGCACTTGGACTTGCTTGCAACTCATAGTTGATTGTGTTATTTGCTTGAATGGGAACATAAGCATAAAGCTTAGATGTTTGATTGAGAGGGATATGGGGTGGAGTATAGAGCGGAAGAGGTGGATCTCACGATGTTGTATCGTGTTAAGGGTGGTATTGGATGATTACGAGTGAGAAGATATTCAATCCAAGAAATATCTTCACTCAAGTAGAGGATTTGTTTTTGAAGGAATATGCAACAAGGGCAAAAGTGAGTGTGGTTGGTAACTTGATCCAAATTGAGAGAGTGGGGAAGGCAATTTGCATAAGGTGATGATGGAGGTTGCCCTTTGTTGCGTTGTGCAAGATGCATAGCAAGGAGATCACTAAGATCATGGATTTGGTTTATTTCATCACGGAACTTTTGCTTTTCCGTGGCAATGTGAAGAGGATCATAGGTTTGGTATGCATGTGTTGGATTTGTGTAGTTGGAATTGAAGGAAGATGGTTGGCCAATGTTGTATGGTTTGTAAAGAGGATCAAATGAATGACCTTGTGGGTTTGAGGTAAAGTTTGGGAAGTAAGAAGTTGGAGGTGTTGAATGACTTCCAATCTCATTGGTTATGATGGATTTGTTTCGAGGGCTTTTTCTTCGCCAAACGGGTCTTTCCGTCATCCTTGCTAGCCTTGAGGCTTTTGATTTTGGTTTGTTTGGAGAGTTCATGATGGGATGAATGGATAGTTTTGAGGATTGGGGATATTTATAGTGTAAGATTTGTGTGTTTAAGGATGGATAAGGTTTGTTTGGAAGATTGGGACAAAGTGTGTTGGTTAAAATTGGGAAATGTAGGTTGAAATGGGCTAAAAAGCAGAAAAGATTATGTAAACCCGACCATCAGATGACCGGTCCCCTTAATTAGGGGGCGGTCCCCTTAATAATTAAGGGGGCCGCCTTACATAATTAAGGGGGCCGCCCATATGGTGATTTCCAGGTTGCCAAAATTGGGTTTTTGGCAGAAAATTTTCAGAAAGGTTATGTGTTTGGATTAGAGTTTAAGCAAGTTCAATTCTCTTAGGCAATATAGAATCTAATCTAATTAAGATATGGCATGCATGCAAGAGGACACATAATCAACACATAATAAGCAATAGGAGGTAAGTAAAGGCAAGCACACTTAAGTTTCCTAAGGCACCTATCTTAGATAAAAGGCAAAGGCAATTAGTGAGTGAAAAGCTAGTGATAGATCAAGATGACATCATTATTAAGGAATTTGTCCTAGTGAGTGTCTATATGCAACAAATGTGGAGTTGTGATTGTTTCGACTCCTAGATGCACAACGAAATAACGATCCTAAGAAACAATCCAAATGATATCCTTGATTCAATTTTTGCTCGATCATGAATGTCAAAGACATATATTATATTATATACCTTGACAATTTATGTGTGAGTTTATGCATGATTTTGAAAGACAATATTTTTTTTACACTTTGTCAACAATGCAAGGAAAATGATCTTCATGTGATTCCTAGATTGTGAGAATAATTTTTAGAAAGAATTGATTGAGTTTTACACAAAGGTTTATGCAAAGAAAATGAATCTTCTCAATCTTTAATTTTTGTGCGAAATAGATTCCTAGACTCAGAAAAGGTGAAATGAAAAAAAAAAAAAAAAAAAAAAAAAAAAAAATTCATGCAAGTATAAATTTGAATTAATTCAATATAATTTAGTCAACTTGTTCCATCATTCCTAATCCTAAACGCAAGTGGTTGAATAATTCACGCTTAAGGGGTTTTGTGAATATATCCGCAATGTTGTCTTCCGATGCAACCTTTTCTATAGATATATTTCCTTTTTGTACATTATCCCTAAGAAAATGGTGACGTATTTCTATGTGTTTAGTCCTAGAGTGTTGCACCGGATTTTTACTTAAATCTATTGCACCTTTGTTATCGCACATAATGGGGACATTTTCTAACCTAATGCCATAGTCTACGAGAGCTTGTTTCATCCATAGTGCTTGTTGACATGCCTTTCCGGCGCTTACATATTCGGCTTCGGTTGTAAAAATAGCAAGAGCGGTTTGCTTCTTCGAAAACCAAGACGTTAAACAACATCCCATAAACGTGCAAATACCGCTAGTGCTCTTTCTATCTACGTAGTCTCCCGCATGATCCGAATCCGCATAGACAATGGTTTCTATGCCGGATTCCTTAGGATACCATAATCCTAAGTGTATAGTGCCTTTAACGTATCGGAAGATACGCTTAACCGCTTCTAGGTGAGAGGTTTTGGGATCCTCTTGAAAACGGGCACAAAGGCAGACACTAAACATGATATCGGGTCTACTTGCCGTCAAGTATAGTAAACTACCTATCATTCCTCTATACTTGGTGTTATCTACGGACTCACCTTCATCGTCCTTTGTGAGCTTTACCTCCGTAGACATGGGTGTTTTCATGGGTTTTGAGTCTTCTAGGCCAAATTTCTTAAGCATTTCCTTAATGTACTTAGATTGGTTAAAGAATATTCCATCTTCTAATTGTTTTATTTGTAATCCTAGGAAGAAGTTAAGTTCACCCATCATACTCATCTCAAACTCATCATGCATGATTTTGGCAAATTCATCACACATGTCTTGACAAGTCGATCCAAATATAATGTCATCAACATATATTTGAACAATGATGAGATTAGGGTCTTTCCTTTTAGTGAAAAGAGTGTTATCTACCATTCCCATGGAATAATCATGTTTAATAAGAAAAGCTTTTAATCGATCATACCAAGCTTTGGGAGCTTATTTGAGTCCATACAAAGCTTTCTTTAACTTATAAACATAATCAGGTTTCGCGAAGTCAATGAATCCTGGAGGTTGTGCCACATATACCTCCTCATTGATAAAACCGTTAAGGAATGCACTTTTCACATCCATTTGGAATAACTTAAAATCTAGGGCGCAAGCATAGGCAAGTAATATCCTAATTGATTCTAGTCTAGCTACGGGGGCATAAGTTTCATCATAATCAATTCCTTCTTGTTGATTATAACCTTGGGCAACTAACCTAGCTTTATTCCTAGTAACTATTCCATTCTCGTCTAACTTGTTCCTATACCCATTTGGTTCCTATGATAGTCATATCCTTTGGATTTGGGACTAGTTCCCAAACATCATTTGCCTTAAATTGATTTAATTCTTCTTGCATAGCTATAATCCAACTTTCATCCTTTAAAGCCTCGCTAATATTCTTAGGTTCTATTGCTGAGAGGAAACAAAAGAAGTTGTTTTTATCTTGGGCTTGTGACCTAAGGGTTCTTTGGTTAAGATGTCCTATTATATTATCTAATGGATGTGATCTAGATTCTTTAATATTAACGGTTTCGTTGTTTTATAAGTGAATGTCTTCATTATCATTTCCTATGGGTTTTGTTTTACTAACCTCAATGGCTTCATCTTTGACTAAATCATCATCTTCTAAAGGTAGCGTTTTAGGAGGTGGTGGTGTTTCATCAAATGTTACATTTAGTGATTCCTCTACTTTCATGGAGTGTTTGTTAAGTATTATATATGCTTTACTATTTTGTGAGTATCCTAAAAATATTCCTTCATATGATTTTGGATCAAACTTAGTGAGGTAGTCCTTAGTGTTTAAGATATAGCATTTACTTCCAAATACCCTAAAGTAGCTTAAGTTTGGTTTTCTATTTCTTAATAACTCATAAGGAGTTTTTCCTAGAATTCTTCTAATTGATACCCTATTTAAAATATAAGTCGATGTATCTACGGCGTGACACCAAAATTTTTGTGGAATGGATTGTTCATTTAACATAGTTCTACTCATTTCTTGTAGTGACCTATTTTTTCTTTCTACTACCCCATTTGATTGAGGAGTACGAGGAGCGGAGAAATTGTGAGATATTCCATTTAACTCACAATATTTTCCGAATTGTACTTCGTTATCAAATTCCCTACCATGGTCCGTCCTAATGGCAACTATTGAGCATCCTAATTTATTTTGAATCATTTTACTGAATATTTCGAATTTTTCAAAGGCTTGGGTTTTGTCACTTAAAAACCTAGTCCACGTGTATCGTGAGTAGTCATCTACTATTACTAAGGTATATTTGTTTCCTCCATAGCTCCGCACAGCGGATGGACCAACACTACAAGAAAAGTGGCTTTTTAGTACCCCCATAAGTGTCCTAAAATGGTACTTTTTAGGACCTTTCATTTAATAGGACCAAGGATGAAAGCGTTTCATGTAAGGCGGTTGTATTATATGTCTATGAACAACACAAATAGTGTCCTAATAAAACCATATTAGGACACTTTTACATTGTTTTAACATGTGATTACCTACTTTTAATCTTTTGAGACACATAAAAACGTCCTTAAAAGTATTGTTAGGACGCTTATGATGTAACATCATAGCTATTTTAGTAACCAAGAAAAGGGTCCTAATAACTCAAATAAGATTATGATACCAATTTTATGGTCGCATTATACGTCTATAAACAACACAAATAACGTCCTAATAAAAACATATTAGGACACTTTTCCAATGTTCTAACATGTGGTAACCTACTTTTAATCTTTTGATACACATACAAGCGTCCTTTAATGTTAATTCTTAGGACGGTTATCATATACCATTATAGTTACTTTAAAACCAAGAAAAGGGTCCTAATATCCCAAATACGATTATGAAACCAAATTTATGGTCGCATAATATGTATATGAACAACCAAATAACCTCCTAATAACAACATATTAGGACACTTTTACAATGTTGTAAAAGATAATTGTTAGGACGCTTATCATATAACATTATAGCTAATTTAGGACCAAGAAAAGGGTTCTAATATCTCAAAGAAGATTATGAAACCAAATTTTTGGTCGTATAAAATGTCTATTAACAACCTAAATAACGTCCTAATAACAACATATTAGGACACTTTTACAATGTTAAGTTAATTGTTAGGATGGTTAATAAGTTTAATAGGACAATTTCAAAGTCCTGACAAGTCATATGATAGGACGCTATTTTCACCATCCACACTGTATTATTACGATATGAATAAAACATCAACTAAATATTAAATGAATAAAAAGAAATTGTATTTCAAATTACCAATTGTCATAACAAAAGCACTAAACATAAATAAGATAGACAGAATCTAACATAAAGTGTGTTAACATTAAACAATACATTAACGCAACAAGAAGCTTAGTCTGTGGTCATCATGCATCATTTCTCTCAATCCTCACGGAACACCTACAAATAAACACCCATGTATAAGCATTAAGGTCCATGTTAGTAAAATTATTGGTATCACAAGATTAACAAAGACATACCGAGATAAAGGGACAAGGCCATGCTATGGTTGCACCAACACAGTCTTCAATTGTGGAAAATAACCCATAGGGTCTCACCAACATTTCATCTCTTTTTGTTGGTACTTGAACGTTTACCTCACACCATCCTCGTCCAATCTCTGTACCACCAACTATATCATTTGGGTTCAAGCTCCTCACCCTTCCTTTTGCTACAGTCTCGGTTGAGTTTAGAATGCTTTTAAGGACAACTTCATCCCCGACCTAGATTTCAGTTTTCAACAAACATTTATCAATTTATAGTCAACACACATGTATTAGGTTAAACAGATGTAATACTGCAGGTATGGAGGCTTGAATTTGGGTGGTCAACACTGATCAGTCAGTGTATGATGGGTGGAATTGGACAAACAAAAAGCTATCTGCAGACCTATCTAATAAGCTCAAAAGTTTGAAATAAGCCCTGAACTTTATAGATGAGCTTATTGGCTTTCAAAAAAACCAATAAGCTCACTGTGTGGCCCACTAATGAAGAAGCTAAAGCACATGGATAGTTGGTGTTTTGAGCTGATGCCCTGGTGCAGGGCAATGGTTAGCCCTGCAGGCCACTTTGAACTATCACCTAAGCCAGAGAAAAAATCATAAAAATAAGCTAACTATGGGATTCAAAAGCTTAGATGGGGAATTTCAACATGTAAAAATATCAAGACTTGAATCTCAACACAAAATTCACAAAAATTCTCCCAAGATCAGAGTTTCTGACTAACATACCATTTTGACTTTTTTGATTTTGAACTTAAACTTTGACTTTAATGAAACTTGTTTGATCCGTATGCACTAAGTATGATTATTTAAGCTATGATAACACTAATTTAAGATACATGAACAAGATTTAGACCAAGTGGGTGAGATTTGATCCTCACAGGTCCCAACAGTGGACTGTGACAGTGAAGGCAATTTGATTTTGACTTTCTGTAGTTTAAACATTGGTTTTATAGTTTTACTAGTTCTAATATCACCTAAGAGGTCAGAGTGTGCAGATAAACAAGTGAAAAGGCAACTACCACAGTTGAAACAACACAGAACCAAACACCCCTTAATAACTGAGTTAACAAATTTAAAAGGCAAATGAGCAATGTAAATCATAATACTGATACATAAGCTTGTAGCCTAGGTTCATTAGCTATCAAAGATAAAATAAGCTATAACTAGTAGAAAGGAACATACCCGTAAGCGTGGAGGTTCAGTGGTTACAACAGGAGAATGTTGTGATGTAAGAGGTGGAACAATGGAACTATCCGTCGACCCATTCTTCTCTGATAACTGGGCTCGTAACTTTTCATTTTCACTAGTAAGTTCTCCACATCTAGACTTCAATTCGTTGTTTTCTCTATGACATGCTGAACGACTTGGTATTACACCCCAAACAGCAGAAGCACGAACACCTAGACCATACATGCCTGCATCACCATTTCGATCTTTATCCATAACTGTAGAAAAAATATCATCTGGTCCAGGATTATCAATCGAACCCTCGGGCAGATTATCACTAAGTCGTTTCATTTCATCCTGCATTTTATATAAACATGAACAACATATATGAAAAGCATGTATTACGAAAAAAAGCATATTGTGTTTAACTTCTGCTATAAATACACTTTTGCAAACATAAAAGCATATTACTTACAATCGCATTTGCAGTGTCATCATTTTTGGTATTTCCATCTTTGGCGAAGCATGCACTAAAAAGATCCAATCGAGTTGGATCTCGTCCCAAAGATGTCTGTATGAATAAAAAGAAAATGAATATTAAAAGTGGATATAGACAGGATACATTAACAATCCCACTTTATCCATACACTTACCTTTAACTCTTCCCTTTTGCGAGCATAACTTTTTTTACCGGTTCTTTGGATCATCTTTTTTTTTGCCCGATTCGCCTTGTTTTTCTCACTTAAACTCTGCAGCAGGAAATTAAAATATCATAATGTGAAATTAAGTAATGTTATTTAAAGTGGAAGAGAATTTCACACCTTAGTGTTTTCTTTATTCCAATACTTCACAAGCTTCTTCCATTGTTTTTTTTGCACTTGCTTTGGCCTAGATTTTATTTGTTGCTTAACTGACAAAGACGGATCATGGTAGAGTTCCTTAACTCTTGCCCTCCAGTTCTTCACCTTCCGCCCAAATGATTGCAATATCCATTTTTCTCCAGCTTCTGGAATATCAAATTTTGTCTAAAAAAATGTAATAGCTCACATTCGAAAACAAATACTTTATTCATTAACATACAAATTTAACATTGTGTACCTTTAAGAGTTGAAGCAAAGCTTTTTTTTTTCGACGTCAACTTTATTCCATGGTTTATAAAGCGGACAATACTTTCCACTTTTGAAAGGGTTCCCATGAAATGAGTCAGATGACTACTTTTGTCGTTAATAGGTTGTCCGTGTTCATTAACTAAAATAGGAATTCTATCCCCTTTTTCTTGGGCCCAAACTTTTGCCATACGTGTTGGTCCTCTCTTTCTTTTGCTTACAATCCGAACTACAAAAAGTGAACATGATTTACGATACATACGTATACATTTAAAATACTAAATAATTTGAAATGGAGGCAATATCTTAGCGTTGTTTTTTGTCTTGTTTTAATTTAACTTTATTATATATTCTACTTATATGACACAATATATGATATATGATTTTTAAAACAATGCAATCAAGTAGACCATGTTAACCTGTTTCATTTCCAGCTTGTGTAACTACATGGTTTTCTTCATTTTCAGAATGCTCAGCTTGAATCTCTTCTCCGACTAGATCATCGTCGTTATTTGTTAAATCGTTCACATTCTCCAAATCATCCTCATTCTCCAAATCATCTTCATTCTCCAAATCATCCATGTATTTATCTACATCATCTTCTGAAGTAGCTTGTTGTTCAATATCTTCATTCATATGTATGTCTTCGATATCATCATTTTCAACATCATAAAGGTCTTCATTGTTATCTATATTAAAAAAAAAAAAAAAAAAAAAAAAAAAAGAAAAAGAAAAAACAAGTAACCACTGAAAACAGTTAACTGAATATACACTTAATAGTAATTTAATATCATATATATAGTATTTGAAGTTTATATATAGTTACCATCAGATCTCAAGTCACGCTCCCCGTGGTCATGATCGTTGTCAATTGCAACTAAGTTTCTCTCAGTTGCAGTTAATCTCCCTCTCTTGACAGAAGTTGGTTGATCATTTCTTGTTTGGACTTGGTCGGGCTCCTGTACCCTACTACGTATTGCCCTCCCTGTATCAATCTGTTGTCCCTTTTGCGATTGAGATTGTGAAGATGTTATCCCACTGGAGACATTCGGAGCAATGTGTCGTTTTTGTGCTAAATTTTTATATCTAGTCATGGACTATGGAGCAATGTATTTTCGATGCTGTTTCATGCAAGTAGAATTGTTAGAAAATAAACATAAAGAAAATTTAGTAGCCAAATTTATTATTCGTACCTTTTTATTTATTTGTGTAGCCGCTTCTTCTGGGTTATCTTCCTCAGCATTAAGATGAAAGTCTGAACCAGACATATAATCTGCATCTTTCTCACCGGTATCCGTTGGTTTCTTTTTCTTTTTCTTTGTGTTGTCACTCTCTACTAGACTTGTCAAAGACCTAGCAAGATTTTTCACTCCCAAAGCTTGTAATCTCTGTTGGTTTTCTTGAATCCTTGTCCTTCTGGACATTTCATAATCATTCATATTTCTCGTGGTGACTTGGCGTTGCATCTTTTTATTTTCCATTACTGTTGCACAAAAGAAATAAAATTATTATGAGATTGCAAAGAACAATAATCATATGAGAACAACAAAACTGAATTCAAATCACCATCTGTTACATGTAACAGAATGATATACATTATCTAAAAACAAAAATATACGCAAATCCTTCAGTTACATGTCACAGAATGAAATACATTAGCTAGAAACTGATATCAAATCACTATCACTATCACTACCCAAATCCTTTGAACCATGGTTACACAGGTATTCCAACATTCATTTTAAATAAACAGAGCAACTAAAATACAAATTGTACCATATCACAAATAAGCAGCACTTATGATCACATATGAGACTCATCACAAGAGGTCAACCAAACACATACCCGAACCCACCATTTCACACACTTAAGAATTATCACAAAGGTTAAACAAACACTAACAATGTATAACAATAACAGTGTATAACAATTATAATACCAATAATAATAAAAATAACAATAACAATAACAATAATAATAATAATAATAATAATAATAATAATAATAATAATAATAATAATAATAATAATAATAATAATAATAATAATAATAATAATAATAATAATAATAGTAACAATAATAATAATAGTAACAATAACAATAATAATAATAATAATAATAATAATAATAATAATAATAATAATAATAATAATAATAATAATAATAATAATAATAATAATAATAATAATAACAATAATAATAACAATAATAATAACAACAAGAAAGGTTTCCATTACCTGTTGAGTCAGATCTTCAATCAAAAGTGAAAACCCACAATCCTTGTTTTGCTGCCCACATACAACCCTAAACCAAAATTGATTGTTTAACCGTCTGTGAAAAACGATTTCCATTAATAAAATCGAATCAAATACTTGGCTTCCGAAAAGATATGCTTGATTTTCGCAGTGCCAAAAGTTATTTATGAATCTGAATTTTTCCCCAAAAATTTTAAGCGGGTTTATGTGAACGTGGGTGTGTAAGTTTTCCCCAAATGTTTAGAACTTTAGATTATATGGGGTAATTAGATTTATAATTAATTAAGTAATAGTATATTTGTATTATATTATTGTATATATAATATATAGTATATGAAATGTATATATATTATTGTATATATATTATATAAGTATTTTATTGTATGTGAAATTAAAAATGAGGTAGATTTGGCATTGGTTTTTCGGACAATATGAATGTGTTGAAGTAATCAGTATCTGTTGTATCTTACTGCCCGAAATGGAGCGGCTCCAGATAGTTCATTTGTTTTACTCAGGCGTTATTTAAAATGTTGCTATTTTCTTATAGACGGGATTTATCATAAGTGGTCTACGTTTGTTAAAGCGTATCCGCATACAGTTGACCCGAAAGATAAAGTGAGAAGTAGGACAGTAAACCACACTAGAGTCATATATGCCATTGGTGCAGCAATGACACGGACATGGAACCCTATGAATAATGAAATGACTCAGGTTTGAAACTGGGAGTCAGATATCATATCATAATCAGAGTGTCATATCAAAAGGTTCATAACCAATATGTTCATATCCAATGTTGCAAAAATTGCGAATCAGTAGTCGAGCATCAATGACCCGGACATGTAACATATAAGGGATGGTGTGGAACGTCACTCAAACACACTAGAGTCATATATGCCATTGGTGCATCAATGACCCGGACATGGAACCCCCAGGACTAGTGAAATGGCTCGTGTATCAAACTGATAGTCAGATATCATATCGTAATCAGAGTGTCATATCAAAATGTTCATATCCAAAATGTTCATAACAAATGGGTCATATCAAATGGTTCAGAAAAGCTTATCAAAGGTTCATAATAAAAGTTTCATAACCAGGTGCCTTAAGGCAGTTGGCCACCAACTACCGCAAAAGCGCGCAGTTGACCAAGTCAAAGCTTAAAGGCGGGGGTTCGAATCCGGACTCCAACTTGGTCAGCCAGTGTTGCCTAGGTAATTTACCGGGATATGCCTTCCTTGTTGGGTGGGGGGCTCGGTACCAAAAAGGTACACGGACTTGAGATGGTTCCGCCAAATACCATTTTTTTAAGGTTCATAGTAAAAAGAATCATATGAAGATTCGTCATTAAGGTTAATCAAGGTCGACAACAGGGCAATATCACCGGTTCATATGACCCAAGTGTACTATCGGGTTTTCGGGTATTTTGGTTTCATTCAATTTGAAAATAATAATCATGAATATTTTAAAAATAATATTCAAATTATAACCATTTATAAAGATGGGCTTGATCTTTTTGAAATTCACGGGTTGAAAATGTTAAACGGGTTAAGGGTTCTTTCTTTCTTCTATATCTAGCCCCGGAGGAGGATCAAAGCAGAACGACACAGTAAACCCTTTTTTTTATACAAAAGTTGCCACATTAAGAAAAAAAGCTTAAACGTGTTGTCAGGTCGAACCAATTAATTTATTCACAACCCGAACCTACCCTGATTAATAAATGGGTTAGACGGGTCGACCCAAACCCGACCCGAAATATATTTATACTCAACACCCACTTACTAGTTCCTCTCTTTTTACAAATGCTTCAAACTGAAACTGAACTGGTTACACTTTGAGTCATCCCAATTAAAATAATAATCATCTATATTATGGGAACGCGTAATTTTTTATCGACCTTTGATCTTCTGCAATCTCTTCAGTACTCATCATTACGCGGTTTGATTATTTCGTCTGTCATTAATAGTCTTAATTTTTTCAGTTCATGCATCTACCCTTTATATATATGCTTGGTTTTATTATTATTTGTTCAGTTCATCCATATAACTTTTTCACTTCTAACCCTAATTGAAAATGTCTGAAACGCCGTTCTTGGATGAACTGAAACAACTTTCTGGGTCCGAAAAGATTCATGAGTGTTTTATTTTTCTGAATATTCAGGAGATACCAACCAATGAGGTCAACATGAGGAATGTGGCGGCCGTCAGAGACGACATGAGAATGCAAGTGGATAAGAGGACAGAAAGAATGATGGAGGTGTCTCGGTTGTATACTGATGAAGAAATGGCAACAGAGGATGTTTATGATTCTATGCATGAAGTCCAGCTAATTGAGAGGCGTTTGGTTGAATCCCTTGCTAGTGTGGTTGCTGACTTTCAGAGGTTGATCTCCTTGAAGAAGGAGACCATTGAGATTCTGGAGAAGTATGATCATGAATGAAGGTAGTGGTTGGGTTATTTTGTGGTTTTTGTGTCTGATGGTGGCATTGTGTTGGGTTATTTTGATGAAAAGTTGTTATGTATTTATGTTGATGGTTATGGTTTGTGAACAATATTTTATGAACAATGGTTTCTGGGTACTTATGATATTTTAATAGTATGTGGATATTTATGTTTAATGGCCGTTTGTTTTGTTATGTGCTTTGGTTATAATCTGTATGTGCTTGTTAGTTGTTATTGTTAAATGTTGGTTGTTTTTGTTTATATGTGTTTAATTTAGTCTAGTTGAAGGTTATGAATCAGTATTATGATTTAGATTGATCATTTGCCTTTTAAACTTGTGAATTCATTGGAGTATTAAAGAATCTGTGTTTTAAAGTAGTGTTTGGTTAGGTCTGTGTAGTGAGTATTAGAGGAACTCAGTGACTAAGGCCTGTTCATATAACTTTCTTAACAGCTAATAAGTCAGAAACAAACAAGGTTTTAGTGGATAGAACCTTTAAAGTAAAAAATCACCAATATATTGGCCTAAAATATGTCTGTGTGGAAATTAGTGTGGCATAAGCTTCAAATCATCTCACAAGTAGTTGTTATATCATAAATTAGTGTTAATATAGCTTAAGTCACATTAATCAATCAGTAAATTTGGATCAAATCTCACAAAAGTCAACCTAAGTTAATAATTTCAAAAAGTCAAAAACATTGTTGTTGCAGAAATCCAAAAATAGTGAGATTTATTTAGATTTTTGTATTTGGATTGGGAACCTGAGCTTTTCATAAATCATAGTCCCTCAGCTCATCTTTAAAATTCTGTGTCCAGCTTATTTTTAGGATTTTTATTGTAGCTTGTGCAAGTGCTTCTTTAAGCTTGCAGGGCAAGTACTTGTCCTGTGCACAGGAAATTGACCAATTTCAATAGACCATAGATTGTTCAATAGTCGGCCCCATAGTGTGATTATTGGCTTTTTGGAAAGCCAATCAGCTGATCTTTGTAGTTCATAGCTTATTTTGCACTTTCTAGCTTATCTAATAGGGCTGCAAGTAGCTTTTAGTTTGTCCCATTTGACTGTGTACACTGGGTGGTCAGTTTTTTCATTGGTTTTAAGCCAAAGTTCATAAGCTGTTATCTGGCTTATCTGTGAACCCCAGTACACAACCTTGGGCTTTTTAGGGAGCTTACAAGTTCAGCTTGTTGGATTAGTGCTTATTTTGGACTCTAGCCATTTTGCACTTAGCTTATTTGACTCATACTTGTGACATGTCTCAAAACATACACTGAGTGACTTAGAGTTTGCCGACAGGTTCCAAGCACCACACAGTGATTATTTGTGTCGTTTGCCTTGTTTGAAGTTGTTTATCATATGTTTTTGCTCATTTGCTCATTTCATAGGTTTTAGGTTAAGGTAGGTACAACTCATGTACTTACAGCATATTTAGCTTATTGTAGATTATTTGTATCTTAATGCCTTTCATAAATCCATTTTGGCTTAACAAAAGCATCTGTAAAGCTAAAAAGCTCATAGAGAGCTTATTTTTTATGTTTGAAAAAACTGTTTTAACAAAAGTTACTTATAATTAGTAATAAAAAAGTTTTGTAAAAAGAAAATCAAATAAATTAAAATAAATGGAAAAATTGCAAAAAGTGGGGTTCGAACCTGGGACCTCAAGCATACATGCACAATACCACAACCCCCTTCCAATTGCTCTGGGGCACCAGTTCCGTTTGTTATTGCATAATCTATATACTTAATATAGTCCTTGTTCCTTTTAGCTTATTTTTGCAATTTAGCTTATTTAAATGCTTATCCGTACCATTTTCCCCCTCCTCATATTTTTCCTTGGTTCCTTGTAACTTGTAGCATTCCTATTAATTTTCCCGTAATTTTTACTCTTCAATAGGTAATTTTTAGAGTTAATTTTAATTAAATTAGTTTAAATTAAAAAGCAAAAAATATATTAGTTTTACTGTTTAATTTTTATGCCAGATAATTTTTTATAATTTTTTTACCTTTTATAAGTTTTCAAGCTTATGTAAAAATTACTTTTGCAATTTTGAATTTTAATTTCTAATTTTTATATTTAAATTAGTTTATCTAGCTTTGACATAATAATTAGGCAATTCATTAAGAAATACCTTAAAAATAAATTGTAAAAGTATTTCAAATTTTAATATCCAAATCCACATCATTCCACCATCCAAAATTGCCAACAGGAGTCACCATCATCATCAAGACCAGGTAATACCTCATAATTGAAACCCTAATCGTTTTTGCTAAATTTTTATGAAACAACATATGTGGTTAATTGATTTAGGATCCCTTTCTTTTTGTTGAAATTATATGTGGTTTTCTGTGGTTAATTGAATTAGGTTTAAGATGGATACGAGTTGGATGTCTTTACCTAGATTTACCATTGAATATAAAAAAGGTCTTGACGACTTTCTTGATCATATATTCTATAATGAGGGTAAAAATGGACAGATTTCATGTCCATGTATTGATTGTGGTAATCAGATATGGGTAAATCGGACGGAAGCTACAACACATCTGGTATGTGTAGGGTTTATGAAAGGTTATACAATTCCACCTTTCAGTTCCAAATCAAGTGATGCTCCAATGTTGGATGCTGAAGATGACATGCAAGGGTTGCTGAATGATGCCTTCCATCGGTTTGGTGATGACACACTAACCGATGACATGGGAACGCAAACTGAAAATATGAGTATGCCAAACCTAAAGGCGAAAAAATTTTATAAAGTGTTGGGAGAGGCAAAGAAACCACTATATCTTGGGTGTAAGTTATCAGTTCTTTCTTTGATCATTAGACTATTTCATGGTAAGTGTGTTGGGAAATGTAGTGATAATGGTTTCAGCAAGATGCTAGATACAATGAGGGAAGCCTTCCCCTATGCTTCTATACCAAACTCATTGTATGAACTAAGGAAGATAATTCGAGAGTTGGGACTTAGTTATGATAAAATAGATGCATGTCCTAATGATTGTATGCTGCACTGGAAAGAAAACATTAATAAAACAGAATGTGATATATGCCATACGTCAAGGTATAAAGCAAGTGAAGATGATTGTGTAGATGAGTCCACCACGAGTGATACACGTAAGAAGATTGGAGCAAAGGTGTTGCGTCATTTTCCGCTCATACCACGATTGCAAATGTTATTTATGTCATCTAAAACAGCCGCCTCCATGAGATGGCACGAAGAGAGTCGCACGAAAGATGGTTACTTGAGGCATCCTGCAGATTCCCCGGCATGGAAAGCATTTGATTTTAAATATGATAAGTTTGCCAAAGAATCTCGTAATGTCAGGCTTGGTTTAGCGAGTGATGGGTTTAACCCTTTTGGAACAATGAGTGTTTCTCATAGTACATGGCCTGTTGTTTTGACGCCATATAATCTACCTCCTTGGATGTGCATGCAGAAACCTTATTTCTTTCTAACGTTACTTATACCTGGCCCATCTGCTCCTGGGAATAATATAGATGTCTATATGCAACCGTTAGTTGCTGAGCTACAGGAGTTGTGGGATCGTAAAGGAGTAGACACTTATGATGCATCAACAAAAAGTAACTTTCGGATGTGTGCTTGTTTGTTATGAAACTTGCATGTCCTAACTGCCATAAACATACAAAATCAACACGCCTGAGTCATGGCAAAAAACAATGTTTTATGGGACATCGTCGATATTTGCCTACTGAACATGCTTTTAGAAGAGATACAGACTCTTTTGATGGCGCAGAAGAACTAGACAGGCAACCCCGTGGCTTAAGAGGACAAGAAGTACTTGATGAGTTAGATGGTTTTGAAGTTAAATTTGGAAAACTTGTGAAGAGCAACCCAAATTTACCTTTTAATTGGAAGAAGAAAAGTATTTTTTTTTAGTTACCGTACTGGAAAGATAACTTGCTACGCCATAATCTAGATGTAATGCATATTGAGAAGAATGTTTGTGACAGTGTCCTTGGAACGCTAATGAATCTAGATGGGAAGACCAAGGATCATATAAAAGCACGTCTAGATTTACAAGAAATGGGCATTAGACCTGAACTTCATCCTATAGTTCAAGATAACAACAAAGTTTACTTGCCACCTGCTTGTTTCTCAATGGATAAAAAAGAGAAAGATATTTTTTGTCGTGTGCTTAAGAAGGTGAAAGTTCCAGATGGTTATGCAGCTAATATCTCAATATGCGTAGAGTTAAAACCTCCAAAACTGTTTGGACTTAAAAGTCATGATTGCCATATTTTGATGCAGCAGTTGCTTCCCATTGCCTTGCGAAATGTATTGCCTAAGCACGTGCGCTATACTGTGATGAAGCTATGTCGTTACTATAAACAATTATGCGCAAAGGTTCTTAATCCAAATGATTTGGTTCAAATGGAAACCGAGATTGGAAAAATACTTTGTGATTTAGAAAGGATTTTTCCGCCATCATTCTTTGATGTCATGGTTCATCTTTCGGTTCATCTTGCTTCAGAGGCCAGATTAGGAGGGACAGTACATTACCGTTGGATGTATCCAATCGAAAGGTGCACATTACTATTTTAGTAAATACCTTTATTAACAAATATAATTGAATCAAAAATTATTGGTTTTGATATATCAGGTATTTAGCTACATTAAAATCTTACGTGCGAAACAGGAATAACCCGGAGGCACTACAAGAAAAGTGGCTTTTTAGGACCCCCATAAGCGTCATAAAATGGTACTTTTTAGGACCTTTCATTTAATAGGACCAAGGATGAAAGCGTTTCATGTAAGGCGGTTGTAATAGATCCAAAGCGTCCTAACCCTTATGAAACCAATTTTATGGTCGTATTATATGTCTATGAACAACACAAATAGCGTCCTAATAAAACCATATTAGGACACTTTTACAATGTTTTAACATGTGATTACCTACTTTTAATCTTTTGAGACACATAAAAACGTCCTTAAAAGTATTGTTAGGACGCTTATGATGTAACATCATAGCTATTTTAGCAACCAAGAAAAGGGTCCTAATAACTCAAATAAGATTATGATACCAATTTTATGGTCGCATTTTAGGTCTATAAACAACACAAATAACGTCCTAATAAAAACATATTAGGACACTTTTCCAATGTTTTAACATGTGGTAACCTACTTTTAATCTTTTGATACACATACAAGCATCCTTTAATGTTAATTCTTAGGACGGTTATCATATACCATTATAGTTACTTTAACACCAAGAAAAGGGTCCTAATATCCCAAATACGATTATGAAACCAAATTTATGGTCGCATAATATGTCTATGAACAACCAAATAACGTCCTAATAACAACATATTATGACACTTTTTCAATGTTGTAAAACTTGGTTACCAAATTTTAATCTTTTGATACACATACAAGCGTACTTAAAAGATAATTGTCATGACGCTTATCATATAACATTATAGCTACTTTAGTACCAAGAAAAGGGTTCTAATATCTCAAAGAAGATTATGAAACCAATTCTTTGGTCGTATAAAATGTCTATTAACAACCTAAATAACGTCCTAATAACAACATATTAGGACACTTTTACAATGTTAAGCGTCCTTAAAAGTTAATTGTTATGACGGTTAATAAGTTTAATAGGACAATTTCAAAGTCCTGACAAGTCATATGATAGGACGCTATTTTCAGCATGCACACTCTATTATTACGATATGCATAAAACATCAACTAATTATTAAATGAATAAAACGAAATTGTATTTCAAATAAGCAATTGTCATAACAAAAGCACTAAACATAAATAAGGTAGACACTATCCAACATAAAGTCTTGTAACATTAAACAATAAATTAAAGCAACAAGAAGCTTAGTCCGGGGTCATCATGCATCCTTTCTCAATCTTCACGGACCACCTACAAATAAACACCCATGTATAAGCATTAAGCTCCATGTTAGTAAAATTATTGGTAGGGTCGACCGTTATTAATGGTAAGACACTTGATGTTGTTAAGTGGAATTTACTTTATGTCTATATCTTTGAGTGACTTTGAAAAGCCTTTGTAAGCGCCATGCTAGAAGACATGCTGCGTTCTTGTACTTTATTATCAAGATGGACCCGATTATCAATTTTCATTCTTCTAGAGCCTTTCATATAATTCTGAGCAGAATCGCCACTCTGCAGAATTTCATGCAAGATCTTGTCGACCACATTCACCTGCAAAAGTTCATGGTATACTGAAATAGCAGTCCAACTCATATTAGAAGCTAAGCATATGATACAAAATAAAGCAAAAGATAATCACCTCATGACTTGGCATTGCTAACTTTTCATGTACAGGGTGAGAAAGTGGAAGATATATAGGATGATCAGCTTCTCCGTCTGCAAGATCAGTTTTAAGTGAAAAGAAATAATTGCCATATACCTTTCTATAACATTATCTGAACAACCTTTTTTGACTGGAGTATTTACAGCTTCCTGATTCCCACGCTTCTTGCTGGCAGAGCCCTCAGCTATGTTTTTTCTCTGGAAATCTATTATTGTTCTTATGCTTGAGCTTTTGTTGTAACTGAAGCTCATGAGCCTCTCTTCATGCTATTGCCTCAAACGCATCGTTAAATGAATTTTCTTTGCTTGTCCCCATTGTCAATCCAGAGCATACAAAATGTTCACTATTATATCTACATCCAACAACATTACACAATTGATCATATATTCCTATAATATCTTCTATCATTTTTTGTGTACTCGATCATGTCTAGGTAAATCAATTTTTTTGGGAGAGCTACTACCTTCTAGATATATAATAGGTATCACGACTAATTCTCAAAATTATCAATGAAATCCATCTTAGAATTACTAAAATAACAGTAATGTTAAGAAGAGTTTTAGTGAACCAAGTAGATTAACATGGCCTATTACATGAACAGATACACAAACGCACACATAAATGAATAAGAAACACATAATCTTTATATCCATCTCTAAACAGCTAAAAACAAGCACATGCTATATGTGGTCTCTAAGCTATATCGTGACACCGGATGAGGTGACAACAACATTATTACAGAGTATGTATACAATATACGTGTGTAATTGAAAGCTCTAGTAAACCTTCCGTTGGTCCACTGAAACTGAACTCTGAGCATACAAAGTTATAAGTTGTAACCTATGCCTTGTAAATCTT
The DNA here is from genome assembly GCA_030686995.1 of Artemisia argyi. Classification (NCBI taxonomy): domain Eukaryota; kingdom Viridiplantae; phylum Streptophyta; class Magnoliopsida; order Asterales; family Asteraceae; genus Artemisia; species Artemisia argyi. The sequence continues at coordinate 16,868,549 of CM060684.1, read as the reverse complement.
GTAATAACTAACCTCAAAATGTATGTTATATAAGCATACAAAGTTACAAAGTTACTGTACCTGCACAATATGTCGTCCTTTGAGACCCGGTCATCATTCACTACACTTTGGACAACGTCTTTGACAGATTGGCTAATGACGCCTTTCCTTGGCCCAGCTTTTTAAGTTCCTTCTGACATTTGTACACAGAAAGCATGCATTAACATAGGTTTCAAACATAACAGAACGTCATGCATACAAATAGAACTTACTGAAGCACTCGATCACATAGGTAAATGGGTCTAATTACCACCTATAAACCATTGGTGTAGAAAAATACGTATAGGAGGTAAGAAACATACTTTCTTTTGGACCATGAAATTTCACACTAAATTCATTGAGCTTGTCGTTTGGTGTATCCACAATGTAATCACTCATCATCCTGAATATAAATAGCAACTGTGAAAAGGCAAACAAATGCATAAGCATCATTATTAGAAGAAAAAACCGCTAGTGAATATACTTCCTCTATCTCATAACATAAATAATGTTTGATAGCACATAGTTTTATAACAGCGTATATATATTTAGGGTACGTAGAAGAAGCTTACTTCCAAGCTTCTCAGCAGCATAGGAACTACTGAGTCCGAAATATGGAACAAGACGAAAGTAATAAGTGTGACGAAGTCACAGTGTTCTGCGCATCCTTTTTCGACTATTAATATTATTATTTATACAAATCCTTCTTGAGCAATCAGTTGGTATTGAAGATTGCAAACCAGCGTTCTGCAAAAGATTTGCAAATCAGTAATTATAATGAAGCAGGATCATAGTATGTAAGGATTGGTATCATATGGGATTGGAAATAGTACTTTTTAACATGTTACAAACTAAAATAAAGTGCACCTCTCTCCAAATAGACAATTGACATCCTTGTCATGTCTACACACTTAGAATTTAATACGTATGAGATGCAAGAGGCCCTCATCCAACCTGGCCTAAAGGAGAAGCTATGCTCTTATACCATTTGTAACAACTCAAACTCAAAGTTGTAGTCTATCTGACTCAATAACTTTTTAATCTCAACTCAAAAGTTCAAACCAAAGTGAACGTGTTGATATAAATAATGCCTAAAAACATTATTAACATATATCGATATTTCTATGTTTTGATAATCACAAAACGTAAACTCATTGAACTACAAATTATGACGTAAACAAGTATTTAGTCGTAAATATTTGCTTTAACATCCATATCACTTAAGGTATGAATAAACAAAGTGTCTAATGCATTTTATGATCAAAGGAATTTTTTTTTACAAACCTTACATTTTATTAAAGTGGGACAAACATTTTTAAACTTATACAAAACATTTTTGTATTTATAAGAAATGTTTTATTCAAAATAAATATTTTGAATTCAAATTTCAACCCAAAAAAACGGCTACATTCTTCAGGAAAAACCTCCCCCACAAAAAGACAAAAAATATGAAGAAAAAATATTTTTTTCTTAGGCGGCCCCCTTAATTATACTAGGCGGTCCCCTTAATAATTAAGGGGACCGGCACACAATTAAGGGGACCGGCCACGCTCCCTGTCAGACTTTGTCAGAAATTTTTCCCAATAAATACCACCTCAAACCTGGAATTTTTCTCACCTCTTTGCACAAATATTTTCAGATCCAATTCTCTCTAAACATCCTTCTAAAATCCTTTGATCATAAATACATAATCCTTTGTTTCAAAGTGATTCTTACATCATCCTCTCAAGTGCAAGAGAAGAATACTTCTATCCTCCAATACAAGAAGTATTACAACTTGTTGTGACCTCCACATCCAAGTTGTTGGTGCATCATCAAGAATATTTACATATATCTTTGTGTAGTGTGTTGTGAATATTTGATTGTAGATAGTTGTGTTAGGAATATAGATAGTGTGATTGGCTAGTAGATTGTAGTAAAGATAGTTGGTGTGAAGTAGTTGTGAAGATAGGTGTGTCGTCGATTGGTGTGAAGTAGTTGTGAAGATAGGTGTGTAGTAGATTGGTGTGAAGTAGTTGTGAAGAAGGTGTGAAGATTGACAAGGTGTGAAGACGGTGTGAAGTCTTGAAGAAGGTGTGAAGGTGTGATTAAGGTGTGAAGATCACGTGGTGTGATATTTGGTGTGAGATTGGTTCTAGCTACGATTAGAACTCGACATTTAGCTTAGTGTCGTTAACTTGTGTAAGCCAAGGTGTGTAAGGTTTTCTCCGCCATAAGGGAGCTTGTTGATATAGTGAAGAAAACTCTCGAGTAGGTGACTCGAGGAGTGGAGTAGGGCAAGGAAGGTGTCCTTGTAGCCGAACCACTATAAATCCTTTGTCTCGCGGTTAGATCTTTCCATATCTTACTTATTATCTTGCTTATATCGTTATTACTTTTGTAGACGTAGACGTATATATATAGTTGCTCATATAGTGCTAGTATTGATTTTACTTAAAGATCAAACGAAAGTTTTATTCACAAAACAAAGTTTTTACAATCAAACTAAAAAGGTTACATACATATAATTGATCATTTCGATCAAGTATAGTTTTCATACAAAATATAACTAAGGATTATAAAATAAACGATTACGTACTTATCTCTCGTATATAGCTACAATTGTTTATATTATGCATGTGTTGATTTCACATACTTAGCATACATTATTATTATTGTTTATACTTAGATATACTTGTTCATATTGTTCAAGATTTGAGTTCACATAAGATTGAATCAAAGTTTTAAAAGCAAACAAGGTTTTAAAACTAAACTAAGTTTTCAAAATAAAATTAAAAAGACGTAAAACTATTCAACCCCCCCTTCTAGTTTTCCACAATTGGTACCAGAGCCACGTCTAGCAAGATTTTTAAAATATATTGTATTTTAAAACTTGTAACGATCTATGGAATCTGAAAAATATTTAGAAGGGCAATCTATGCAAAGACCACCACTATTTGAAAGTGATGGATTTTTATATTGGAAAAATCAATTTGAAACTTATGTGAAATCAAAGGATCTAGATCTTTGGCATGTTATTACTAATGGTGATTTTTTACCTACTCAAAATAATCACGAAACAAATAAAGATGAAATAGTACCTTTTGAAAAACAAAATGATGATTTAAAAAGAAGACTTTCTAAAAACAATGAAGCAAAAATGGTTATTTACAATGCGTTACCACGTAAAGAATACGAAAGGATCTTTTTGTGTGAAACCGCAAAAGAAATTTGGAATTCTTTACTAATAACTCACCAAGGTAATAGTCAAGTCAAGGATAACAAAATAGATCTACTAATGCAACAATATGAGCAATTTATGATTCCGGAAGAGGAATCAATTGATAATGCTTTTGCTAGGTTTAACACTATTATCACAAGTCTAAAAGCACTTGATGAGAATTTTTCTAGTAAGAATTTTGTCAGGAAATTTCTTAGGGCTCTTCATCCAAAATGGCGAGCTAAAGTCACGGCTATTGAAGAATCAAAGAATTTGTCAAATCTACAACTTGACGAATTGATCGGTAACTTAAAGGTCTACGAAGAAATAATAAAGAAAGACTCCGAGATGGTCAAAGGAAAAAGGGAGCAAAGCAAATCAATTGCGTTGAAAGCTAAAAAGGACTCTAGTGACGAAGAATGCTCAACCTCCAAAAGTGACGATGAAGAGTATGCTATGGCAGTACGAGATTTCAAGAAATTCTTCAAAAGACGAGGAAGATACATTAGGCAACCATATAATGAAAGGAAGTGTTTTAAATGTGGCAATCCAAATCATCTCATCGGAAAGTGTCCAATGATGTCAAGAGATCAAAATCAAAAGGCGTTTATTGGAGGTGCTTGGAGTGATAGCGATGAGGACAAGAAAGAAACCACAAATGAAGAAAAGTGTCTTATGGCTAAGACATCAAGCGAGGTACGTTCTGAAACCGAATACTTTAGTGACGAAAATTTATCATTAGATGAAAAAGACCTAGATAGTGAATATAATAGGTTATGCAAATTAGGTCAAAAGGTTATAGCTAAAAATAAGTCACTAAAACATATTAATAATCAATTAGAAAATGAAGTACTCGAATTAAAAATTAAACTACAACATTTGGAAAAAGGAAAAGAAGTTTTTGTAAAATGTAAAACTTGCTTAGAGGTTAAAAATGAAAACGAAAAACTTAAAGATGAAATGTTCAAACTTGACAGGTTTAAAAATAGTAATAACCCACTTAAGAAAATACTAAGTGCTCAAGAAACTTCGGGAGATAAAACCGGTCTAGGATTAACTTCAACTAACGTTTCAACCAGTGAAAATAAAAGTATAAAGTTTGAATGTGAATCTAGTAAACAAAAATCATTAGAATCAAATCCTGAGTATATACTTACAAAAGATAGAAAAATACCCATTGCGAATGATGAAAAAGTAAAAACTTTTTATAAACCATCCTTAAAGACCGAAGTAGGATCCTCTAAACCTAAATTTAGATCTAAAACTCCACCACCAAGAAAACCTAAAAATCATCATCCAAGATCTAAAACATCTCAACCTAGAAGAAATCTAAATAGACAATATTACAATAACACTAGAAATCAAATGTGGAATTATCAACCAAGTTACAATCCTTGGGAAATATTACCACCATACATGCATCCTTGCCAAATGTTAAATATGTTTGGACCAAACAACTTTGGACCAATGAGACAATGGGGACCAAGTGGCTAAATTGTCAATCTTGGAAGAAGTTGGAATATCATATACAAATGACTTCTATAATTCAACATGGTCACTTGAAGTGCTTGAAGATATTCCATTGAAGACTAAAAGGTACGCGTTTCTTTTAAGATTCATCACTATAATTTGCATGCTTAGATAAATGATTAGTTAGATTAATGCTTAGTACATAATTGCTTATATTCTTATAACCTAGAAACATCATTGGTTGACTTTCCTAGGAATAAGATAAAATTGTTCATTGTCGAACAAAATAGAAAATGGAAATCTTCTATATCCACTATTAGGAAACTCATGGTGATGAAGTGAAATGAGTTAAGTGGATCAATCGTTAATATAGAAGTAGGATTAGATCCCTCGCGTAAGAAAACTATGGATGAAACAAGCTCTCGTAGACTATGGCATTAAGTCAGATAAGTGTGCGAAAACAAAGGAACTATAGATGTTAGGTTATACCCCATTCAACACTCTCGCATCTAACATATAAATTATCGTCTTCATTTCCTTTAGGATCATAGGATATGTAGAAACGATAGCATGAGATAATAATAGGCTTAACCAATCCTCTTGAGCATGAGATCTTTAATAAACATTTTTTTTAAATATTTGATTTATGATATTTGTTGTCAAAAATCTAATATCTCTAAAAATATGCAAAAACCTCACATTTTGGAAAATAGTCTTTCAAATAACTATCCCACTTTTAAATAACATGTTTTCACTATCAATATCCACAATTTTGTCTTGATCAAAACTAAAGATTGGGAAAATATTCTTTACCGTTCATTCACACATTTTGAAGTAAAAACCCAATCTATTTTATTCAAATAACTCTCACATCCAAGTGAAAACTTACTTTCAAACATTGTTGAATAATGCTAAAAACGTCTCTTTTAAAATCATGCATGGTGATCTCATATTTGTCATCTATATCTATATAAATGACACTTATAAGTGAACTAAATCAAATCAAGAGGACCATGGTTTGTTCATTAAGACTTTGTTTGTAACAAGTCTAGAAATACATGCTATCATAACTACCCACTTATTGCACATTGATACACATTAGGATTAATCCTCATTGTTATGTAGTTATGAAATACTTGATGTTGCTTATTGTTTCCTAGCACTTATATTTTACTTGCTTGATGAGTATGTTTGCATGCTAGATGAAATTGTGTTGATCCCAGTTGAGCTAATACGATCTTATATAGAAGTTAACTAAAACAAATACTCAAGCTTAAACGCGGAATATAAAAGCTTAACTTAAGAAGATTTAGAATTCACTTTCAACACTTCAATATTATTAATACGAGCACTCAATAATGCTAGGGTTTTACAACCTTGAAGTGAATAATAATACGTACGTAATCTAACCCTAGGATCCTCCTTTTATAGGACAAGGAGTCCTACTAGGTTTACAATACCTTTCTTTACAAGATAAGAATAATCTAAATAGATAAACTATACAAAAGATCTATTCTATAATTATCCTATCGTATACAATGTTAATCCATTCAGCAGTAGTTTCACCAAGCAGCAGATTGTCTTCAGCAGCAGAGTCATTAACACCAGCAGCAGTTTCATTGTAGCAGCAGTATTACTCAGCAGCAGAGTTTCATAGCAGCAGTGTCACTTGGTCAAACCCAACAATCCTCCCCTAAACTTAATATTTATTTCTAAATATTCAAGTTTCTTCAAAGCTCAAATTATTACTATGAGGATGCTTCCAAACACTTCATCCCTTGAGAATTCATCTGATCAAATATCTTCTTATACTTTGTCAGCAAATCAAATGCTTGATCATCAGAATCATAGTCTTTCTGCAGCTTAAGTGTTCTATCACTATTAACCATCTGATTAACAACATTCCAGTATCTTACCACTGGATAATCCTTTTCAGCTAGCATATACAAGGTAATTGGTCCAAGAGTTAACATATGAACTCCAGAATCTTGAAAAAGTTTCCATCTTCTTACCTTGTAATCAGCTATCTCTGTCCATTCAGAGTCATCCATTGAAGGTTCAAACATAAGTTTAAGAGCTCTCCACAAAACATTATCAGAAGAAGTTAAGACATGATCAATTTTATCTGTCTCATACTTTTTACCATCAAATTTCTTAGCTCCAAACTTTGCCTTGTATAACTTCCACAAGTCTTCAACATCCTCTCTATCAAAGTAATGTAACATTTGTTGAAATCTAAGAAATCTGTGAGACTTACCATCAGATCTCTGGATATCATGAAATGTTCCAATATTAGTATCATACCCTGTAGTTACTTTGACAATTGGATATTTGACTCCTAATGGTTTAGCATCCACAACTTCAGGATCTTCCATTTTGCCAACCACAGTATACACCTTCAATCTTTCTTTAAGATGCTCAGTAGGAATGTGATCAAAATCATGTTGAAACATATCTCCTTCTGGCATTGAACTGCTTCCTTCTCCAATCTTTCTCTTCTTCTTGGCAATTGATTTTTGAACAACACCTTTTCTTTTATCACCTTGCTCAGAAGAAGTAATTTTTGTTGCATCACTTTCAAGCTTTTCAACATTAGCTTCTTGAATCTGCTCTGCTTCAGCTATCTTCTCAGGCACCAACTTCTTGTTCATTTGAGCAATTTGCTCCAAGTCCTCAGCACATCCCATATTATAAAAAGTATCTGTTCTCTTCTTTGTTTGTTGATACAAATCAAAAACTTCTTTATCAGAATAAGCTTTCAACTGCACCAATGTCCATCCACCCATATTCTTTAGATACCTTTCATATTCTTTCCTTTGCTGTTTAACAGTTGGACCTTTAAATACTTTAACCTTTCCTCTAGCAGCAGCATTCTCTTTTCTCTTCTTAGAAGCAAATTCACTATACCAAGATTGCACATTAAAATTTGGAACTTCATTTTCTTCAATCTTGATAAGCTTATTTAGTTCAATATCAGCAGCAATTCTGATCTTTTCATCATCCCATTCATCATACATTCTTAAACCTTCAGCCTCCTTCTCAGCCAGCTGTTGATCTTCTAAGTTAATCAACTCTTGTGCTTTAATAGCAGCAGCTTCATCATGTTCAACTTGCAATGGCTTAGGCCAAGAATCAAAAGGTACATCAGTAAAATCAACCCCTTTATATATCCACCTCTGAACATCAACTTGCTTGCCTTTACCCTTATCTGTAGAAGATGATGTGATTGTCTTCTTTTGAGTAGCAGCAGGTTCTCTTATTGTTATTCCTTTTTGAGGTTTTCTTATTGCTGATGTTATGTTAGTGATAGGTTGTGATAATGATTGAGTTGGTAATTGTGGTGTAAGGGTGTCAGCAGTAGTTTTCTTACTTAGCAAGACCATTGCCTCTGCAGCAGCATTGTCCAAAGATCCAGCAGCAGAGTCTTGAACTTCAGCAGTATTCACTATTCCACTAGCAGCAGAATAAAAATAACTCTTAGCAGCAGAATTATGAACAGCAGTAGAGTCAGCAATAGCAGGAACAGCATTTTCCACTGAATCTTCCAAAGTCTTTAACACATTACCCATCAACCCTGTTGCCTTCACTAATTGCTCAGACTCCAAATTTTTAAGAGTATCAACCACCTTTTCATGTGCAGCAACCACCTTTTCCATACCAACTTCATTCCCAGACTTATCAGCAACCACCTTTTCCATACCAACTTCATTATTCTGAGAACTATCCACATCCATATCTTCAATCACTGGAACCTCCCCTGAAACTATTCCAGTATCCATATCTTGAACATTATCAACTTTTTCAAGATTTTCCTCCCCTGAATCCATGACAATCTCTTTCCTCCCCTGTTTGGAAGCATCCTCTTCCAAATGAGTAGATGGTTCAGAAGAACTTACAACCTGAGTAGTCCCCACTTTCTTCAATCTTTTCAATGAGGTTGAAGATCTTGATTTCTTGAAGCTCTTAATCTGGTTTCGCATTTTGATGATGACCTTGGCCTGTCCAGCAACAACATCAGATAGATTAAGAACCTTATCTTCCAAAGACTCACATTTCAACCCCAAAGCAGTACAAGTATCCGTCAATTCTTTTATAAGTTGCATTGTAGTCTCATCACTTCGACCTGTATTACCTGGTCCGAGAGGTGAATCAATGACATTGTCATCATGTACAAGTGGATCCGTCAATTCATGAGTCACTGGCCTGTCCTCATCACTTCGACCTGTGTAACCTGGTCTGAGAGGTGAATCTTGGGACAAAAACTCAGTATCAAACCTAGTTTGATCATCTGAGCCCCCTATGTTTTCCATTTGGCTAGGGTTACCATCCTGAGAAGCAAACTCATAAGAGTCCTTTTCTCTAGATGTTGCCTTGGTTTGGGTCTTAATGATGTTATCACTATCCTGCTCTGCTGCTAAGCTAGAAGCAGTAGTGACAGCCCTTGCCAACATGTCCTCTCCATCACCTAGGACAGCCTCATCTGGTACAGCCATACTAACACTATCCTGAGGTAGATTAGTGTTCTTTTTGGTTTTCCTACGGGAATATTGTTTTGTAGGTTGTGTAACAGATGTAGTAACATTGGGTGTGTGATGGGAATCAGTGGGATTTCCTGATCCTTCACCCTGGTTGTTGTGCAAAATTTGTTCCATAAAAGAAGTCAGATTTGTATGTGCACCAGAAAAACCTTTGCCATGTTTAAGCAAAAAGGTAAAAGTCCTTGAGGCCAATTTTGGAGCATCATATTCAGCAGTATGGCGTCTTGGTTTAGAAAGTTGGTTTTCAATAAAGATTTGAAGAAATCTTGGATATAGCAAATAAGAACCATCTTCAACACCTTTAAACAATCCAGCCAATATCATTTTTGAAAAATTAAATGGTTGACCTTTGCACAAACATATCATTGCAGAAGCAATGGTAGTATTGAACTCATGCCACCCAGATGTTTTAGGACTCAAACAATGAAGGAATAGATGTACCAAAAACTTGTATTGAGGACAGAGGAGAGCTTTTTGAAATTTTAAATTGTTATGTTTCCCCTCATATCCCAATTCTTTTAAACCAGCAAAAATAGCATCATTGTTAAGACAAGTGGTCTCTGTCTCATCATCTAAGAGAAGAGATTCTCTTATAGATGATTCAGTTACACGAATCTTTTCCCCATATACAAAAGCACTGACATGTTTTTCCCCATTCATAGTTTTGATTTTGGCAGTAGACCAAAACTGTTTGATGTAGGAAACAAATATAGTAGGGTTCACAGTGAGTGCATACCTAAGAGAAGTAGCATTCAAAAACTTTACCATGTCTGTGAAACCTTCAGGAACTAATTCTTCATTCAAAACGATCACACTATTGTGTTGCTCAACCCAGGTACGTGATAGCTCCATGAATTAGGTTTAGAGAATTTGGGGATTTGTGATTATTGGAATGATTAGGTGGAAGGGTTTGTGATAACTTCAATTGAGAACATATAAAAACCAATTATGAAGTTCAATTAGGTTTTAAACTGATGGATGAAAGTTACACATACCACCCTCTTACTTACAACAATAGCAGCAGAACCGTATCATTCACAACTAGCAGCAGAATGATAAACCTAGCAGTAGAGTGAACTGGAGCCAGCAGCAGAGTTGACTATAGACCTTGGTCAACTATGCATAACAATTAATGCACATATCACTCCGTAATCTCTATAAAACCGGCAAGATCTTTTCCCCAAATTACGCAATCAAACCCTAATTACTTTCAAAAATGCCACATTCACAATCAATACTATCCATCTTTACAATCAAATCATCACACAATGAAATCAACACCCGAAATAATCAATATCTCTTCTGATTCATCATCAGAGGATGAATCCCCAATGGAACCTTATGTTCCACCCTTTCGTCCTCCACGATTTGGTTGTAGAACCAAAGAACAAGCACGCAAGAGAAAGCATGATCTTCCTGTGTATAAAGATCTTCTCAACCTAAATCAGACTCCAAGCACTTCAAAAGGTAAACAACCGATGTCCCCTGAGGTTCCAGCATCATCAGAATCATCAGACGACCAAGCTTGGACGTTTGTGCAACCACCTCCTCCAGTGCATCATAATCAATCTCCCTTCATCTTTACATCCTCAGATGAAGAGGAAGAAGAACCAGCAACCAATCCACCTGCCACTCTTGAGAGGCCACAATCTTCAAGGCCGAGGCCACAATCTTCAAGGACGAGGCCACTACCATCACCTGGTCTTTCTCTTGGACCATCAAGACAAAACCCTCCTCTCCCAAAGGATAGAGAGATTGTACTTGGGCTTCCTTGCCCTAGGAAGTGATGAAGATGTAGGTGTTAGGTTATGATGTATGTTTTTGTGTTTTGTCTTTTGATGTTGAATCATTGTACTTTTCTGGAATGAATGAATGAACTTTCTTGTTTCAATTCTTGCAAATCACCATTCATATACCTGCAAAATGTTAGACCAAACACCACAAAGCAAACAACCAACATATGTACTAGCAGTAGAGTGAGAAAATCAATGAGCAGCATAGTACATTATATCTCAAACATATACACATTAACAAGCAGCAGAATAACAAGCAGCACATGCATTACAAACTTTAACAAAAACAAAGAGATAAGTTTTTCAAAGATTAATCATACCAATGTTTGCAATTAAAAATTGAAACCTCCCCACATCAAACTGTTTAGTGAGAAGATCAGCAACATTGTTATCAGTATGAATTTTAACAATTTGAATCAACTTCTTTTCATAGCAATCCCTTATGAAGTGATGCCTTATCTCTATATGTTTTGTTTTAGAATGAAACACAGGATTTTTAATTATGCAAAGTGTGCTGTTGTTATCAATATGGATTTTAGTATTCATGAAATTGTACCCATAATCCAATAATTGATTCTGCATCCATAAAACTTGTCCACAACAACTTGAAGCAGCCACATACTCAGCTTCTGTTGTTGAATTTGCCACCACTGTTTGCTTCTTGCATTGCCATGACACCAATCTGCATCCAAGGAATTGACAACCCCCTGTTGTAGACTTTCTATCCAAAGAAGCTCCAGCATAATCACTATCTGAGTAGGATACCAGATCAAAAGGTGAATCCTTAGGATACCAAAGACCCAATTTTGGTTGATGCCTTAGATATCTAAAAATTCTTTTCACTGCATTGAGATGTGATTCCTTAGGACACACTTGAAATCTTGCACAGGCACACACTGCAAACATAATATCAGGTCTTGATGCTGTAAGATACATCAATGATCCAATCATAGACCTGTACAAGTGTATATCCACTTCCTTTCCATGTTCATCCTTCAGCAATGGCTTATCTTTTTCCATGGTAGTCTTGGCAGGCTTAGCATCTTCAAATCCAAACTTCTTCAAAATATCATTGACATACTTATCCTGACTGATAAAGATGCCATTTTCTTTCTGTGTAACTTGCAGACCTAAGAAGAAAGTGAGTTCTCCCATTGAACTCATAGCAAACTTGTCCTTCATAAGCTTCTCAAAACTAACACACATAGCTTTGTTTGTAGACCCAAAGATGATGTCATCAACATAAATTTGAACCAGCAAAATATCATCTTTTTGTCTTTTGAGAAACAAGGTTTTATCAATCTTTCCCCTGCTGAACCCAGACTCTAGCAAGTAGGTTGACAAGGTGTCATACCAAGCTCTAGGAGCTTGATGTAGACCATACATTGCTTTATTTACCTTGTAGACTTTGTCAGGATGATCAGGGTCTTCAAAGCCTGGTGGTTGAGACACATAAACTTCCTCAGTAATGGTCCCATACAGAAAAGCACTCTTCACATCCATTTGATACACTACAAAGTCTTTGTATGAAGCATAAGCCAAGAATAGTCTAATTGCTTCTATTCTTGCCACTGGAGCAAATACCTCATCATAATCAAGGCCTTCTTGTTGTGTGTATCCCTGTGCTACTAACCTTGCCTTATTTCTTATGACAATTCCTCTCTCATCTCTTTTGCATCTGAAAACCCATTTTGTGCCAATCACTCTTTTACCATTTGGCAATTCAACCAAAGTCCATACTTCTTGCAGCTTGAATTGTAAGAGCTCATCTTGCATTGCTTCTACCCAACTTGCTTCTTGTAAGGCTTTGTAAGTATTTTTGGGTTCAATTTGAGAAAGAAAACATGCAAACAGGCAATTTTGAAGATCTTTATGACTATTTCTTTGATGCAGAGATCTGGCAAAGAAACTTTGATGTTGTGGATCTTTCAAGGCTTTAGTCATTTGCCTACTTTGAATGGATGAGTGTGGATCACTTAAGATTTGATCTTTTGGATGATCCTTGTGAATTCTTGTGGTAGGGGTAGGACTAACAGGAATATTGAGTTCCAAGTTAGTAACATCAGCAGCAGCTCCAAATAACTTACCATCAAGTGCATCATTGTCTGTGTCATAATAGATATTCTCAAGATCAGGCATATTTGGATCATCAGGATAGATAGTATCATCAATAGATCTACCCTGAGTGTCCAAATTAGGAGACAAGGAAGTAGCAGTAGAGTAAGTGAGTTTAGAAGCAGAATGTGGTGAAGCAGTAGTTGTATCTTTTGGCCCAGCAGTAGAGTCATCTGAGTCAGCAGTAGAGTCTTTTGGCTCAGCAGTAGAGTCGTTTGGCTATTTAGGAGAGACATCAACAACTACCTTGGGAACTTCAGGAGTTTCTTTTTCTGCTTCATTAGGTATGACAATACCTTCTTCAGTTTCCTTAGGTTTTTCATGAGAAGCAACATCATCTTGAGAGCTTTGTTCCTTCTGAAGAGGTACAAAGGTTGGACCAATCTTCAATTTCTCAATCACAACAAACTCTTCCTGTGGTTTATCAACATTGGCAATGACAGGAACATAGTTCATTGTTTTAGCAAGAATGTCGACATCAAATAACCATTCTGGTCCCTTCCCTGCAGAATTATATGTGTTTTCACTAAACTTGATATGCAGATTCTCCTCCACATGTTTGGTTCTTTTATTATATACCCTGAAGGCTTTACTATTAACAGAGTAACCAACCAAATTTCCTTCATCAGCTTTTTCATCAAATTTGCCTAGCTGATCCTTTGTATTTAAGATAGTAACAGGACATCCAAATGGTTTGAGAAAATCAATCATTGGTTTCTTTCCATGAAATAGCTCATATGGAGTTTTGTTGTGAGGCTTGACTACCTTACTTCTGTTTTGCACAAAACATGCAGTGTTCACAGCTTCAGCCCAAAAAGGTACAGGTAGTTTTGAATCAGATAGCATAGTTCTTGCAGCCTCAATAAGTGTCCTATTTCTTCTTTCTGCAACACCATTTTGTTGTGGAGTTCTTGCTACACTGTACTGTCTAAGTATTCCTTTTCCCACACAAAATTGATTCATCTCACTGTTCTTGAACTCAGTACCATTGTCACATCTGATAATCTTTACCTTGTGATTGTGCAAGTTTTCAACTCTTGTAATGAAAGCTTTGAGTATTCCTGGAGTTTCATCTTTAGTGGCAAGAAAGAATACCCAAGTAAACCTGCTAAAGTCATCAGTGACAACAAGACAATATGACTTCTTATTCAGACTTTGTACAAATACAGGCCCAAATAAATCCATGTGTAGCAAGTGTAGTGGCACAGTATTTGTGTTTACTGTCTTGGACTTGAAAGAAACTCTGTGTTGTTTACCCTTCTGACATGCAACACAAGTTTCACAATTCTCAAAAATCTTTGTAGGCATACCCCTCACAAGATTTCCTTTCACCAATTTGTTCATAGTCTTGTAGTTCAGATGACCCAATCTTCTATGCCATAATTTGGACTCATCAATAGTGGCCTTTGCAATTAGACAAGTTAAAGCCCTCTTAGGAATAATATTCTTAATATGGTCACTGTATATATTTTCCTTTCTAGGGACCTTCAGCAACACAGATTTGTCATCTGGTAATTGAAAATCAGGAGAAAGAATCATACACTCAGTGTCTGTAAAAAGAACAAAATTCTTTTTGTCACACATTTGTGAGACACTAAAAAGGTTAAACTTAAGTCCTTTCACAAGGAGCACCCTCTCAAAGTCCAAATTTCCAGTTCTTAGTGTTCCTATTCCAACAATCTTTCCACCTTTTGGATCATTCCCAAAAGCTACATAACCACCATCAAAAGCCTCAAGATCTTCAAGTTGAGACTCATCACCAGTCATGTGACCAGAGCATCCACTGTCAACAATAACCATATCCTTAAGCTCATCCAGTAGATTGACCTGCACATGAAAAATAGAGAAATCAGTTTCTCTTGATGACCCAAGCCATTACTGACTTGGATCTGCCCTGTGCATCAGTATAATCAAATTTCTTTAAATCACTTGATGCACTGCTATTCTTGGAAACAGTATTTGAAACATTTGATTTTGGTTTCCAAGTCCAGCAAGCTGAGGCCTTAACAGCATAAAAGTGATTACCAACAACTGTATTTGGAAGATGTTTTGGCTCCGAAGTAAAAAATTTTGTACTAGCAGCAGGTTGCTTGCCAGCAGCAGAGTGCATACTGACAGCAGAATGCTTACTAGCAGTAGAGCCATTAGAAGAACTAGTTGTTGATTTGAAAACACCTTTTGGTTTAGCAGCATAAATAGATCTAGTAACACCAGATCTCAACAAAACAGCTCTAGGAACCATGTTTCTATTAGGATGTGGGTGTGTTTGTTTTGTGACATATTTGTGATTCACCCTTGAATATTGATTCCAAACAGGTCTTTGGTGTTCAGGACATCTACCAATCAAGTGGTCAAAGCTACCACACTTATAACAAGCCTTCTTTTGTAATTCAAACTGGTTACCTAATCTCTGTGAAACTAGGTTGTTGAAGTTTCTTTGGTTACCTCTAGGCTTATTATCAAAACTTCTCAATTGTTCTCTAGGCACCTCATTGTATTCTACCATTCTCCTAGCAAGCTTATTTCCTAACACAGGCTTGACAAACTTAATCTGTTCTACCTTAGGTTTAACCTGAGTAGGAATCTCTTCCTTTTTAACTGTAAGTTTTGGTTGAACCTGTTCTTCTTCACTTTCACTATCAGAATACCAATCTTCTATAATAGGAGCTTCAGGAAATTTTCTAGCCTCAACCTTAGGTGTCTCATTAACACTTGTGCTACTTTCACCTACAGGTTTTTCAATATTCAGCTCACTAATGAAGGATAATTCTTTTCCTGGTGGAGCAAAAGCACTTTTGGCTGGAGGAGCCACTTCATTATACCCAATTCCACTACCTTTTCTCATCAAATTATTCTCAATAGATTTATGAACTAAATCAGAAGCAAATTGTTGTTTTTGTACTCTCACTACATGTTTTTCTTTTTCAGCAAGAGCAGCTTCTTTTTCTTTTTCAGCTTCTTCTAACTTATTTTTAAGAACTTCTACTTCACTATTTTTCTTAAAAATTTCTATATCTCTGAGATTAAGTTGTTCTACATATTCCTTTTCAAACTCTTTGAGATATTCTAACCTTCTCTCAACATTTTGAATACCTACTTTATAACCTAAGTTATCCAGTTTTAGGTGTTCAACTTCTCTATTTAAACTCTCATTCCTAGCCTTAAGAACTTCTATAGTGTCAGAACAAGATTTAAAAGAACATCCAGATGATTCAGAATCATTAGATACCTCAGAGTCAGAGCCTGATGATGAACCATATGCCATAAGTGCAAAGTTATGCACTTTGGGTTGAACAGCAGCAACCAAAGAGAAATTTGGTTCTTCTTCAGCCATATCACTCCAGTCATATTCTCCCAGCCCATCACAAGCTACCATTGCAGACTTTGATTCTTCAGTCTTCTTTGGAACTTCAGCATTCTTCTTTGGAGATCTACACTCTCTAGCAAAGTGTCCCTTTCTGTTGCAATTGTAGCATTCAATTTTAGACTTGTCAAACCCTGGACTATCCTTAGCCTTGTATTTGACTTCTCTTCCAGTCTTTTTCCAGAACTTTCTTGCTCTTAAAGTCAACATTGCCATTTGCCACTTGAGATCAATTTCTTCAAGATCATCTGGATCAATATGATCCAAATCTTGATTTATGACATGTGATCTTATGGTTGGAGTAAGCTCAGCCAAGAATGCACATAAAGCAACATCACTGGTAGAAATCTTGTCATTTGAACCAGCAGCAGATCCAGATCCATCAGCAGTAGATACTCCATAAGCAGTAGAGTGAGTATCTTGAGTCTCTTTGGATTTTGAAGACACAAAAGCAAGATTTTGTGTACTAGAAGATGAAGTAGAAGAAGTAGCCAATTCAGATTCATACACCCTTAAATTGTTGTAGAGGCTTTCCAACTTCATTGTTTCAAAGTCAGGTTTATTCCTCCACACCACTGTGTGCATACTCCATTCAGGTGCAAGACTTCTTAGAAACTTGAGATTCACATCTTCCTGTGGAACAACATACCCAACAAGCTTTAGATGACTAACCAGTTGATTTAGCCTGTTGTATGTGCCAATTATCTTTTCTCCAGGTTCAGAAGTAAAGTTTTCAAACTGATGCTTCAACATATTCTTCCTGGACTTCTTGGTAGCATCATTCCCTCCAAACCTGAATTCTACTGCATCCATTAATGCTTTTCCTGTTTCACAATCATCAAAGTCCATTTGAAATTCATTAGGTATTCCCATTAAGAGAATACTATGAGCTTTGATTTCCAGCTTCCTTGCTGCATTAGCTTCAGCAGACTTAATTGGAATCTCCTTGCCATCAGCACTCTTCTCTGGTTCAGAATCACCATTAACAATTACATTCCACATGTTGAAGTCGATCATGCGAATGTATTGTCTGATCCTCCTCTTCCACAGCTCATACTCAGAAGGATTGAGCATGGGAACCCTTGAAGCAGTCACCATATGAGTTTCATCACCCATCTTATGCAAACGATTTGGAACAGCAAACTTTAAAGTAACAAAATCTTCTTGATTATAACTTCTAGATCACAAGCTCTGATACCACTTGTTGATCCCAGTTGAGCTAATACGATCTTATATAGAAGTTAACTAAAACAAATACTCAAGCTTAAACGCGGAATATAAAAGCTTAACTTAAGAAGATTTAGAATTCACTTTCAACACTTCAATATTATTAATACGAGCACTCAATAATGCTAGGGTTTTACAACCTTGAAGTGAATAATAATACGTACGTAATCTAACCCTAGGATCCTCCTTTTATAGGACAAGGAGTCCTACTAGGTTTACAATACCTTTCTTTACAAGATAAGAATAATCTAAATAGATAAACTATACAAAAGATCTATTCTATAATTATCCTATCGTATACAATGTTAATCCATTCAGCAGTAGTTTCACCAAGCAGCAGATTGTCTTCAGCAGCAGAGTCATTAACACCAGCAGCAGTTTCATTGTAGCAGCAGTATTACTCAGCAGCAGAGTTTCATAGCAGCAGTGTCACTTGGTCAAACCCAACAAATTGCTTGTTTACTTAATCTCTTTGGTTAACATGCTTTGGCTACATAATTGCTTACATAATTAGTATATGCTTAATTGCCTCAAAGAGTTGGACTTGTTTGAAACCAAAAACACAACCTTTCTGCAATTCACTACCAAAAACCCTTTTCTCGCAATCTGGGAATCACCAGATGGGCGGCCCCCTTAATTATTAAGGGGACCGGCCTCCAATTAAGGGGACCGGCCATCTGATGGTCGAAGGTGTTGTTTCCCTTTTCTATTTTTTAGCCCATTTCATCCTACACTTCCCAAAATTCACAAACCTATTTTATCCTAAACCTTCCATCAATGTTTATCCATCCTTGATCCCACCAATCCTCATTATAAACACTCTCATTCCTCTCAATCTCCACTCATCTCATCATTTCCTCTCCCATTAAACCAAAACCACCAAGAAACTTGTTTGGAGAAGAAAGCCTAACTTCCTTTAAAAATTCCGTCAAATCACATGACGTTGTCAAACATCCAACACCAAATTCCTCCTATGTTTTCAAACATTACTTACCTAACACCTCACTTTCCTTCTCACCAACATTACATATCAAAAACCTTTACTCACCCATATCCTTCTACATTACACTCAAACCTCATAATCTTTTCACAACTCAAGCGATGTTGTTCATAATCAACCAACACCTAAACCTCACTCTCACACAAATGATCCATTTAACAACAAATCATCCATTCGTGCTTCGATTAATGCTCCTTCTTATGATGAGCATGCACAATCCCAAAACAATAATCCCAACCTCATTACCAACACTTTACATGTTGCTCATTCAACAAAAACACCATCCACTCATGAAGGATCTCTTCCACCCATATCATGTTTTCATGATTACCCAAGCTCAAACATGTCTCCACCACCAAGAGTATCACCACCACATCCTACAACTTCACATGCCATTCCTATGTTGCATGTTCAAACCATCACCCAAGACAACTATCATGCTTCACCACCATCACCTTCCTCCGAACACTTGAAGTTCGTTGAGGCGCTAAAAGAAGCCCATGAGCTTAGTGCTCTTTTAGCCTTACATCTTGCTCAACGCAATTTAGATCCACCTTCAGCTAGATCACCCTCATCACCACACAACATAAATCAACTTGAGAAGTATGTCAACAATTGACCTTGTTGCATCTTTCTCCTAAAAACCATTGCATTCAATGAACACTTGGATTGAATATCTTCTCACTAGATCACATCCAATACCCTCACTTGAACAACATCCAAAACCTCAATCAACCTCTTCTGCTACAAACTCTCCACCACCAAACTATCCAACATTCATGACCCAAACATATACCTCCATTAATCCAACAACCTTACCCTAACTCAACCATCTTCATTCCAAACATTTCATCATCAACCATCTAAGCATACTATATGCTTATGATTTTCACTTTCAAATACGAATCAACCAACCTTTTGTTACAAGCAAGTCCGATGGCTCTCTTTGGCAAATTAGAATCTTTAACATAATCTCTTTGAATTAATTGTTATGTATCCTTAATATTTGTTTGCTATGCTTGTTATTTGTATATTGCATATTCTTCTATATATGCTTGTGCCTCTGCTATTTTTCTTGCGAGCATTCCATATCTCGATTCCTTGGTGCCATCGAACGAGGGGGAGCACACATCAAGGGGGAGCTTTCATCCCGTCTAACTTCATTTATGAAGCTAGTCGGCATAACCTTTTTGATTCTACAAAAAGGGGGAGAAGTGAATATAAACTCACTAAATACATGTCTAAAAATTAATTTTTAGACTTGATGAGTTTAGGTTTTGTAATCATCAAAAAGGGGGAGATTGTTGATATAAATAATGCCTAAAAACATTATTAACATATATCGATATCTCTATGTTTTGATAATCACAAAACGTAAACTCATTGAACTACAAATTATGACGTAAACAAGTATTTAGTCGTAAATATTTGCTTTAACATCCATATCACTTAAGGTATGAATAAACAAAGTGTCTAATGCATTTTATGATCAAAGGAATTTTTATTTTTACAAACCTTACATTTTATTAAAGTGGGACAAACATTTTTAAACTTATACAAAACATTTTTGTATTTATAAGAAATGTTTTATTCAAAATAAATATTTTGAATTCAAATTTCAACCCAAAAAACGGCTACATTCTTCAGGAAAAACCTCCCCTACAAAAAGACAAAAAATCTGAAGAAAAAATATTTTTTTCTTAGGCGGCCCCCTTAATTATACTAGGCGGTCCCCTTAATAATTAAGGGGACCGGCACACAATTAAGGGGACCGGCCACGCTCCCTGTCCGACTTTGTCAGAAATTTTTCCCTATAAATACCACCTCAAACCTGGAATTTTTCTCACCTCTTTGCACAAATATTTTCAGATCCAATTCTCTCTAAACATCCTTCTAAAATCCTTTGATCATAAATACATAATCCTTTGTTTCAAAGTGATTCTTACATCATCCTCTCAAGTGCAAGAGAAGAATACATCTATCCTCCAAGACAAGAAGTATTACAACTTCTTGTGACCTCCACATCCAAGTTGTTGGTGCATCATCAACAATATTTACATATATCTTTGTGTAGTGTGTTGTGAATATTTGATTGTAGATAGTTGTGTTAGGAATATAGATAGTGTGATTGGCTAGTAGATTGTAGTAAAGATAGTTGGTGTGAAGTAGTTGTGAAGATAGGTGTGTCGTAGATTGGTGTGAAGTAGTTGTGAAGATAGGTGTGTAGTAGATTGGTGTGAAGTAGTTGTGAAGAAGGTGTGAAGATTGACAAGGTGTGAAGACGGTGTGAAGTCTTGAAGAAGATGTGAAGGTGTGATTAAGGTGTGAAGATCACGTGGTGTGATATTTGGTGTGAGATTGGTTCTAGCTACGATTAGAACTCGACATTTAGCTTAGTGTCGTTAACTTGTGTAAGCCAAGGTGTGTAAGGTTTTCTCCGCCATAAGGGAGCTTGTTGATATAGTGAAGAAAACTCTCGAGTAGGTGACTCGAGGAGTGGAGTAGGGCAAGGAAGGTTTCCTTGTAGCCGAACCACTATAAATCCTTTGTCTCGCGGTTAGATCTTTCCATATCTTACTTATTATCTTGCTTATATCGTTATTACTTTTGTAGACGTAGACGTATATATATAGTTGCTCATATAGTGCTAGTATTGATTTTACTTAAAGATCAAACGAAAGTTTTATTCACAAAATAAAGTTTTTACAATCAAACTAAAAAGGTTACATACATATAATTGATCATTTCGATCAAGTATAGTTTTCATACAAAATATAACTAAGGATTATAAAATAAACGATTACGTACTTATCTCTCGTATATAGCTACAATTGTTTATATTATGCATGTGTTGATTTCACATACTTAGCATACATTATTATTATTGTTTATACTTAGATATACTTGTTCATATTGTTCAAGATTTGAGTTCACATAAGATTGAATCAAAGTTTTAAAAGCAAACAAGGTTTTAAAACTAA
Organism: Artemisia argyi; assembly: GCA_030686995.1. NCBI lineage: Eukaryota > Viridiplantae > Streptophyta > Magnoliopsida > Asterales > Asteraceae > Artemisia > Artemisia argyi. The sequence continues at coordinate 16,846,844 of CM060684.1, read as the reverse complement.
ACTAAGTTTTCAAAATAAAATTAAAAAGACGTAAAACTATTCAACCCCCCCTTCTAGTTTTCCACAGAACCTATGTTATAAATTTTTCTAAAGCTAATTACACGTTCTAATAAAAATCTAAGATAATATATGAGCATGAGCTGGAAATGGAGTGACGGAAATTTTGTATTTACAAATATATGCAGATAGGGGCAGGGCAAACCTCAAGTAGCTGAGATTTATGTTCTGATTAAGTGATTTGAAGATTCTGTGACTTTTGATTAGTTTGGTGAATGTGTATGCAACTACTTTGACTAACATTTCATTGTTTTTCTGGTTAGGAATTTGGTTGCAGGAATGGGTGCCAATGGGAAAGATGATCTAAAAATACCACTTTTACAACTCTCTGATGTTGTTGTAGTTGATATTAAACCAGTTCGTAGTGTGGATCAAGGGACTAGGACCATTACGTTCAAAATATAAGGTATAGAATGTTCATCATGTTCAATATCCATCAAATCTGTACTTCTGAAGCTGAATGGTGTTGAGATTGTTGTTGTGTCACCACTTCAAGGCCAGGCTGTAGTTAAATATATGCCGAAACTTGTTGGTGTAAGTAACTGTGATTTGTCTCTAGTCTTTTTTCCTTTTTTTTTGTTATGTTACATTACATGGTTATATTCAAGTAACTGTGATTAGTTCCCGTGAGTTGATAGATTATTAAGTAATCCTCAACTATGTTTAAGGTGTCATCTGCACTACTAATTTAGAAATTTCAGCCCGTGGTAGTCCACTAGTCTAAAATACCACCAAAGTTACTCCTGATACGTAACATAATATATTTATCTTCTGACTGTCTTTTAAATTAAAATTTCAGCTAAACGCAATTAAAACAGCCGTTGAAGATGCATGTTTTGAAGTCAAGGACATTTCAGAGCAAGATATTGCAGTATCTCGATTTAGACTCAAGGGAATGATGTGTACAAGCTGCTCTGAGTCAGTTGAACGTGCTCTTTTGATGGTTGAAGGCGTGAAAAAGGTTGTCGTTGGCTTAGCTCTTGAAGAAGCAAAGATAAACTATGATCCGAATGTTATCAAAACTGCTCGCATTATTGAAGCAGTTGAAGATGCTGGCTTTGGAGCAGATCTTATAGGTTCTGGGAATGACGGGAACAAAGTCCATATAAAAATTGAAGGTATCGCCTCTCCAGAAGATATGACTACGACCAAGTCTTTGCTGAACTCGCTAACTCGAGTCAATCATGTCGAGATTGACATGGAAGAGTGTAAGGTAACTGTTGGTTATGATCCAAATATGACGGGTCCCAGGTCTCTGATAAGCTTCTTCCAGGAAGCTGGTGCAAGATCTGCTCATTATCAGGCAAGCTTATTCATTTAAGAAAGACAAGAAAAAACAGAGAAAGACCATGAGATTAAGATTTACCGAATTCAGTTTTTGTGCGACTCTCCCTTGTAGGTTTGCATCTTGATATTGATACACGAGATCCACGCGGCTTATGGAACATAGCAACAACAGACATGTTGAAAGCTTCTTATGTTATTTTATTTTATTTTTTTGTAAAATGTGACTGATTGTTGTAAAAACACAAAACGATATGCTTCTATTTGAGTTTATTTGAGATGCCGTCTATAAAACTTCTATGTGAAAACACCCCGCAGCGAAGCGCATGTTTCAATCCTCGTTTGTTTTAATTTGTGTTAACATGCCACGTTTATTGATTATCAGACTAAATATATTGGACATAACGGACTAAAACGAACTTTACTTATTGGACTTGATGGATTTATAATGGACGATTAAGGGTCTGTAAAGCTAGATAGACTATAAAATCCCATATCTAACCCCTCAAAATTACATAAGTTATAAAAAAATGTGTGACCATATGTATTGAATTGTGACTACATTTAAAAATGTGTGACAAAAATGGTGGATGAATTTATGAGACCCAACTGTCAAGTGTCATATAAAGTTATGTTTTAATAAAACTTAATTTGAATAAGCATTATAAAAAGCGGATGTTTACGACTCTAAAAAGAAGTGCCATATTATGGTGTATCATAAAAAAACCATTATGAATAAGCGTTCTATAAAGGTTAACGTTATAAAACGCTATTGTCAAGGGTCCTATTAACTTTTCTTATAATAAAAAACGTTTGCGAATAACCGTTCCATAAAACCGATGTTTTATGACTCAAATATCAAGTGTCCTATGATGGTGTATCAATCTATAGGACCCAAGTGTCAACTGTCATATTAAGTTATGTTTTAATAATACGTTTGCGAATAAGCGTTTTAAATAATTAATGTTTTATGACTTATATATCAAGTGTCCTATTATGGTGTATTGTAATAAAACCATAATTAATATGCATTCTTTAACGGTCCAATTAAGTTTTGTTATAATAAAACTTTTGCGAATAAACGTTCTAAAATACTGATATTTTATGACTCAAAAATAAAATGTCCTATTATGATGTATGATACTAAAGCCATTATGCATAAGCATCCTATAAAGGTTAACATTATAATACCCACGTCTTAAGGGTCCTATTAAGTTTTGTTATAATAAAACTTTTGCAAATAATCGTTTTAAAAAAATGATGTTATAAAACCATTGTACATAAGCGTCCTATAAAGGTTAACGTTATAATACCCACGTGTCAAAGGTCCTATTAAATTTTGCTATAATAAAACTTTTTGTGAATAAGCGTTTTAACTAACTGATTTCGTATGACTCAAAACTCAAGTGTCCTATTATGGTGTATTATAATACAACCATAATGAATAAACGTCTTATAAAGGTAATTTATTAGGATCCATATTTTAAGTGTCCTATTAAGCTATATGATAGTAGGACCCCAAATCATCGACCATCCTATTATATACCTTTTTAGGACATCGCCTAAGTAGAAAATATTTAAAAAGGACCCTAAACGCTCATATGTCCTATTAAACAGTTTTTTAGGACTCCATTATCATACCGTCCCACACAAAGGGTCCTAAAAAGCCACTTTTGTTGTAGTGAGGGTTCCATTGCAGAAGGATATCTAGCTGAAGAGTGTGTGTCGTTCTGTTCATTGTACTTATCCAGTGATGTTGAGACCGTACATAATAAGACAAGTCGAAATAATGATGACGATGGTTATGAGGATGTTTTACCTATTTTTTCTATGGCGGGTCGACCGATTGGTGCTACTAAGGTAGAAATGATGGAACTTGACATTTTGGCTAAAGCACATTCATATGTGTTGTTCAATTGTAGTGAAGTTGATGAATTTCGAACGTAAGTAATTATATTAGTTGTGAGTTTCATAAATTATATTATACAATGAATAGTTGTCGTTGTTATCTTCATTATCATCTGTTAACACTGCAGTGAACATCTGGCGTTGGTTCATCATCAAAATTGGAGAAAACGTAAGCGTGACATTCAACGTTTACATAGTGAGACTTTTGAATCGTGGTTTCAAGATCATGTAAGGCATATACACAGGTTTATTACTTTTGCAAAGTAATTATAATGACATAGCATTTTCGACCTACTAATAACAAAACAATTAACACATCTTGCCTTATTTCAGGTTGAGGAGCTACATGCTAGAGGGGATCACAGAATCACAGAAAGTCTAAGGTGCTTGGCAAGTAGTCCATCTAAGTATGTGAAAAAATATAAGGGATTTATCATAAATGGATTCCGATTTCACACAAAAGATGTAGAACATAATAGGAAAACACAGAATAGTGGGGTTAATCTTCAGGCCATGACAAACAGTTACTCGAGTGCTACAGATAACAATCCTATCGCGGGAGATGTAACTTACTACGGTGTTTTGAATGATATAATTGAGTTGGAGTATGGTATTGACAAGAAAGTAGTTTTGTTCGATTGTGATTGGATTTCGAATGGTTCAAGGAAAAAAGAAGATGACAACGGGTTTACTCTATTGAATTTTGAAGGATTGAAGGCTCATAACGAGCCTTTTATACAAGCTTCTCAAGCACATCAAGTATTTTACGTTGCAGATGGTGTTGACAAAGGATGGCAAGTTGTGATCAAGACAGCGCCCAAACATGTTTATGACATGGATGAACAAACAAGTCTTGATGACGTCGAAACACATTTGCAGGGTGACTCATTTATGTGTCCTCAACATGACGAAACAATGGATATTGAATTGGTTAGAGGTGGTTTCGATGGAACCGTTGTGGACAACAATGACTTAGTTATTGCCGATGAAGAAGATCCACTTGAAGAAGCTTAATGATTTCAATTAGCTAAATAGTAATAGTCCCTGTTTTTATGTAAAATTAGTTGTTAAGAATCAATTACAATCCTCATTACTGTTTGTATTACTCTTTCTTATACATTTCTTATTTAAATTTAGGTAATTTTAACTTTTTAGCTTCTTGTTATTTATATTTTCACTTTGAGATCTCAAAACAACCCTGCTTAAGGGGTGTTTGGATCAAATGGGTCAAACGGGTCAATATGGCTTATCACTGTTTGGCTCAAATGCCCATATTAAGAGCTTAATTTCTGCTTATTCACTGTTGTTTCTCTTATGTTTTTTGTTTCCTTTAGTAGCTTGTACTACTGACTACAGAATTCTGAGCTTAATTGGGATTCTAGATCTTATCTTATTGCTTTAATTTGGTCTGCTAATCACCACATTATGACTGAGATGCCCTGCACTCAGTCATTTTTGTTTTTGAATCAAGCCTAGTTTATTTTGTGACTGCAATTCTGGATTAGTATATTACAGCAATAATGCACCAAATTAACCATTATCATTGATAGATAAGGACACTACAAAGACAGCTAACCCATACATAACTTCCAAAAGATTGATACATATAACAATAGAAAGACAGATAACACATTATCCTCATGGTTTTTTGACTCCGAATGTCTTCTTTTTTATTGCATCCCAAGTAACATTGTTAGCAACACCTAACACTTGTATCCTTTTACCAGAAACTTGTTCAACTTGTTCAACATTTTTGCCGTTTGACTTCTTGCCTTTTGACTTTTTGGCTTCTGACTTTGTTAATCCTTTGAATTTCCAATTAGGTGGAAAGTAACCAGCCCAAGATGAATTTGAGCTTAACTCATCTTCACAGCTTGACATAGGTGATGATTTTGAGCTTCAAATGCTTATCACTTCTGCAACAAAATAATACTCATTTAGATCTTGAAATGCTAGGAACAAGGCATTCTAGTCTATATTCTAATACAAGCAGTAGTAACAGAGTATGACTATCATAACATGCTATTAACTACTCACTCTCTGCAACTTCAATTCCCATTTACCTTCAACTTTTTTGATAACAACTGTAAATGCATCCATTACTATCTCAGCAAACATCAACAACTGTAAATGCATCCACACATATATCCCATAACAAGCATTTCATTAAACAAAAGTTCATTACATCAAACCTACATAACAAGCATTTCATTACACAATTTGTGACAACATAACTGCAATAACCAAACACAAAACAACAACTATTTTCTTAAAAAAAACAACACTAGACTTGCATTCTTTCAACTCCAATTGCAGCAGAAACATTTCCTTCTCCATAGTTGATTTTTGAAACTCAATCTCCCTTTCCAAATCTCTTATTTTTCCATACTTGTCTTCTTTCAAACGTTTTTCCTTTTGAATCAAATTAAAAACCTCTTGTTTGTAATAGTCACTAGGCAACTCAGGATCTAGCCAGTAAAATGTCTTACATTTTGAACCCTATATGGTACAAACAACAAAGATCACTAATATCAACGCATCCAAGAAAATGCATTATAATAGTCAACGCATCCAAGAAAACTTACATTATAATACTCAACGCATCCAAGAAAACGCCTTAAAGGGAAATCAATTGTCCGCGAAGTCTGCCTAATTACTGGTTGATCATGTTCACAATGTGTTGGTGGTGGTGGCCGATTAGTTCTATTTGAGGAGGAAGACATTGTATGATTGTATTTATTTAGGGTTTATAATTGGGGAAAAATAATGGGGGAAGTATTATTATAATAAGGATGTAGTGGAAACTAATGTTTAAATAAAACTTTTGTGAATAAGCGTTTCATAAAACTGATCTTTTACGACTCAAATATCTAGTGTCCTATTATGGTGTATCAAGTTTTGATACCAAGTATGAAAGTGTCATACTAACTAATGTTTAAAAAAAACTTTTGTAAAAAAGCGTTCTTAAAAACTGATGTTTTATGACTCAAATAAAGAAGTGTTCTATTATGGTGTAGGATAATAAAACCACAACAAATAAGCGTACTATAAATGTTAATTTAAAAGACACAGGTGTCAAGGGTCCTGTTAATTTTTGTTCAAATAAAACTTTTGCAATTAAGCATTCTATAAAACTGAATAAGCATTATAAAAAGTGGATGTTTTACGACTCTAAAAATATGTGCCATATTGTGGTGTATCATAAACAAACCATTATGAATAACCGTTCTATAAAGGTTAACGTTATAAGACGCTTGCGAATAAGCGTTTTAAATAATTAATGTTTTATGACTTATATATCAACTGTCCTATTATGGTGTATTGTAATAAAACCATAATTAATATGCATCCTTTAAGGGTCCTACTAAGTTTTGTTATAATAAAACTTTTTCAAATAATCGTTTTAAAAAAATGATGTTATAAAACCATTGTACATAAGCGTCCTATAAAGGTTAACGTTATAATACCCACGTGTCAAAGGTCCTATTAAATTTTGGTATAATAAAACTTTTTGTGAATAAGCGTTTTAACTAACTGATGTCTTACGACTCGAAACTCAAGTGTCCTATTATGGTTTATTATAATACAACCATAATGAATAAACGTCTTATAAAGGTAATTTATTAGGATCCATATTTTAAGTGTCCTATTAAGTTATATGATAATAGGACCACAAATCATCGACCATCCTATTATATACCTTTTTAGGACATCGCCTAAGTAGCATATATTTAAAAAGGACCCTAAACGCTCATATGTCCTATTAAACAGTTTTTTAGGACTCCATTATCATACCGTCCCACACAAAGGGTCCTAAAAAGCCACTTTTGTTGTAGTGCAAAAAGATCCATATGTAATAATTCTAGGCACCTAGTAGTGGATACTATATTCTTAGCTTTGTGACTAGCATGAGCTTGTTTTCCAATTTTACATGCATCACAAAAATGTTTGTCATATTTTAGATTAGGCAAGTTTCTAACTAATTCCTTAGAGGCCAAAGATTGTATTTGTTGCATGTTAGCATGTCCTAATCTCCTATGCCACAATGTGGAGTTTTCGTCTAGGGTCGTTAGGCATATCCTATCTTCAGGTTTGTTTCCTAGTTTCATAACATATACACCTCCTTTCCTAATACCTCTACCTATAATTTTTCCATTCTTAACTATTTCGCTATCTTCTTCGGAAAAGATAACTCTACATTTATAATCGCATATTTGGCCTACACTAAGTAAGTTATATATTAAATTATTTACATGTTCAACATTTTCAATAGTAAGTGAGTCTTGAGAAATCGTACCTTTGCCAATAATTTTTCCACGCAAGTCACTACCAAAAATAACGTTACCTCCGTTGTATGCCTTATATGTAGAGAATAGATTTCGGTTCCCTGTCATGTGCCTCGAGCATCTACTATCCTTGATCCATTCGTCAGGCTCCAAGTCAATTCCAAGGCATATTTCATCGGTTGCTTTTGCCATGAAACACTTTTCTTCTCTTGGTTTTTCCACTTCTTCTTTGTCACTATCACTCCATGTTCTACTAACAAATGCACCTTGATTATCATAACTCGGCGGCTTTAGACATTCACCAACGAGATGATTTGGACTTCCACATCTAAAGCATTTTCTTTTCACGTAATTGTCACTTCTATTTCTTTGGAACGATTTTCTATCGTCATGTGATGATCTAGTGAATCTTCCTCGTCTCTTGAAGAATTTCTTGAATTCTCTTACGGCCATTGCATATTCTTCATCTTCACTCTCGTCACTTGAGTCACTATCATCACAAAGTTCCTTTTTAGCTTTTAGAGCAACGGATTTGACTTGTTCTTTCTTGACTTTAACCGTTTCCAAATCTTTTCTTATGATTTCTTCATGGACCTTCAAGTTGCCAATAAGCTCATCTAGTGACAATGTCATCAAATTCTTTGATTCTTCAATAGCCGTGACTTTAGCTCGCCATTTCGGATGCAATGCCATAAGAAATTTCCTAACACAATTTTTACTAGAAAATGTCTCATCAAGTGCTTTTAAACTTGTGATAATAGTGTTAAATTTAGCAAAAGCATTATCAATTGATTCCTCTTCCAGAATCGTAAATTGTTCATATTGTTGTACAAGAAGATCTATTTTGTTATCTTTAACTTGACTATTACCTTGGTGAGTGATTAGTAAAGAATCCCAAATTTCTTTTGCGGTTTTACACATAAAAATTCTTTCATATTCTTTGTGTGGTAACGCATTATAAATAACCATTTTAGCCTCATTATTTTTTGCTAGTTTCTTTTTCAAATCATCATTTTGTTTTTCAAAAGCTACAATTTCATCCATTTTAGTTTCAACATTATATTGAATAGGGGGAAAATCACCAAAGGTAATAATATGCCAAAGATCAAGATCTTTTGATTTCACATAGGTTTCGAATCTATTTTTCCAATATAAAAATCCATCACTTTCAAATAGTGGTGGTCTTTGCATAGATTGCCCTTCTAAATATTTTTCAGATTCCATAGATCGTTACAAGTTTTAAAATACAATCTATTTTAAAATTCTTGCTAGACGTGGCTCTGATACCAATTGTGGAAAACTAGAAGGGGGGCTTGAATAGTTTTACGTCTTTTTAATTAGTTGTAAAATGAGTTTTAGTGTTTACTTAATTTTTTTTAAAACTTAGATTCGATAATATGTGATCTCAAGTATTGCACAATACAAACAAATATCAATACGAAATATATAACAATGATAAGTAATGAGATAAGTAAGAGATGGAAAGATCGAACCGCGAGACAAGAGATTTATAGTGGTTCGGCTACAAGGACACCTTCCTTGCCCTACTCCACTCCCCGAGCACCTAACTCGAGAGTTTTCTTCACTATATCAACAAGCTCCCTTATGGCGGAGAAAACCTTACACACCAATTTACACACCAATATACACACCAATCTACACACCAATAATCACACCACAACACCTTCACACCTAAGTCACAACTTCTACACACCTTCTTCAAATCAATCTACTTCACAACTACCTACTTCAACTCTATCTTCTTCACACCAATAGATTTCCTAGCTTTTCTTCTTCACACCAAGCTATCAACTAATCACACAATCTATATCTAACACAACTATCTACAAGCAAATATTCACAACAATCTTCACAAAGAATATGTAAATAATCTTGATGATATACCAACAACTTGGATGTGGAGATCACAACAAGTTGTAATACTTCTTGTCTAGGAAGATAGAAGTATTCTTCTCTTGCACTTGAGAGGATGGAAATTGGATCACTTTGAAACAAAGAATATATACACTTATGATCAAAGGATGAGAGAATGGAGAAATAGATTTAGATCAGAAAGTTTAGAAGTGCAAAAGGTGAGAAAAATCTGAGGGATGAATCAGTATTTAAAGGGGGGGGGGGGGGAAATACTGTTCTGAAGCGTGCCGGTCCCCTTAATTGTAGGCCGGTCCCCTTAATGATTAAGGGGGCCGCCTAGTAAAATTAAGGGGGCCGCACTCCTGAACGTTTCAAAAATTTTCTGGATAAAATTTGCCCTTTTTGGTTGGAAATTTGAAATCATATTTTTGTGGTTTAATAAAGCTATACCAAAAATGATTTACAAATATATATAAAATGTTAAAATCATTTTATATAATGTTATGTATTAATATAAAATTTCCTTTGATCATGAAATGTAATAAACTCTTTGTTTATTCATACCTTAAGTGATATGGAAGCAAAGACAAGTATTAAGCACCAAAAACTTGTTTATGTCATAAGTTTTAGATTAATGAGTTTATGCTTTGTAATCATCAAAACATAGAGACATTGTTAATATGCTAACAATGTTTTAAGACATTATTTATGTCAACAAAATGACTGAGTTTTTTTTTACACACAGGGTTTGTGTTTAAACATCTATCCATTGTGTTGTACCATTTTTAAACAATGACTGACCCAAATACCTTTAATGGGTTCAATTTTTTGTATTTGTACTCTAGTTGCTTGTATCGAGCCCATCCTTTTGGGTCAATATTAGCCTTTAAAATTTTTAGCAACTTCACTGTTAGGAAGATGTGTATAGGTTGCTCATATTAGCATCATTTAGTTTATGTTGTACTAATATTTTCCTTAGTCATTTAGTGTATATTTTATTAGCTCTCTAATGTCGTCGAATCTACTTAATTAATAAGTATGTTCATGACATTTTATTTGAGCGATAAAAATGATAGTAAGAACATGTTTTCTAAGGACTTAAAGCTCAATTATAGTGGAAGATCTATGTAACGATTTTTGGTTTTGAGCTTTAATGCTTTATTTTCAGGATACCGGTTTATACAGGTTGGTGTTTGATCAAACACTAACCTGTATAAAACGGTATCCTGAAAATAAAGCATTAAAGCTCAAAACCAAAAATCGTTAGATAGATCTTCCATTATAATTGAGACGTCTTCAATGCGAGAATGATATAGTGTGGACTGTTCATGACATGTCACACTCCTTCATTATCGCATTCAAGATGAGTGATGTTTCTTAGACTATTTTCTTTACTAAACATCTGTAACGTTTCATCTCAATTTGTTAAAAAAGATAAAGTTAGTGTGTAAGGGACTAAATGTTAATGCTAGTATAATGTTGTACTGATGTTGTTTTGATCTAAGCAGTCTATGTTTAATGTAGTAAGCTTTACTATGGTTTACTTCACAATCTTAATTCTTTTTTATTATTATTATTTTTTTTAGGTTGTTAATGCCCGGGTATAGAATTTGTTTCAGTCAATTGGGTATAGTATTTATGAAAGTTTATTCTTTCTAATTTACTTGTTTTTGGTGTCGTCAAGTTGGGCATTATGACATTTTAACAAAACTAATATTTTCCTTAGTTATTTAGTGTATATTTTATTAGCTCTCTAATGTCGTCGAATCTACTTAATTAATAAGTATGTTCATGACATTTTATTTGAGCGATAAAAATGATAGTAAGAACATGTTTTCTAAGGACTTAAAGCTCAATTATAGCGGAAGATCTATCTAACGTTTTTGGTTTTGAGCTTTAATGTTTTAGTTTCAGGATACCATTTTATACAGGTTGGTTATTCTGTCATTTACTTTTTCGATAACTATATTATTTCCATTATCAACTTTCTCATAGGAACCAGACTCCATTACTTCATGACCATCAACACCTTTTTCTTCAGTGGCCAAATGCACATCGACTAATTTCACACAATCTTTATCAGTTGTCCTAACACAATCTTCATCACGATCTTTTAATACCTCACCACTAAAATTATCAGTTTTGACACAAACATGGCCATGACAACCTTCAACATCCATATCAACATTCTCATCAGAAACAGACTCCATTACTTCATCACCATCCACACATTTGTCTTTGGTGGCCAACTGCGCATCGACTAATTTGACACAATCTTTATCGTTTACCCTAACACAATCTTCATCACCCTTGTAGTCATCAGCCCTCGTATCTTTCACATGTAAGACACCATCACATTTGTTCTCGTCAACATCCATGTCATCTGTCACATCATCTTTACCACATGTATCTTTAACATGGCCCACACCAACATGCCCATCGCCCATGTTCTCTTCAACATTACCATCACGACTTCCCGCATCTTTACCACATGTATCTGTAACATGGCCCACACCAACATGCCCATCTCCCATGTTCTCTTCAACATTACCATCACGACTTCCCGCATCTTTACCACATGTATTTGTAACATGGCCCACACCAACATGCCCATCTCCCATGTTCTCTTCAACATTACCATCACGACTTCCCGCATTAATTTTTTCTTTATCCGAACCATGCTTGCTTACTGTCTCAACGACAATACCATCTGTATTAGTAACATGCTTGCTTACTGATACGTCCTCGTTTTGATAATGATTATCAGTAACATTCAGATCTGCATTGTTGTCTTTATTGTTACAAATATGGGCATCACCGTCGGTGTCGTAAGCAGTTACGGAATGCGATGGCGAATCTACCAAATCAGCAAAATCATCTTTATAGATCCCCTGTTCAGAAGAAAACCTAAATTGAATAAGTAACTGAATATTAGCAAACAACTATTAAGTGAGATTTCTTATGCTAGTTTATAGTTACATGAATAACAAATTGAGAAAAGCGTATATTTAAATTAGTTACGTTATCAAGTTAGATGTGATCAACTGTCGTAAAAGGAGAATTCGGATGACATAGATTCTCAAGTTGTGACATGTAGGATGGGTACGCGGCAGGGTCAAGATAATTAAGCTTTCCATCATCGCCATTAACAGAGGAAGGGCATGTTGATTTGTCGCATGATACATCATACATTGGGCAGGTCTGTAATTAAAAACTTATTAGTAGCTGGGTTAAAAATTAAATTTTAAAAAAATGAAATATTACGCGGAATATTACCTGTTCAACATCATTGTTTACCATGTTCTCATTTTCGGCGTTACCCTACAAAAGGGGCTTTGAATAGGTGTCAAAGCCTGAAATAAAATAAAAATGGTGTTTGAAGGATGATTTTAACAAAAATTTTAAAAATGAACAAACAGAATAGGCACAATCTGATCCAGAAGAAAATTAGTGGTACAAATTACTTAAGCTACTCAAATTACACTCAGAATCATACACTAAACACAGATACAAGCTCATATGCACAATTGCAGGCTTCAAATGCATAAACAAACCCCTGTCTCAAACAGGCCAATGTACAAAAGCTATAAGCTATCAGTTTAAACCTGAATTGACCAGCTTATGGGGGCAAACTATTGATTGAACTACTAAGAACTCAGAACCCAAGTACAGAATCCATAAGCTATCTGTTTAAACCTCAATTGACCAGCTTATGGGGGCCAACTATTGATTGAACTAAGAAATGATAACTGTTTTTTACTTTTGATTTTAACTACAACTTTGACCAAAATGAAACAATATCTTATCTAAATGACTACTGTAATTATGATAAGCAATTATTAATCTAAATTAAGCTACCTAAATATTATTGTAACTAGCTATAATGTTTATGCAACCTAACAATTACTAACAGTTAAATATTAATGTTTATGCTACCAAAATATGTTTTGACCTTCTTATATTGAACTACTAATTTTTATGCAAGCTAGTAAAGACTTAATAATACCCTAAGTAATGTATCTAAGCAAATAACAAACTCTGAAACATTGTCCACTACAACAGACTACTCAAATCCAAACACCCTTTAAGTAACTGTGATTAAACTAGGTTTCAGATTACAGGGCTTAATATGCTACAACTGATGCTCAAATTTTAACACTTATCAGTCCTAAAAGATAATAGATGCAGTGAAAATGAACCAAAGAAACAGGAACACAGAATCCAAAACAGACACAATACCAAACAAAACCAAACACTCCCTTATCTGTCAATATTCACTACACTAGAATGAGACAGATATTACCATGGCATCTTTGGAATGAAAATCTTCATTCGCAGTTTCTTGTGGCTCTGGATTGCCATGAAAAATATTTGAGCTTTGAATAGATGTCGAATCCTGAAATAAAAGGAAAATGGTGTTTGAATGATGATTTTTTAAAAAAATTTAAAAATGATTAATAAACTAAAAAATTATAATCAATAAACGATTATAAAGTGTGTATAGGATATTACCATGGCATCTTTGGAATGCAAATCTTCATTGCCAGTTTGTTGTGGCTCTAGATTGGCATGAATAATATTTGAGGTCTGAATATGTGTCGAAGCCTGAAATTAAAGAAAAATGGTGTTTCAAGGATGATTTTTTTAAATTTTTTAAAAATGATTAATAAACTAAAAAAATTATTATAAATAAACGATTATAAAGTGTGTATAGGATATTACCATGGCATCTTTGGAATGCAAATCTTCATTGCCAGTTTGTTGTGGCTCTGGATTGGCATGAATAATATTTGAGGTCTGAATATGTGTCGAAGCCTGAAATTAAAGAAAAATGGTGTTTCAAGGATGATTTAAAAAAAATTAAAAATGATTAATAAAATAATAAAATAATTATAAATAAACAATTATAAAGTGTGTATAGGATATTACCATGGCATCTTTGGAATGCAAATCTTCATTGCCAGTTTGTTGTGGCTCTGGATTGGCATGAATAATATTTGAGGTCTGTATAGGTGTCGAAACCTGAAATTAAAAAGACATTTATACACGCTTTTATGGTGACCTAAGATTGTTATTATCAAATTGTGGTATAGATTAAAAAATAAAATTAAACCGCTGACCTCTGGATGATGTATGTTCAAAGCTTTCTCAACAATGGCAAGCCTTTTTTTAACATCATTGAATACTTCAACATTCGATCTTGATTTACCAATCAAATGAACTATTGTCTTCAACGCCTCAACCTCAGCAACTAATTTAGGTACTTCGGTATTTGATTCTGCTGCGGCTGTTGGAAGCCCTCCATCTGTTGCATCGTTGAGCTCTTCTGCTGCATTGTTGAGCTCTTCTGCTGCATCGTTGAGCTCTTCTGCTTGTACCTCAGTAACAAATAATTTTAAAATATTTAGGAGATGTACATTAATAATTTATATCTTATAAGCCTTAAGGGTCAAACATAATGTTTTGAAATTTAACAATCTACCTCAAAAGGAACTTCTGATAGTCGAGGAACGGCATCATCTGAAACATCAGCGACATTTGCTACTTGTCCAAAATATGTAGTACTACGCACAAAGCGTGGGTTCAACTTTTCATCATTAGTCGGAACAAGTTCCACAGGATCCGAACCCTGTGTAACAAATTTTTTATAAAAGGTCAAAACCAAATATATATATATATATATATATATATATATATATATATATATATATATATATATATATATATATAAGTCCTAAATTAGTAAACAAATAACACATAATAATGACAACGAATACCTGACCAAACAGTATAGAATAATCACGTTTTCGGAATGTTTTAATCTTTAACCAAGAAAGACCACCTGGGATCCTATTAGGGACTTTTTGAAACCATTGTTGACTATTGGGATAACTCTCAAGAATCCATATCTAAAATTAAATAAAACAATGAATCTAAAGTTATTTTTGGTACAAGAAAACAATCACAAAAAATTACACAACTTGATTTAAAAAAATCATACCTTAAAAGCCCAAATAAATCCACAAATATTATATGTGGCAGTTTTATCTGGGGTTACTGCCTGCTTCTTCTTGTAATACCTTTGATAATGCTTAGGAACCAAATTGGCTAGACTGGCGTACAAACGTCTCCACAAGTACTCTCCCCATGGATAAGCATTCCAAGCATTCAAATCCTCAACGAGCTGCAAAAATTCATTAGGTACATTGTACCAAGGTCCACGACCGGTAAATATGACCTCAACACATATCAAAAGACAAACCCTGACAGCATCCTCAGTTGGCAAAGCATCAAATACTTTATCGTTGTTCAAAATATGTAAAAGCTCATTCCCTTTTACGGTAACCTTTCTATCAAACTGCTTATGAGGGAAGATTCGCAAGGCAAGCGGGCTACGATCAACTACTACGTGGTCAGGCAAAGGGCCAAAAAGAAAACCCGTCACCAAAAGAAACTCCTCACGGCCAAAGCGCAACAAATTATCCCCAATTCTATATGTAATGGGTGGACAAGTATCAAGCAATTTAGGAATATATACCTGATGCTGTAAAACGAAGTTTAGGAGATGGTTATCATTTGAATGACAAGGGGGAATAGCCAACCATTGCGCGAATACACTTTCCTGGAACAGGCTAATTCAATTTTGATTCTTTCCCAACTTACTTTTAATCTTTTCCAGCAACTCTAAATTGGAACGAATCGTTA
Organism: Artemisia argyi; assembly: GCA_030686995.1. Classification (NCBI taxonomy): domain Eukaryota; kingdom Viridiplantae; phylum Streptophyta; class Magnoliopsida; order Asterales; family Asteraceae; genus Artemisia; species Artemisia argyi. The sequence goes on along the minus strand of CM060684.1, from coordinate 16,830,729 downwards.
CCTTTGCATGAAAGTAGCCGTCAATATTTTCCATTTACGCATTGACTTATTAATAATGTGGGGTTTGAAATTTGTATACACAAATTTAGGGTTAGGGTTCTAACGTTTGATTTTGATTTGAATTTTGAGTGGGAGTAGGTGTGGAAAGGAAGTTTGGTTGTGAGTTTCTTGGTATTTGAAAATTTAGAATATACAAAACGGTTCATTATGTTGGGGTTATAAAAAAAGTCGCTCGGATGTTTGAATATCGCTCAGATATTCTAATTATTTCGCTGGATAATTAGGATTAAAAAAGTGTGTTAAAAATCATTTAATACGAATTATTATTAAAAAAAGTTGTTGAAAAGGTACAAAAAGGGTTGATGTGAAAAGTACAAAAATGTGACATATTGTCAGTAGCTTAAAACTTTTCGCTAGTACGCTCGGCTTTGGGAAGGTTCAAAAAGAATAAAAAATTATTTATCGAAGTTTGACTATTTTGGAGGAAAGTGACAAAATAGAAGGTCGCTCGAACTTTTGATAAGTCGCCTGTGATAAGTAGCACAAAAGTATCCCTTACACATTATGATTGGGCACTACTTTTGGGGTGCCACATGTCGATCTTATGTCAACTTCGCTAGTCGCTCGGGCCATTTCAAGAAACCAACCTACTTAGGTACACAAAAGCCCACCACTTTGAGCGACTGGTCTGTTTGTAGAATTGCCCCTTTCCCAAAGGCTAACTTGACCAGCATTGATATTGCCTATTGATTTCCTGACTTCGTGCTTCTTTCAGGAGAAATTATTTCAAAACAATTCTCTTGAATACGCTTGCAGTGCAAACCTCGTGTCACCTAATCCAAACTATTTAGAGCATTGGGTAAGTTAACCCCGAGTTATCCCATAACTCACCGCCACGTCAGCGTTTAAGGTGTTAACTTGGTGCGTTAACTTTAGGGGGCGATAAGATAACTCACCTGAGTTATGCCATAACTCAACAAAAAAAAGGTGAGTTATCCCATAACTCACCCCCTCGGTAAGATAACTTAGTGAGTTATGCCATAACTCACCCCCTTAATGCTGCGTTAAGGGCATAACTTGGTGAGTTAAGAGCCATAACTCACCCCCATAACTCACCCCTTCGGTAAGGTGACTCACCCCTTAACTCGGCTGCGTTAAGTTATAACTCACCCCTAAATGTTAACTTACGGCATGCTCCACAGATTACCATTACACTATATATACCCGGTCCCCACCTAGACCCACAACCTTAGTAAAAATCTAATACTAACCGTAGTAAATTTATTTTTACCAAATAAAAGTTACTTTGACCCTATGCTCATGACACCCATTCACACTCGTTTCAATAACATTTCAGTAGTCTTTGTTCTTGCCAGTGTCTTCATTCAATGTCATCACCGACAAGAGAAACACGAAACCCAGCCGGTTCAGTCGGGTTGACCCAGGTTAGCCGAAACCCGGCCGGGTCAACCCAGTTTTGCAATCGTTGATTTTGTGTGGTTTTACCATGTGACATTCAACCAGCATTGCGCAAAGTTCATTTTTTTAGTATCTTTTGGCTCTTGAAAAAAATGGGTACTCCAAACTTTATATTTACAAAGGTGTGGCTCTTTTCCATGTAAGGTCTCTATTAGAGGTGAAAATGAGCCGATCCACTCGTGAAAAGCTCAAGATCGGATCTGTAAAAGCTTGAACAAGCCAAGCTTAAACGAGCTCGAGCCTAAATTTTTGGGAGATCTAAATAATTGTGAAGCAAGAAAAAAAACGCAACCACAAAACTCCGAGCTGTATAGTAACTTGTTTAATACAATATTCAAAATTTGGCACTAAGCTCAAGGTGGCCAACAAGGTCCTAGGATGAGACCTAGAGTTTCGGTACCATGTTATTCAAACTTTTGCACTAAGAGTATCTTCAAACTACAAACACTTTATAATGAACATAAAACTGGTGTAGAATATTAGTATTTGATAACAATTAGTTCAGCCTAATAAATATCCCACATAGAAGAAAGAAGTGAAATCTCATTTGGTTATATACTACAATTTAAGAGAACAATTTGTTGAGAATGCTATCATGTTTTCGGTTACATGATGCACTTGGAGTTTATTATATTAGTTATAAAATAAACACCTTTTTCATGTGACTGAAAATTGATATAAAATTTTATACTTTTGATTCGTTGTGTTATGTTGTGTGCAAACAACAATTTATCAAAATATCAACAAACGTGAGGTTTAATTTGTCGTGAGACAAATAAACGTGAAGTAATACGAGTAAACCATTTAGGAAAACGATTACCTCGCAAAACTAGTGAAAGTGATATTCAAATTGTGAGACCGGGAAGTTATTTCCCGGGTGGTACCCCAACGAGGTGTGAATGGAAAGCTTCGAATGAGATTGGGATTAAAATCTTGTATGATTGGAAAGGTTATTTGGTTTTATGATACGTTAAATTAACGAATTTGAAAATTAACGAACGAATGTAAAAGCAAACTAACCTAAGGCAACCAACAATCTAACAAATTCCTAAAAACTACGGGAAAACATAATTAGGTATCGGGAATCCTAAAACGTAAATTAAACTAGAAACGTGACGTTTATTCAAAAATTACGCGAGTGCGCGAGATAAAACGTGAATTTTATACTACGAAGGTCCTACGGGTTTCTAATTAATTTTCTAACGTACTAAATGACAAAAGAAAATTTTTTGAAAAAAGAAAATTAATTTTTTTGACTAAAATTCTATTTATAATGAGTTAAAAACTAAATAACACAAATTAAATTCTAATAATTAGATTACATTTCCTAAAAATGTGAAATTTTTTTACAAAAATCCTAAAAGTTAAAGCTAATTTTTAAAAAATATAAAAAGTTGTGGTCTAATGTGAAAATAAGCCAGAAATAAGCTAGAAAAGTTGTTAAGCTTAAAATGATTTAATGCAAACAAAAAAGGGTATATATTAAATTTTGCAAGATACAACAGAGCAAAGACCCAAGGGCAAGTGGTGTTTGTGTTGTGTGTTGTGTCGTGGGCAAACAAGAGGTCTGGGGTTCGAATCTCCCCCAGGCTTTTTGCAAAAACTTTATATATATTTTTTACTTTTTCTTTACGTCTTACAAACACAAACACAAGCAAACTCACAGATTTCAATTAACAACTCCTTAACAGTTCTTTGATTAAAATCAGATTCAAGCCCATAGTTTTCAAAAAGCTTTTGTTCCTTTCTTTTTCTTTTTGAGACTGCCCAGCCAATCAACTAAGCCAAATAAGCTTACACAAGCTTATTGCTTGTATCACCCAAACAACACGATGAATAGCAACAAAAGATAATAACAACAAGATCAAAAAGATCAACCATAAAGAACAAAGTAGCAGCAGTTAAGAAACACAAACTCAAACTCGAATGGGTAGCTGAACACCAGATTACAAATGAGCCTAATCTATCGAAGGAATTAATAGCAATTATACCAACAACAAGAAACAACAATAGGTTCCAACAACAAGAACAACACAAAGAATTAAAGTTAACAAGAACAACAACAAGAAACAGCAGCAGGTTTAACAACAAGGAATCAAAAAAACTTAAACGTGTACTGGTGCAACTGTCACAGCAGTCCCAAAGGGCCAGCTTTGAGGGGTAAAAATGAACCTCGAACAAGCTGACAAAGCCAAACAATTACCAACTCTAATGCGACACCCTAACAGTCTTCACAAAGCACCAAAAATTAAACCTTTAGTTCATATATTGACCAAGTTTAGATCAAATGAAAAACGGGTCAGAAAATTGGATGCTGGATTCAGGGCAGGTTGTGCTTGACAGTCCCACTTAAGGGCTCAACTTAACGTACCAAATCACCTTCAAACCTCAAAATCCTTTTTGATTTAGGTTCACATACTGGAAATGATTCCAAAAACTCAAAAACTTATCACTTTTATCCAGAAACTAAACTTGTGCACCCCTTTGAAATCTTTGCCAATTTGCCTAGTTAAGAAAATTTTGACTTTTCTATATTCCTAAAAGTTTACTAATTTAATTTTTGATTGACTTTAGCTTACTGAAATTGATACATTACCCCTAGATGCAACTAAATTAAACAACCTAAACTGATTTCACTTCTACTTGAATCCTAAATTTCACTCAATTCCCCACAGTTAGGCTGCAAGGAACAATTTTGCAAAGGGTTTTTACTTCTTAACTTATAACTACCAATTCCAGAGTTCTAACTATTCTAATTTGACTCTAAAAGGGATGTCTAAACTGGTTTAATGCACTAAAATCCACAGGAACTAAATATAAAATTCTAATCCAAACACCCCCTCAATGGACTGTTTTCAAAGGTTTGCAAAGTAAACTACTGATCTAACAATACTAACTTACTAACTTATATAAGATAAAGGCAGACATGAACAAACTGCAAGCAACAATATCAAACAATGATCATCAAACAACAACCAAAGAAAAAAGCCTACTTGTCATCCAAGTTGTGAGACTGCTGAGAGCTGATAACCCAAGTACCAAGAACCTCCTAAATGCCCCCATGGGCTCTAAACCAAACTCCCATTCTGCTACTGCTGGTTCCTTATTCTTCCATATTTTTTTAGTATCTTTTCTGGATTTTTTTTCTTTTTCTTTTTCTCTTTTCTTTTCTGAGTTTGTTTTTGCAGAATTCAAATGAAATTTTTATAAGTGACAAAAAACATGTGATAAAAGGTAAGAAACTTAAATAGAGACTTGAATGACCTTAAAATGCAATTTTCATTAAACTTTGAAATCTGAGATTACAATTCTGAAAACTAAAATTTTTAAATTAGAAACTACAAAAGAAAATTGATAAGAGATGAGATGCCCTCAGGCTTACAACAAACTGCCTATTTATACTAAAACCCTAGAGGTAGGTACACATTAAGCTCCATTCTTGTCTTTATCTCTGGTGTGTTTCTTCAGTGAGTATAAACCATCAAACCATGATCCTTGTGCTTTCTTGAAATGATCCCAGCCTTTGGATTGAAGTTCCAATGATCACAGCCCTTAAACCTATTTTGGCGCCCGTTTGATGTTGTGGATTGCCAACGTGGCAAGGTGGTAGGTACCATTTGTGAGGAGGGGAGGAAGGTAGTGGGATTGGGATATGGAGTGGAGGACAAGGGGAGGGATGGTGATGGTTGGGTTTGTATGCTTGTAGTCACGGGGGAGGGGGGGGAATGAAGCATTTTTTGGGAAGAAGATGAAGTACTGTGGAGGATTGACCGGTTTGACCACCCCACTTTAGTTTTAATAATAATCAGTATTGTGGAATAGGCCTTGGGGTTTGTTGGGTGGGTTTGTAAGTTTGTTTTGGGTTAACAAATAACCAAGGGTCCGTTTGGTGTTGTAACTTATCAATTCCCAAGGACCAAACTTGCAAAGTTGTTGAAGCTTGAGGGTAAATTCTGCCAATTATTCCAAAGTATTATAAGGACTAAACATGCCACATATTCAATTCCCAAAAGTCCTTAATGTGTAATTTCCAAAATGAATTTCCCGAGGACCAATTTTGCCAAATTCCAAACTTCAGGGACCAAACTTGTAAATTTTCCAAAGGTTTTTACCCAAAGACCATTTATGATTTATTTTGACTTTTAGAGAGCAAAGGTTGACTTTTCTTTGAAATGACCTACCAGGGACTAGTTTTGTAAAACTTTGAAAGTTGGGGGACTGAAACTGCCAAATATGCCAATTTTGTTCGTTTTTCGTTTGTTTTCACTCGTTTTGCATCAGAAACATATAAAATACGATCTTTGGGATTTTCTTCGTATTTTGGTGCGTTTTTGAGTGTTTTTAATCGTTTTGCAGTTCAGATTTGACTAAAAATGATGAGTATTTACACACTCATCAATCCCCCACACTAAACTATTGTTAGTCCCTTGCAATCTTTTTGAGAAAAATTAATGGATTTGAAGTCTCTTTACCAAAAGCCATCACTTCTGGAGTAGTCGGATGCTTTGGGTTCAAGTAAGAGTTATGGTCCATCCGATGACCATGTGATTTTTAGCAAACCACCAGCTTTCAACGGTTTTGATTTGTCTTTATCAGAAGCCGTTTGCTCCTGGACTAGCCAACTCTTGATGGAACAGTCAACATATTGGTGAGTTGATTACCAATTATGGTTTTTCCACTGCCTTTACCACAAGCCATAATCTTGCGGGCTAGCCAACTCATTAGCTTTTGAGGATATGGGGAGTTGAGGAACCATACAATTTTTGGCAAATTGCAAGCCATCAACGGGTTTGAGTTATCTTTACCAAGAACCATTTGCTCCTGGATTAGCCAATCCTTTAGTCGTTTAGACACGGCGAATTGATAACCACAAAAAATTTTGACATAAAGTGAAAAAAAAATTTAAAATTTTGGCAAAAAACGGGGGTACTAGACGGTATAATTTGATAAAATTCGCTAGAATTTTCCCCTCCCCCACACTTAGAGTTGAATATTGTCCTCAATATTCAAAGTCCCGGCGATTATGCCGAAATTTTGAATGAAAGACGAGAATATTAAAAGCTAACTGTGGGAACGTCATTTGTTATTTTCCACTTTATTTATACAAACACACAATTTTTTTTTTAGAAAGATATATACATCTCGAATAGCTGCGGGGGGTGGCCGCTCCCCCACACTAGGGTGTTAGAAAATAGAAGGAAATCAGATACACGGGTGAAAACCCATGTCGTTGCTAGTGTTTTTGTTTATCGAGTCGCTAGCCTGACTCGATCCCCGAATTCATTGGTCCATGGGGAAGCAAGATGTGGAAGAAACAATCTCCATCGGACTTTCATTCCAGATATTTTGATAAACATATGAAGCACGAGAAAGTTCCACTCCGATGAGATAATCGCCGGTATTCAAATAGTAAAAACTAGTGGGAAGAATACCGGGGTCAAAGATAGTGTTCTCACTCCCGAAGGAATGAGAAAGAAGAGAGATCACACAAAATGTGATGAGGGGAACAAAGACATTGGAATCTTTGTTCATGAACTTGAGCTTTCTTTGCGAGATTGGTAAGCTCATAGAAATCCCGGGAGGGAGGGTAAATTCATCGTTAAGACATTTCTCATTATAAAATACATCTTTCCCCGGGTCATGATCAACATAATCATGAGTGAGATCATTGTTGAGACGGAATAGAGGAGATTCACTTTTCTCCAGAATTAAAAGTTTCTCTGACGAGATTTGTAACTTGAAATACTTATCGGGAGTCTTTTTCATTGGAAAAGGAGTTTTTACATCATCGAGTATTCCTGGATTGAATACTTTGTTTTCACAAAAAAAATGATGCTCAATGGAAGACTCGGAAGGGGAGAGTGAATTACCCTCTAAAAGAGAGAAATCATGAGAAACAATTGACGGTTCATCAGTTATATTTTCCATTTTTTGTTTCTTATCATCAAATGTTTCGTCATCACAAGATTCGCCATACAAAAGATTTTTCCATTCATTTTGATTGGCTTCAAAGTCGAAGAGATCATCATCACTTTGAGAATCGCTAAGGTTGGAGTTAGGATTAATTGATGGATCATGATACAAAAGACTTTCAATTTCTTTGAGATCGGATTCAAAGTCAAAGAAATCATCGTCACTTCCCGATGGAAGTGGATTGATGTGAGCGAGTTCATCGGAGAACTCCTCAAGAAGAAAGTCAACATTAGAAGTGGTACTGCCACTACTAGGTTCTTTGGATTTAGGGAACATAGAAGAATGACCATTGGAGGAGAAATCAATGATATCGATGCTTTTAACCGAATGTTTCTTATGCTTGGAAGCATCAGTGTGAAAAATCATTTTTTCATTATCAATCCTCAAGGTCAAAGTATTCTCATAATGATCAACTAAGGCTTTTGCTGTACGCAAAAATGGTCTCCCTAGGATGAGAGGAACTCTCGGGTCAGCTTCATAATCAACCACCACAAAGTCGGCTGGGAAGACAAACGTTTTCACACGAACAAATACATCTTCAGCTATACCGACTGGGTGAGTAATAGAGCGATTAGCTAACTCTAAGGTCATACGAGTCGGTTTGAGTGTTCCCATTCCAAGTTGTTCATAAATTGACAAAGGCATGAGGTTTATGCTAGCCCCTGAATCGGCTAGAGCATTAGAAACCTCTTGATCATCTTTCAAAGAACAAGGAATGAGAAATTTTCTAGAATCTTCAAGCTTCTTGGGAAGCTCTTTGAGAAGGACTGCTGAACATTGAGCATTAATCGGTGTTTCAGCAAGTTCAAGCAATTTTTCTTTATTGCTAATGAGATTCTTGAATGTGGAAGCAAATTTCGGCATGTAAAGAAGAGCATCCGCAAAACTAATGTCGAAGTGTAGTTTTTGAAAGATTTCAAGAAACTTCTTCATTTGGATATCCGTTTTATCACGGAGTTTTTGATCATTAATCCTCGAAGGATATGGAATTGAAGGCTTAGAAATGCTCTTTGGAAAAACAAACTCAGGAATTGACGTTTGGACGACCGAAGGTTGGACGTGTGCGGTACTTCGTGGGCTTGAGGATTGCACCTTGTCCTTTGTCGCCTTAGGTTCACGTTCCACTACCTCAGGAGGAGAGGTAGATGAGGTAGTGGGAATCGCGGGTCTATCATAAGAAACACCACTACGGGTTGTGATCGCCTTTACTTCGCCCTTCGGGTTGGCGATCGTGTTGCTAGGTAGCGTTCCCGATCCCGAAGGTCGATCATTTAAAGATTTCTTTAATTCAGAAATTTGACCGATCAACAACCTGTTTGTTTCTTCTTGAGCTTTCATAAATTGTTTCAATAACTCATCGGTGGGTGATGGAGTTTGAACAACGGCTTGATTTTGAGGAAAATTTTGAGCTCGATTGTTTTGATTGAAACCTTGATTTTGAAAATTTCCATGGTTTTGATTACCATGAAAATTGTTTCCTTGATTGAAATTACCATAACCTTGGGTTCTATTCAAGTTGCCTTGATTTTGAGAACCTTGGTTGTAATTTCCCCCTTGATTTTGATATTGGTTCATAGCCTGAAATTGGTTTTGAACATTCGGGTTTCTTTGTTGTTGATTTTGATCGAATCGATTTGGATTATTGGGTTGAGAAAAACCGGGTGGACCACTTTGATTGTTAGCACGGTAATTTGATTCCATTTGAGGACGGTATTGGTTACCTCCTTGATTAGAACTACCGGCTATCGCATTAACTTCAAATGGATTGCCATCGGTGGCAGTACAATTGTAGTAAGCGTGTGGACCACCACAAGTAACACAAGTGTCAACCTTTTTGACTTCAGCAGGTTGAGAAGAAACTTTCTTTGTTTTGGTGAGAACCAAAGCACGAATAGCTTCCGTGAGCTTATCAAGTCTAGCATCGGTGCTAGATTGAGCCACGGGTGATGAGGAAGAAGGACCAACATTAACTTGTGAAACAACCGATTTGCTTCGTGGAATGCGGACCTTAGACTTGTTTTCAATGATCATCAAAGCATCTTTGTTGGTTCGATTCAAGAAGTTACCTCCCGCAGAGGCATTAAGAGAGTCTTGGTCTACTTGGCTCACACCATTATAGAAAGTGTCGAGTTGCATTAACTCGGAAAAACCGTGATGAGGACATTTACGAAGCATGTCCTTGTAACGATCCCATGCCTCACCGAATGATTCATCAAATTTTTGAGTGAATTTCATGATCTCATTCTTGAGGGCGGTGGTTTTAGATGGAGGAAAGAATTCGTTCACAAACTTCTTTACCAAATCTTCCCACGTTTCAATCGATCGAGGGGGTTGTTTGTCGAGCCAATTTTTGGCCGCCCCATCGAGGGAAAACGGGAAGAGAAGAAGTTTGATAGCTTCCTCAGGGACATTTTTGCATTTGATGGTAGACGTGATTTTGTTGAACCATCGAATGTGATCTTGAGGATCGTCCCTCTCGAAACCATAGAATTGACGCGAGGTGACTAAGTTAATCAACCCCATCTTAAGCTCGAAATTGTAAGCCACGATGGCTGGAATGATGATAGCATCTCCGTAACCCTCGATGGGTGCTTGGAGAAGCTCATTCATAGTGGGCTCGGCCGCCATGATGGGAATAGTAGGAAGCTCGGGTTTGACTATTCGATTGGTACGTCGTCGATTACGCCTTCTTCTTGGAATGTTATTAAGCGATTGCAAAGGACTTGTTGACGTAGACGAACGTGTGCGCATGCACCAAAAAAATATCAATTAAAACATACCACTTTAACGACAAGGGAACTTAAACCAATAATCAAGAACGCAAGGTCGACCTCTAAAGAAAAACGCACAAAGGAGCGGGAGAGAAGAATGGATCTCTCACTGGGCGAAGTTCATTGGATCGCCACATACCGTTTCGACTCCTCTTAAAGTGTGTTTCTCGTTTAAAAGTTTTCCAAAACGCAAGTGATACAAAGGCAAGTTTTGATCTTTGGTTTGGGAACTTATTATGGTCACACCCCCAGTTGGTAGGTGTTCTGCCTTGGTTTGCGGTGGTAAGATTTTAATGTTGTATTTATTAAACAAAGAAACGGGAAAATCTTTTTGTGTTTTTCTTAACTTTTATAGATATAATACATATACTAGAAACAAAAAAAATTTGGTTTTTTATACGTTTTATAAAAGCGTAACTTCTTGCGAAGGTTCTACAAGACTAATCGTCTAAACCTTATCGAGACTTTCGACACACAGCCTCCCCGGCAACGGCGCCATTTGATTCGTTGTGTTTTGGTGTGTGCAAACAACAATTTATCAAAATATCAACAAACGTGAGGTTTAATTTGTCGTGAGACAAATAAACGTGAAGTAATACGAGTAAACCGTTTAGGAAAACGATTACCTCGCAAAACTAGTGAAAGTGATATTCAAATTGTAAGACCGGGAAGTGATTTCCCGGGTCGTACCCCAACGAGGTGTGAATGGAAAGCTTCGAATGAGATTGGGATTAAAATCTTGTATGATTGGAAAGGTTATTTGGTTTTATGATACGTTAAATTAACGAATTTGAAAATTAACGAACGAATGTAAAAGCAAACTAACCTAAGGCAACCAACAATCTAATAAATTCCTAAAAACTACTGGAAAACGTAATTAGGTATCGGGAATCCTAAAACGTGACGTTTATTCAAAAATTACGCGAGTGCGCGAGATAAAACGTGAATTTTATACTACGAAGGTCCTACGGGTTTCTAATTAATTTTCTAACGTACTAAATGACAAAAGAAAATTTTTTGAAAAAAGAAAATTAATTTTTTTGACTAAAATTCTATTTATAATGAGTTAAAAACTAAATAACACAAATTAAATTCTAATAATTAAATTACATTTCCTAAAAATCTGAAACTTTTTTACAAAAATCCTAAAAGTTAAAGCTAATTTTTAAAAAATATATAAAGTTGTGGTCTAATGTGAAAATAAGCCAGAAATAAGCTAGAAAAGCTGTTAAGCTTAAAATGATTTAATGCAAACAAAAAAGGGTATATATTAAATTTTGCAAGTTACAACAGAGCAAAGACCCAAGGGCAAGTGGTGTTTGTGTTGTGTGTTGTGTCGTGGGCAAACAAGAGGTCTGGGGTTCGAATCTCCCCCAGGCTTTTTGCAAAAACTTTATATATATTTTTTACTTTTTCTTTACGTCTTACAAACACAAACACAAGCAAACTCACAGATTTCAATTAACAACTCGTTAACAGTTCTTTGATTTAAATCAGATTCAAGCCCATAGTTTTCAAAAAGCTTTTGTTCCTTTCTTTTTCTTTTTGAGACTGCCCAGCCAATCAACTAAGCCAAATAAGCTTACACAAGCTTATTGCTTGTATCACCCAAACAACACGATGAATAGCAACAAAAGATAATAACAACAAGATCAAAAAGATCAACCATAAAGAACAAAGTAACAGCAGTTAAGAAACACAAACTCAAATGGGTAGCTGAACACCAGATTACAAATGAGCCTAATCTATCGAAGGAATTAATAGCAATTATACCAACAACAAGAAACAACAATAGGTTCCAACAACAAGAACAACACAAAGAATTAAAGTTAACAAGAACAACAACAAGAAACAGCAGCAGGTTTAACAACAAGGAATCAAAAAAACTTAAACGTGTACTGGTGCAACTGTCACAGCAGTCCCAAAGGGCCAGCTTTGAGGGGTAAAAATGAACGTAGAACAAGCTGACAAAGCCAAACAATTACCAACTCTAACGCAACACCCTAACAGTCTTCACAAAGCACCAAAAATTACACCTTTAGTTCATATATTGACCAAGTTAAGATCAAAAGAAAAACGGGTCAGAAAATTGGATGCTGGGTTCAGGGCAGGTTGTGCTTGACAGTCCCACTTAAGGGCTCAACTTAACGTACCAAATCACCTTCAAACCTCAAAATCCTTTTTGATTTAGGTTCACATACTGGAAATGATTCCAAAAACTCAAAAACTTATCACTTTTATCCAGAAACTAAACTTGTGCACCCCTTTGAAATCTTTGCCAATTTGCCTAGTTAAGAAAATTTTGACTTTTCTATATTCCTAAAAGTTTACTAATTTAAGTTTTGATTGACTTTAGCTTACTGAAATTGATACATTACCCCTAGATACAACTAAATTAAACAACCTAAACTGATTTCACTTCTACTTGAATCCTAAATTTCACTCAATTCCCCACAGTTAGGCTACAAGGAACAATTTTGCAAAGGGTTTTTACTTCTTAACTTATAACTGTTAGAATATAAGTATCATGACAATCATATAAACAGGTAAACACATATGCGGAAGCGTAGGAACATATATAACACATAAGAGATTAACATAAATTAAATAGGAACGTACCGTGGTGATTCTAGCCCGAACAAGAATCAAAAGCAATTGTCTTTAACAATATGAAGAACCCTAATTAGGGTTTATGTGAATTAGGGATCTATAGATTAACCCCTTACCGTTTTGTTAATCGATCCAAGATGTAAACAAAAGTATGTTTACACCACGTTCTTGTACACACGTACTATAACGAATTAAAGAAAATGCTAGTTTAATATTACACAAAACAATTTTAGTTAAAAACAAAACCAATGGACCGAATAAAACAAATCACCAAAACAATTGTGATATTGTTGCTTTTGTCGACCACTGAAGTCAAAGGGAAAAGAAAACATTAATATACTATACATGTACTTGCAAGACATGTGCATGTATGTATATGTCAGTGATTTATGTCGACAAAAGAGAAAGCAGTAAAGTAATGTTATGTTTAATGATGCATTATGCGTACAAGAGACATCATCAAATAAACCTTCATCTTGCTTTTATAGGATAACAAAACTTAGGGAACAAGTTTAGGGTTCACCATTTTTTATCCATGGTCCTTATCTTTGTATGTTAGTCAATTTTTGCCAATTACTAACATTCTTTATTTGTTTTGTGTAATTAATAATTAAATATAACTTTTTATATTAAATTATTAAACTTTAATTCTCATACGTAAAGTGTGCAATCTCGTGGTCTCGAGTTCAATACTAGACATATACTTATTAATAATTATACACAAACTCCAACAGCTCCCACTTGGATATCTATTAATAGTATAATGACATTGGTTAGCGTCTAGCAACACGCCAATGCCCCTAGTTCAACTCGAGGTAGGTCTCCTGGAAAAACCTTTAATGATTCATCATTATTATTATCATCCTTTTGTTTCTAATACTACGTTAATAAAGATATGGATCTTAGTCATTCTTTAATTAACAATTCTGTTTCTCGTTGTTTATAATTGAGCAAGATTACCAAAACATCTGAACGTATTCCAGATAGACTTTGGGCGTGCGCACGCAAACATCTTGTCAACCCTACGAGGGGCCCAGCAATATTAAACTTCAAAACAAATTTGAAGGAACAAATTCTTTCTTGACTACAAGAATAACCCATGAACTTTGCAACACTTCTGAAAACAACCCTTATAACTCCCTGTTACGGTGAGCGGTAGATTGCTTCACAAAAATGCACTACATCCATGACTCTTATATGGTATCTCAAGTCTGAGGATAAAAAATTCATGATTTACTTACTGACAAGATCCATAAAGTAAAATCATGTAGTTGGGATAAGTCTTATATATTCAATTCATTGAATATCATGTGAAATTGGTATGTCAACGCATCAATATACTTTCAAGTATATTCTTAACCAATACTCAGATTTGTCTTAGTTTAATGATATTCCCATATCATTAATCGACAATGGACAATTTAGAATAATATTAGTTATTCACGGATTTAAACATGCAAATATAGGACACAATTTATTATTAATGAAAACAAACGTACTAAGTACTTTGATTCATTTATAAATAATAATTGCTTAATATCCTTTATCCAAATACCAAAATAGATCAATGCATGATTATACCGGTTAATGAATTTTCCTCAAGTAATAACTTGAAGACAATTATGCCTCAAGTAATGACAATCATACCTGTTGACAAGGCATTATTTCATCTAACTATGATCTATCCGAATTTTGAGAATACTTCTTTCAAGAATCCAATAATTAAAATTCTTGTATGTGTAAATCCAACTATCTTGATATAGCCACATAATTTTTCATAAATAGTGTGATATCCTCAATCACCAACTTATGACAATCAAACTTTCAAACCTTTTAAAGTTTAAAGTATTCTAATTCTTTAATGTTTAATGCAACTATGCTCTTAGTTGAGCACAACTACTTCTCATGAAATCCTTTATGACTAGTTATTGAGTGTCATCTCAATTAAACCAGCATCATTGTATATTAAACACAATATGCTCTTTAAAATTTTCGTAAACTTAATATCCATAGTGTAATGTTTAGGAGTTATTCCAGGTTGAGGATCATTATTCTAATTTCAAACATTTTCCATTAGAATATCTATTACACAAGTTATATAATAACCTTTAATTGGATATCATATTGTCAAATCATTTAAGCACTTAAGCATGATACAACAATAATACAATGCACATGAAAATCCTTCAGTCAAACTTAGATTTTTATTCATGTACTATCTTTACAAATATGTATATCCATTTACTAAATGATATATCATATTCTATTAGAATCATTTACCGCACATGTTTATTAAATAATAAACTTTTGTTCCAAGGTTGTATGTTTTATTTTCTAAATCTTTCACTTACAGTTTCATTCCAAACTAAGTCTTAACATTTCACTTATATGGAATGTAACTTCTTATATGTTATACAACATATATGATTTAGTAAATCAAACATAATACTCCCACTAGCTTTCAGGAATACTTAGAAATTACCTTATTTTAATTATAAACCTAAACATAGATTTAATAATTTATCATAAGAATAATTTCCTAGATGCATGCATTTATCCATTCATGGATTATTGCACTATGTACACTTCCAAAGATTTTCTTGAATTCATAAACTCCTTTTGATTACTTATCGTCCTCGCTAAAGTAATTATTCAAGAAAGAGTTTTTGATATTCATTGTCAAATTTCATATTCATATAAATATGACAATTTACCATCTTTGTATCTTTAATGTGCTTAGGAAAGAGTATTCAATCATAGTTAATTGCTTAAGTATGATTAATAATCTTGTCATAAGACATGCATTAAGATATGTGTACAATTTTGTCCATATGATTATTTCACAAAGATTTAAACCACTAGGGTTACATCATCTTTGAATAAACTCATCATTCTCTAACTATTAAGAATTAAGATAAACCAAATTTTCTAAATTTGAATATCTTTATGAACAGCATCTATAACATTCATATTATGAGCAATTTACCCAATTCATTATTTTGGTAATACTACATCATATAATCGTCAGTATATTCATTAAATATATGAGATATCCAAGTGGATCTATGAATGATAATTCCATCATCTTGAGGTTTATCATTTACATGTTAGGCCTCATCATGATTTTAACTAGTGTAGTTTTAGAAGATTATGTATCTTGTAATTCTATCTTTTCAAGATAAAATACTCCCACTTGCCTTTAGCATTATATAGAATATAAGTACTTAGCAATTAGAGCAACAATCCAATTTTCTCTTTTAGGACTTTACAAATACGCATTGATAGCTCTTTGTTAATAACCTTCACATAAGTAACTTAACAAATTTAGAACTTCAATTTTATGACTTAATGTGATTCATCACATTTCATAATTCATTAACGTCTTATTAATCTTCTAGGAGTCTAATTGAGTATATTGAAGCCATACTCAATTTCTAACCTTGATAACTTTTAGAAGAATAGAAATCATAGTTATCTTCAATCAAACAATCTAACAAGAGTTTGATTCCCTAACTGAACGTACCATCTATATGTGGTATTTCAATTAGAATTAATATTGTAAGAAGATCTAACAATATATATAAGATAACCATATTCCTGTTGGCATACCTATTTACCAACTAAATCAACTTAATGGTATAATAGTATTTACAAGCCAATTGCATGCTTTATAACCCAAGTACTTATTAATCAAGTCACTTCATATTTATGTCTTATAAAACATAAACTTGTTATAATCCCACTATACGTTATTAATCATTGATCAACTCAATGACTTCTTGTATATGTCTTAATTAAAAGACCATAACAAGCTAACGTCTTACTTAATTATAAGCCTTGTAATACTTAGAAGACTTCATATTTATAACTATACAATAAAGTATAAACATGTATAATTAAAGTAATCATGAATACCATCATTTGGTTTCAATAATATTTTCAAGTTAACACACTACTTTATTTATTTATGTCATTCTAATAATACATAATTATTGAAGTAGTATTATATTACTTCATGCATTTATGTCATTCCAATAATACATAAATATTAAAGCTGAAGTAGTATTTTTATTTGACACATATGTTCTAATAGATGTCTAATTTAGAAACAGTAAATTATCCATGTTGGTCTCACGCATACATGGAAATTCACCTTGTTGTTAATATTCAGTCTGCGTCTCACGTTTACTAAATTTTAACACCAAGTGTTTCTTAGATTAGATGTATTAATCTAATTAGAATTATAATCTCTTACTTTGCAGTTAAGAGAATCTTTTAAATCATATTCTTATGTGTTGTACTTTGCACATAATGAAGATTTCTCCCACTTGTGCATGGTACAACACCATGTATCATATAAACAACACGCACGCGTTTGTTAATGTGAACAATATGATTTGTGTCATTAACATAACTTAGTAGATATAGAGTTTACTCAATCAATCAAGGAAACGTACATGACTATCCTTGAAAATATTAGTGTCTATATTTGGAAAGTAATTACTTTGAGATATTCAAAAGATAATCTAAGTTACAATCAAGACAATAAGTCTTGTAACTCCCACTGAATTAGAGAATATAGTAATAATCCCTTATTCAGTAATAAAAACACAATACTCCCACTGAATTTGACAACATTGTAAATGTTTCATTAATCAGTGAAAGGAAATAGTGTACTTGTTTACTTTCCTACATCTTTTAAGAAAACCTATTCCAACAATTATATATAGGTTATAAATGGATGTATTCTACTACATAAATGTGATTCATCACATTCCAAACTATTAACTTGAAAAGGCTCGGGCATGCAATTTCTTCCTGTATAGATCTACCATTCCAACAATTGTATGTAGTATCTTTAAATGGTCAAATCAAAACAACTAGATAAAATCATCTAATTTCTCTTTTTCCATTATGCAGTAATCAGTCTAGCTTCTAATTTAATAACTCATAAAGTGCAAATCATCTTATTATTAAAGTTTGATATGAGTTATGTATTTAGAATTTAGACTATTCTAATCATCCTATGAAAAGAATAGGATTAAGTCTCACACTTCTCCTAATGGAAAGAAGACTATATTTATTCTTTTTGTAACATTGACTCTAACCAAAAACCCTAACGGGTGTAGATCAATTAAAAGAATATCATACGTTTACGGTTTTGAGTTGCATTAATACATTTAAAGAATTTACAAAATTCAATTTTAGTATTTTCGATAATTTATATTTCCAAGAAAATAGAATACCCAAGGTTACATTCATATAACCAACTAATTTCTTGAAAATCTAGGATCCAACTTTACATAGATTCCACCACATCAGTTGATCTGCTAGTGGTGAAAGTATAAAAGATGGTAATCTGTCGAACAATAATTGGCAAACACTTTTCCAATTCCTAGATCATTATGGGATTTACATCAAATTGATTCATCAATTTGTCATGTAAGCATGTTTCATCCCATCTCATGCCTTAAGCTCTAGGTCTCACGCATCAACTTAATTAAGTCGTCTATCTTAGAAACTGCAAATTCTCCATGTGTGGTCTCACGCACACTCGGAAATTTACCTTGTCATTAAAATTTAGCCTGCGTCTCACGTTTACTAAATAATAACTTCAAGTGTTTCTTATAGTTAGATGGCATGTAACTTAAATTTTAGGGTATAAATTTTTGATGTGTCAATCAAAATTATGTACAAAGATGCATGCACTCATCTTTATAACATAAGTTTTCATAAAAACTTTTTATATCCGATTCGTGAAATTAATACACAAAGTTTTACTTGAGGTTTATGTCAAAACCCTAAGATGACTTTCTACAACATATGATTTTAAAAGTAATCCGTTTAAGACATATTCAAGATTGTGATAACCAAGGCAGACTCTAAGGCTCTTTTCAAAGCCTTCAAATCACGGTTATGAATATCATCTTAAAAGACTTAATTTTAAAAGCATACTTGCACAAAACATCATTCAAGCAAAAGTTTATGGATTCAATCTCAAAATAGTAATAAAGTTTGAATTTTGCTAGTCTCGCCTGGGAGCTGATTACCGTGCGAATCGGACCACGATTGGCAATAAGACCTTGCAAGATTCTTACTTTATCACTTTAGGGACTCACAATTATTAGTCCGTATTAATTTTCTTTATGAAAACAACCCTTTTATTGCTTACAACAAGTCCAACCGAAAAACAATAAAACAAGTATCAAAGAAAATCAAAACAACCAATAATAAATAAGTGAAACAATTAGCCACATGCAATCCGTATTAGAAAAGATCCTAATAAAATCAATTCTAGGTATAATAATGCATGTAATCAACTAAGGCCTTCTCCTCTTGATGGAGGCGAGTCACATACATTGACGAATCAATTGCGCAGGCCAAAGCTAAGAACACACCACATAGCATATATTAATTGATTTTAATATATTTATTGGAGTCTTCCCCAATTTAAGATCTATCTTACAGGTGATAAAAAACAAGATCCATGACGAACATGCATGTAACATCACGGATCAAAGCATAACAATTACCAATTAAGTCAAGGATACGCCCAAATAACACATAAACATGTAGGCAACCTAGGGTTTCTAATCCAATTAATTAATAAAACCACAAACCCTAATTAGGGTTCATGGAATAAATTAACCCCCCCCCCAAAATTAGGGTTAGGGTAAAAAATAAAACCCTAGATCCAAAACATGTATCTAAAACAATCAAAAATTCATTTTTTATGTGTTTTATGTAATCAATTACATGTTATAGCAAGCTCGTGATACCACTGTTAGAATATAAATATCATGACAATCATATAAACAGGTAAACACATATGCGGAAGCGTAGGAACATATATAACACATAAGAGATTAACATAAATTAAATAGGAACGTACCGTGGTGATTCTAGCCCGAACAAGAATCAAAAGCAATTGTATTTAACAATATGAAGAACCCTAATTAGGGTTTATGTGAATTAGGGATCTATAGATTAACCCCTTACCGTTTTGTTAATCGATCCAAGATGTAAACAAAAGTATGTTTACACCACGTTCTTGTACACACGTACTATAACGAATTAAAGTAAATGCTAGTTTAATATTACACAAAACAATTTTAGTTAAAAACAAAACCAATGGACCGAATAAAACAAATCACCAAAACAATTGTGATATTGTTGCTTTTGTCGACCACTGAAGTCAAAGGGAAAAGAAAACATTAATATACTATACATGTACTTGCAAGACATGTGCATATATGTATATGTCAGTGATTTATGTCGACAAAAGAGAAAGCAGTAAAGTAATGTTATGTTTAATGATGCATTATGCGTACAAGAGACATCATCAAATAAACCTTCATCTTGCTTTTATAGGATAACAAAACTTAGGGAACAAGTTTAGAGTTCACCATTTTTTATCCATGGTCCTTATCTTTGTATGTTAGTCAATTTTTGCCAATTACTAACATTCTTTATTTGTTTTGTGTAATTAATAATTAAATATAACTTTTTATATTAAATTATTAAACTTTAATTCTCATACGTAAAGTGTGCAATCCCGTGGTCTCGAGTTCGATACTAGACATATACTTATTAATATTTATACACAAACTCCAACAATAACTACCAATTCCAGAGTTCTAACTATTCTAATTTGACTCTAAAAGGGATGTCTAAACTGGTTAATGCACTAAAACCCACAGGAACTAAATATAAAATTCTAATCCAAACACCCCCTCAATGGACTGTTTTTAAAGGTTTGCAAAGTAAACTACTGATCTAACAATACTAACTTACTAACTTATATAAGATAAAGGCAGACATGAACAAACTGCAAGCAACAATATCAAACAATGATCATCAAACAACAACCAAAGAAAAAAGCCTACTTGTCATCCAAGTTGTGAGACTGCTGAGAGCTGAGAACCCAAGTACCAAGAACCTCCTAAATGCCCCCATGGGCTCTAAACCAAACTCCCATTCTGCTACTGCTGGTTCCTTCTTCTTCCATATTTTTTTAGAATCTTTTCTGGATTTTTTTTCTTTTTCTTTTTCTCTTTTCTTTTCTGAGTTTGTTTTTGCAGAATTCAAATGAAATTTTTATAAGTGACAAACAACATGTGATAAAAGGTAAGAAACATAAATAGAGACTTGAATGAACTTAAAATGCAATTTTCATTAAACTTTGAAATCTGAGATTGCAATTCTGAAAACTAAAATTTTTAAATTAGAAACTACAAAAGAAAATTGATAAGAGATGAGATGCCCTCAGGCTTACAACAAACTGCCTATTTATACTAAAACCCTAGAGGTAGGTACACATTAAGCTCCATTCTTGTCTTTATCTATGGTGTGTTTCTTCAGCGAGTATAAACCATCAAACCATGATCCTTGTGCTTTCTTGAATGATCCCAGCCTTTGGTTTGAAGTTCCAATGATCACAGCCCTTAAACCTATTTTGGCGCCCGTTTGATGTTGTGGATTGCCAACGTGGCAAGGTGGTAGGTACCATTTGTGAGGAGGGGAGGAAGGTAGTGGGATTGGGATATGGAGTGGAGGACAAGGGGAGGGATGGTGATGGTTGGGTTTGTATGCTTGTAGTCACGGGGGGGGGGGGGGGGGGGGGGGGAATGAAGCGTTTTTGGGGAAGAAGATGAAGTACTGTGGAGGATTGACCGGTTTGACCACCCCACTTTGGTTTTAATAATAATCAGTATTGTGGAATGGGCCTTGGGGTTTGTTGGGTGGGCTTGTAAGTTTGTTTTGGGTTAACAAATAACCAAGGGTCCGTTTGGTGTTGTAACTTATCAATTCCCAAGGACCAAACTTGCAAAGTTGTTGAAGCTTGAGGGTAAATTCTGCCAATTATTCCAAAGTATTATAAGGACTAAACATGCCACATATTCAATTCCCAAAGGTCCTTAATGTGTAATTTTCCAAAATGAATTTCCCGAGGACCAATTTTGCCAAATTCCAAACTTCAGGGACCAAACTTGTAAATTTTCCAAAGGTTTTTACCCAAAGACCATTTATGATTTATTTTGACTTTTAGAGAGCAAAGGTTGACTTTTCTTTGAAATGACCTACCAGGGACTAGTTTTGTAAAACTTTGAAAGTTGGGGGACTGAAACTGCCAAATATGCCAATTTTGTTCGTTTTTCGTTTGTTTTCACTCGTTTTGCATCAGAAACATATAAAATACGATCTTTGGGATTTTCTTCATATTTTGGTGCGTTTTTGAGTGTTTTTAATCGTTTTGCAGTTCAGATTTGACTAAAAATGATGAGTATTTACACACTCATCAACTTTCATTAATGTGCAAAAGCTACAGATTACCAACAAACTTACAGATTTGTCCCAGATTGATTAACCAACTAATTAATTACCATATTTAACCATAATTTTGAAAGTTTACTTCTAATATTAACCATTTTGCCACTTGACATATTCCACGTAGTCCTTAACGGGCAAACATTTGACGTCGTTAGTCCCTCCCCCACTAACGCTTGTTAAGTGTTTTTTGAGTAAATTACACCGTTTGTCCTTGTGGTTTGCGTTGACTAGCGTCGTTAGTCCCTTGACCAAAAAAACTACACCGTTCGTCCTTTTTCTTACGTTTTCCTCCATTTTTTACATTTTCATCATTTTTTTTTCGTTTTGTCTGTTTTTTTACGTTTTCGTCTGTTTTTTTACGTTTACGCCTGTTTTTTTACGATTTTATCCATTGTTCTAACGTTTTCATACACTTTCATCCATTTTTTTACGTTTTATCCATTCTTAACCGTTTTTTTCGGTTTCGTCTGTATTTTTACGTTTTCCTCCATTTTTTATGTTTTCATCTGTTTTTTTCGTTTTTGTGTATATTTTTACATTTTTGTATGGTTTTTACGATTTCATCCGTTTTTTTCGTTTTTATCTGTTTTTTTTTTTAAATTTTAGTCCGTTTTTTTCCGTTTTCGTCTGTTTTTTTACGTTTTCGTTCATTTGCATATGAAAAAAACAGACGAAAACGAAAAAAAACAGATGAAAACGTAAAAAAACAGAGGAAAACATAAAAAAACAGACGAAAATGAAAAAAACATATGAAAACTTTAAAAAACGGAGGAAAATGTAAAAATACAGACTAAAACGAAAAAAATGGATGAAAACTTAAAAAAAAACGGAGGAAAACGTAAAAATACAGGCGAAACAAAAAAAACGGTTAAGAATGGATAAAAACGTAAAAAATGGACGAAAGCGTATGAAAACGTTAGAACAACGGACAAAAACGTAAAAAAACGGATGTAAACGTAAAAAAACAGAGGAAAACGTAAAAAAAGAGACAAAAACGAAAAATAGACAACAACGTAAAAAATACTGACGAAAACGTATTAAAACGGAACTTACGAACATATTAAAAAAAAATTGCACTGTTCGTCCTTTTGGTTTGCGAAATGACTAGTATACCCTCATGGGACTTCAAGTGTAACAACACTTAACAAGCGTTAGTGGGGGAGGGACTAACGATGCCAAACATTTGCCCGTTAAGGACTACGTGGAATATGTCAAGTGGCAAAATGGTTAATATTAGAACTAAACTTTCAAAATTATGGTTAAATATGGTAATTAATTACTTGGTTAATTAATCTGGGACAAATCTGTAAGTTTGTTGGTAATCTGTAGCTTTTACCCTTCATTAATATCTGTATTAATTTAACAAATATTTTTTTATTATTATTTGGTGTCACTTACAAAGGTGGTACTCCTAACTTATTATTATTATTATTATTATTATTATTATTATTATTATTATTATTATTATTATTATTATTATTATTATTATTATTATTATTACTATTATTATTATTATTATTATTATTACGAAGTATTATTATTATTATTATTATTATTATTATTATTATTATTATTATTATTATTATTATTATTATTATTATTATTATTATTATTATTATCACTTTATTGAAAAACAAATAGGATTTTACAAGAAATTAGTGGGGAGCCGAGAAACTAACTAAGCTCCCACACCTTTAGCTACAGCAAAACCAATCCTACTAAATATATATGGAGCCGCACGTGCTCCAATGTCCTGGGTCATAGAAAATCGTCTGATGCGCTTTAATAAGTTCACTGCATCCTTTTCAAGTTCTCCAAAGGAAGAGAATGAAAAGGGGAGGAATCCATATCCGATATCCGCGCATTTAGCAGCATATTTGACACGTTTACGCTGTGCGGCTTCAATAACCGCCCGACAGGGCATAAAATCAACCATACACGAACGTGTCAAAGGTGACGATCCTGTAAGATCAACGCAAACATCACGACCACCATCCCAAGAATAAAGTAATATATCGGCCGGACGTAAGGTTTTGTCCCTCTCTCCACGAAGCCCAATATCTACCTCCTTCCTAACTGAAACTCCAGACCGAACACATATATCAACAAGAACATCACGCACAACATT
Organism: Artemisia argyi; assembly: GCA_030686995.1. NCBI lineage: Eukaryota > Viridiplantae > Streptophyta > Magnoliopsida > Asterales > Asteraceae > Artemisia > Artemisia argyi. The sequence continues at coordinate 16,806,438 of CM060684.1, read as the reverse complement.
GTGCCGATGTTTAATACCAACTAAGCCTGCGCACGATACAGCATGATCTCCAAAAATATCCCCAGGAAAAACCTTAGAACAAGCTGAACATGGCATCTGGACTGTAAAAAGGGGAACACCCAACCGGTAACACAAAACACATCGGTAAGTCCTGGCATTCATAGTCTGTCCCAATCCGGATATCGGTGCCACCCTAAGCCAATCTGACGTATAATCCTCTTTTAATGAGTTCCATAAAGCCATCTGTCTAGAAGATAAGTGGAAAGTGGATTCAACCGTTTGGGCAACACGCGCGAAATGTATATCTGCCAATTTCTTCATAAGTTTGGGGGCAGCGATTTCACCAGGGTTACTCATAAGGTCAATATCCATATTCACATTAAATGTATATAATGCATCATCAAAAGAAGGACCAGTCGACACAATACTAGAACTACGGAGAAGCTTAGTCTGTAAGCTGACAGATTGAAGTCTAGAAGCAAGGAAGGCATAGTTCAAGACATCACCTGCAGAATACACACCCAGTCCCCCGAGAGCAAAAGGTAGGGTGTCGAGTCTCCATTGCCAATCACCAAACCCAGGTCCAGAAGCAGTGACAATACGTTCCAAAGAAGAGCGAAGTGCTGCATCAAAAGAAACCTGAGCACTCTCAAAGACCCGAGGAGGACATGTGCGCATAGCAAAATACAACTTGGAAATACCAGCACATGCACGCAGTAGCAACAACTCACACTGAGGATTATTATTATTATTATTATTATTATTATTATTATTATTATTATTATTATTATTATTATTATTATTATTATTATTATTATTATTATTATTATTATTATTATTATTATTATTATTATTATTATTATTATTATGTTCTTCCACGATGAGAAATCATGTTCTTTTCATCCTTGGGCAATATATGGGAGTGGGAGGAATTAGTTGCTAATCAAATAACCCAATAACTACAGATGCAATCAAAATAAAATAACAAAAATGAAATAAACTAATTTAACTAGTGGTGTGAGCAATATATGGGAGAATTATGTTTACTTAGATTTCACTACTCCCTAGATATCTTTTACAGGTTAATTACTTGTTACAGTTGTGTGGATGACGGGTTGTATTCCTTAATACCATTCATGGGGTGGCGTACTTACTTCCCCAATCCTATAAGCTCCTACTTCACTCCTATGTCGAGCCGGCTAAGAAGCTCCTAACATGGGATCACTAGAATTCGCTCATGCATTAAATACAACCATAAAAACCTAGTACACATCGGTTCATATTTCTTAAGACGTTCAAGCAAGTTACACAATGGAGATCTGCCAGTTTTCTTAAGCCTAACATTGAAATCATTCATCCATTACAACTATAAACAAGCAATCAACCTATAATCAACATCTAGGTTTCATTACATCTAAGCAAACACACAATAGATCTAGCCTAGCATGTTATAATTAAGACAAGTGTAAGATATATTCAAACAACACATAGACATATTGAATGAATTGGAAGAAAACTTTTCTCAATTGAACATGAACGGTTTCAAGGGGTGAAGACCCTTGAAAAATACTGTTACAAACGAGCTAGGGTTTATAAAGTTCGACCCTAATATTCTCCACACAAGTTCCTCTCTTAATGAATGAAAAATAGAAAAGTATATATAGATTTTGTGAGGTGACGACGTCAAGAGGAAAAATCTGACGCCGTCATCTCGCCGCCAATAAAGTTCTCGGACTGCCTAGATCCATAGCTGACGCCGTCATGTGTAACTCTGCTCTGGGCCGTCACCAAAATTACTCTTGACGCCCTTGTTCTGACGCCGTCACGTTTTCTCTGGGTCGTCATCCATTTTGCTCTTGACGCCGTCAAAAAATCCTTCTTGACGCCGTCAGGTACTGTTCCCAGCAAGGAAAATTAAGACTTTGCCGTTTTCTTCACTTTTATGCTCCAAAAAAGTCCAAAATGCTTCTTTTTTCAGAATTCACTCCCAAAGTACCTAAAATTACAAAAGGAACGATTTAGGGCAATATTTGATCAAATAAATTCAATTCCGGGCTTAAATGACCCCCTAAAAACGGTTCATTTTTCGCCTCATCATTAGCCCTCTGATTCAAACGCCTAATAAACTACACGTTTACACTATTACATCTGATTCAAACGCCTAATAAACAACACATTTACACAAAAAGTTACAGCTCTTAGGCCCCCTAATAAGCAATCCCACACATGCCCTAAATGTTAAGCTATTACTTAAACCAAATCATAACCATTAACCAATCTTTTGCGCATACATGCAACCTTCCAACTCAAATTATCTAATGCAAGTCACGAATCAAAAACATTAATAGGTATCTTATCAAGTAATTATTTGATTTTACATACCTTCTTCAGGCTCTCTATCATCAGACACTTATATAAGATTCGACTCACTTATGTTTATCTAGAAAAGATGGATTCATGATTGGCAAATCAATCTTTGAATTTGATTGGTTTGGTATCTGGGATTGAGATTTGTTTTGGGAAGGAGGATTTAATTGGTTATGTTGTAGGGATGGTGGATTCCGTGATTTTTTTTATTAATTTACAAAAGATGCCTATAAGTATGAAAAATAACAAAAAGACCCATGTGTATTATTCATTTTTTTTTATATAAAACGTTTTTAAAATTTTTTTTTGGTAAATTTAGAAATAATCGAACTTTTTAAATTTTTAACAAATAAAAATAAAAATTTAATTAAAAAAAATTTTACCTAAAAAGGAAATAATTTTTTTTTTTTTGAAATGGAAAAGTTAATTGGTTATGTTGTAGGGATGGTGGATTCCGTGATTTTTTATTAATTTACAAAAGACGCCTGTAAGTATGAAAAATAACAAAAAGACCCATGTGTATTATTCATTTTTTTATATAAAACGTTTTTTAAATTTTTTTTTGGTAAATTTAGAAATAATTGAACTTTTTAAATTTTTTACAAATAAAAATAAAAATTTAATTAAAAAAATTTACCTAAAAAGGAAATAATCTTTTTTTTTTTAAATAGAAAAGTCCCCACTAAGGGTTTTATTGTATTATATAAAAGATTAACCGTATTTAAACTCGATAATGAACAAATAAATGGTGTGCAAAAAATGTAAGAGTGAGCAGGTGTGTATACATTCACCAGGAAACATGTAGGTATCTACGTACGTTCATGGACGGACCTACATGTATGTTAGGCGTGGCACGGGCTACACCCGATCTTAGGTCACGAAGTGTAAAAAGATTTCAAAACTACCATTTTTCTGGCATTTGCGACCCTCAAATTTTTTTTTTTGCTACATTCATTTCTTACAATGTAACTTTAGTTAGCCCAATATTTCTTTATGCAACATCCTCTTAAAAATCATGGGTCCGTCCCTGCATACGTTATTATGTATTTGATAGGATAATTTCAACTATAAATTGCATCCCACATAGATTAAAGAAGTGAAATTTTCCTTGTTTATATACTATAGTCTAGTTGTCATACAAGTTGAGAAAAAACTGCTAGATTTTCAAGTGTATGGTTAATGAAGTTTACTTATAATCTTGAACAATATAAACCTCATCATGCATAAACTTGAAAATATAGCACAAATTCTTAAAATTTTAATATAGTTTCTTGCTTAAAAAATGGGCACTCCAACATTTTAATTACAAAGATTTAGTTCATACTTGAGAGAATATCTCATAATTAATAACAAAATTTTAGCTTTGCCACTGACAATCGGAGTAGCTCCAAAATATACACTCTATAGCAAACCGATAACTTGTATCAACTAATTCCAAAAATATGGTTTTCTGCTACGGTTGATTCATTTCTTACATAAGTAGAAGTTTAAGAATGTCATAGGTTTGATTAGGGGTACGTACAGAGTTAAGGTGTTTAAAATCTCTTTCAACTTTTTGATATAACACACTCAAAATTTTACTCTAACTAATACGGAGTACTAAAAAAGACACTATTAGTTTTAATTTTAATGATAATCAATTAATCATGGAGACCCCATTGTGGACGTGTTTGTGAAAATGACAAAAAGATAGCAAATTGAGAGTCTAGGGCATTTTGTAAGTGAAACGTGTTATAACCCAACGGTCTGCGGTTCGATTCTCAAAGTTTTTATTTCAGATTTTTATTTTATTTTATTTTTTTTAAATTTATTTATTTATTTATTTTTCTTCTAATATAACGAATTACGAAATTAACAACTCGCTGTCTTATGTCATTCCGCTTTTGTATTTTGGTATTTTTAAAATAAATAAAAATTAAGAAAAAACTCTTGATTTCACTATAAAGTCAAGTAAACATACATATTCTCAAACACTTGAATTTCTTCAAAATCGCCATAAAGTTGATTGTTCAAAAGTCACTTTAACATCTTAACTTCATCAAGCTATCTATTAAAAAACTCACTCATCAAAAAGGTGTCTTTCAAACCCGGTGTTCAATGACATCCATGAGACTATTAATTAGGGCTGAGCATAGGGCCGGATCCCGACCCGTCCCAACCCGTCCCGACTAATCCCGATCCCGAAAGTCACCTAAATCGTAAATCGAATACCGACCCGAAAGTAGTCGTTTTTTTGCCCGTCCCGTCCCGACCCGTCCTGAATCCCGAAAATGCTAAAAATCCATCCCGACTCCCGACCCGAGAAGCTATTATTCGGTTTCGGGAATATCGGTTTATGTCGGGATCGGGTCGGTTGTCGGGACTCGAGTTGTTTTGCTCACCCCTACTATTAATCGACTTATTGACGGCTTTGAGGCGACTCGAGTCCTTCTTGATTGCCTTCATTTCTAGCGAAGACAAAGTGACAACTTTGTCCTACGAGTGTATGACTCAATCAATCACTAGGCACCAATGTATGCGATCCACCATAATTATCCAAAGCGGATAGATGCGTCACACTCACCGTCAACACCCACTACTACACAAATTTTTTTTTTGGTACGCTCCTTAGATACGGTTAGATGAAAAACAATACCAAAAAAAACCAATTGGTGCGGTTCCTATAAAAACCGTACCAAGCAAAACGTATTTGGTTATAGTTTTTGTTATTAGGTACGGTTATTTTTAAAACCGTACCAAATAATTGCATTTTGCTACGGTTAATTTAGAAACAGCACTAACTTATCATTTTTTGCTACGGTTTTTTATAAACCGCACCAGAATCCAAAACCCAAAATCCTACCTACCCCACATCGGTTACCTATTGTCTCCTACCTCCCAACACCCAACACCCACACACACTCTCATTCAATACACCATATTCAAATCTTTCTATTACATTATACACTCCAACAACAACCACAATAAATTTATCTTAAAACTCACAAAACTACCCAAAAATAAATAAAAGGTAATACTTATATTTTTATTTACTTTTACTCATTAGATTTTTATTTATGTTATACATAACTAATATATTTTTCATATTTGTATATGTATAAACTTCTAAATCGTGTATCCAAATTAGAGCTTTCAACGCATTTTAGAAAAGTTTGGATCACAAGGTGAGTTTATAAACTTTTTTGTTATTTGTAACATTATTTATCTTTATGTTGTTAGATCTAAAACTTATATATATATATATATATATATATATATATATATATATATATATATATATATATATATATATATATATATATATATATATATATGTAGTTAATATGTTTATTTGTGTATGTATAACATGTGTGCATCTAGATGTTATAAATAAATCCTTATATGAAATTAGTTATACCCGTCCGAAACTAATCTAATAGAGATTAATTTCGGGGACTGCCTTTTGAATATTTTATCTCATTTAGGATGCGTATACGTTATAGTGGGTTGACTATTTAAGAAAAAAATCGGTATACATTTCTCTTTACTCCTTCGAGTTTGCGTTTTATACGCCTACTTGGGGAGTTGAGGGGAAATGCTGCCGATTTTTTTCCTAAATAGTCAACCCGCTATAACGTATACGCATATGAGATAAAATATTCAAAAGGTGGGTTAGGATGTGCCACATGTGCCACATATGTTCCATTCGTACATGCATATGATTTATTATGTTGTTCTAAATTTTCAGATGGAACGAAAATGGATGTACGACATGAACGTTAATGACCCAGAATTTGTAAATGGAGTGCAAAGTTTTCTTATCGCCGTTGAGTCTAACCGAGTGGCTAAGGGAGATATTGAGATTTTTTTTTCCGTGTTTGCAATGTAAAATTTTTGTACCACATAATGATATCAAAGCGATTGAATACCATTTGCTCAAATTTGGTTTTGTCCGTAACTATACTTGTTGGTCAGAACATGGGGAATCACTAGTTGATAATAGCTCATCGAGTCATGTATCAAATGCTAATGAGAAGAATGATTCTTATATTAATGACAACCATGAAAATTTAAATGAGATGTTGCATGATTTAGAGGCTAATGGTGATATTGATCAAGAAGATTTACAAAAATTGTTTGATGAAGCAGATAAACCGGTGTATGATGGTTGTAAGAATTTTTCAATACTTTCGGCTGTTCTGGAGTTGTTAAAATTAAAAGCAAGTAGTAGTTGGAGTGATAGTAGCTTCACGAAGCTGTTAGAGTTTTTACATAGACTACTTCCCTACAATAATGAGTTACCCATTTCTACATACCAAGCTAAAAAAATAATGTGTCCAATAGGACTAGAAATTGAAAGAATACACGCATGTACGAATGATTGTATGTTGTATAGGGGTGCTAAGTATGAAAACTTACATGCATGTGCTACTTGCGGAACATCAAGGTATAAAAAAGAACCGAATGAAATTGTTGATGATGTGACAAAAAATGGACCTCCGGCTAAGCTATTGTGGTATTTTCCAATCATACCGAGACTGAAACGGTTATTTGAAAACAAAAAAGAGGCCAAATTGTTGTGTTGGCATTTCGATCAGCGTAAAGATGACGGGAAATTACGGCATGTAGCGGACTCCCCTCAATGGAGAAAAATTAATAACAAGTTTCCAGAATTCAGTAAAGATATTAGAAATATTCAATTTGGACTAAGTTCAGACGGAATCAACCCATTCGGAAACATGAGCAGTCGTTATAGTACTTGGTCGTTTCTTTTATGTATGTACAATCTTCCACCGTGGTTATGCATGAAACATAAATACATTTTGATGTCATTATTAATTTCTGGTCCAAAACAACCTGGTAATGACATTGACGAGTATTTGTCTCCTCTGATTGATGATATGAAAAAAATTATGGAAACCGGGTGAAGAAATGCATGATGCGTATAAGAAAGAAAAATTTGTGTTGCGAGCCATATTTTTTGCACCATAAATGATTTTCCGGCATATGGAAATTTGTCAGGATACAGCACAAACGGTAAACAGGCATGCCCGGTTTGTGAAGATGAAACATCCTCAAGGTGGTTAGACAATTGCAAGAAAACCTTGTTCATGGGCCATCGAAGATCCCTTCCAACTAATCACCAGTATCGTTATATGAGTTCAGAGTTTGATGGACGTACGGAGTTTGGACGAGTCAGGACACGATTTAGTGGAGATACTGCACTTTCTCGAGTTTCTAATCTAAACACTGTGTTTGGAAAAGGAAAAGGACGTCAAATGGAACAAGGAACGTGGAAAAAAAAGTCAATTTTTTGGGAGTTAGAATATTGGAAGGATTTGGAAGTACGACATTGTATCGACGTTATGCACTTTGAGAAGAACGTATGTGACAGCTTGATGGGGTTAATGTTGAATAGTTGATGCTTATTGCTTAAGCAGGATTTTTGTAGTTTGTTTAGTTATATAGATGTACCCCAACCTGTAAATAAATAACTAAAATTCTAATGATGTCTTGCTTCAGTGTAATTACTATTTTAAATGACCAGTTTCATTGTTAGTTACTACCTTAGTTGATGCTTAAGAAGGATTAACTAAAATTCTAATGATGTCTTGCTTCAGTTAATTACTAAAATTCTAATGATTTTTTTATTTATTTATGATTTAGTATGTTTGCGTATCTGATATGCTAGTAATAAGTTGTGTCAAATGGGTCAGGCTGCTGTTGAGATAATGGGTTGACTGGAATTGCAGCGGGTCTGCTGCTTTTGCAGCCACGGGTGTCAAATGGGTTGAACTAACATGTTATATGCAATATGGTTACTTGAACTAACATGTTATATGCAATTTGGACTGAATTTTTTTGGTTTTATTGCGAAAAATATGACTAATATGTATCTATATTTGTTTTTATAGCTTTGGAAAGATACACGCCGTTTACAACCGCAGGAGATCGACCAAGTGGCTAATCTAATATTGAACGAGTTTTATAGGGATGTTGTACTTCCTTTAGATACAACAGCTCCTCAGTAGTCCAGGTTTTATGTTTTGGTGATGATGACGTTTAACGATTGTAATGGATAACACTTATATATTTTGGTGATGATGACATTTAAACGATGATGACGTTTACAACTGCAGGAGGTTGCGTTGGTTGATGTTTATATAAAATGTTAAGTTTGTTAAATATTGTTTGTGTATGTTGCAATGTGTATGCTGCAGAAACTATTATGGTAGTGTTTGGATACAGGTTTTATGTTGTGTTTGGATACAGGTTTTGGATTTTTTTTTTTTTTTTTTGATAAAACAACTTTGCTACGGTTTGAAACAAAACCGCAAGTTTTGGAAATTTTTTTTTTTTTTTTTTTTTTGAAAAAACAGCTTTGCTACGGTTTGGGAAAAAACCGCATCAAATAACAATTTTCAGGTATGGTTTTAAAACCGTACCAAACCACATTTTATTTTTTGTGTTAGAAAAGTGACTTAAACTTTAGGGGTTGTTTGGTAAATTTTGTGACTTGTCCTACAAGTTTGTTTGAAATTTGGTAACTAATCTATGACGGTTAGTTTTGCCTTATAAATAAGGATCATTGGCATTAGTTTTTTTTGTATCTTTTGAATTAGGTTTTGGTACCTTTTGAATTTGTGTTTAGTATCTTTGAATTTGGTTTGGTAATTTGAATAAAGCTTTCGCTTCGTTTGCTCGTATTTGTTTTTTTGTTTCGTTTTTGAATTATCAACAAGTGGTATCAGAGATAGGTTCGGTTTAGCCAAGATGAAGAAGAAAAAAAAGGGTTTGTTCGAGGTTCGTTTGGATTGTTGTGCGGTTTATTGTTTCGTATTTTGTTGATGGAAGAATATTTTGACTTTGTTCTTGAAATTCGTTGGTTTGTTTGCTAGCTGCTTTGGTGATGGACAATATATGGTATATGGTTTGTTTATTAGATCGACAAGTTAAGTTGACTTTGGGTTTTGGACTTCAGAGGTTTGACTTGGGTCAACAATTTAGAAGTTGGACTTTTACAATTTGTCTTGGGCCGAATATTTGGTATTTGTTTTTGATATTGGTATTTGCTTTGTTTTGAATTTGGAATTTGGACCGTAATCCTTATTATATAAGTGGGTTATTAGAATTATTATCCGTATCATATTTGGGGTGTTTGAATTATTAGAGCCCGTTCGTCAAGTTATTTATTTACTTGAATTTGTTTGATATTTTGATAATAAGTTTGAAGTTGAGCCGTAATTCTTATTACATAAGTGGGTCATTGGAATTTGAATTTGATATTTGAAATTTGAAGATCGATTTGGTGTTTGAAGACTTGGTTATAATCGGGTCATTTGAAATTTGTTCGATCGTTGGGAATTGGTTAGTTTGAAAATTTGGGATCTTCGTTTGTCGGGCTTTTGAAGATTGGTTTTCCGAATTTGATTGTCTTTGTTGAAGATCGTTTGAGCCGATTTGTTTGTTTGGTTGACCGAGTTTGAATTTGTCGGTTAACGTTTGATTGTTTGTGTTGAAGATTATCGGCGTTTGTATTTGTTCGGTTTGTTTTGGATCGTTTTTGGGAATCGATCTTTTGATTTGAATTTAGCTAGTATCTCTAGCATTTGGAACTTTGAATTTGATTTGAAGCCGGTGGAGGAGTTTAAGTCACGGTCGAGATTGTTAGAAAAGTGACTTAAACTTTAGGGGTTGTTTGGTAAATTTTGTGACTTGTCCTACAAGTTTGTTTGGAATTTGGTAACTAATCTATGAATGTTAGTTTTGCCCTATAAATAAGGATCATTGGCATTAGTTTTCTTTGTATCTTTTGAATTGGGTTTTGGTACCTTTTGAATTTGTGTTTAGTATCTTTGAATTTGGTTTGGTAATTTGAATAAAGCTTCCGCTTCGTTTGTTCGACTTTGTTTGTTTGTTTCGGTCTTTGAATCACCAACATTTTGGTACGCTAGTATTTGGTACGGTTTGAGAACCATACCAAAAGGCTTTAAAAACCGCACCTAATCAGATTTTTGTGTAGTAGTGACCAAACCCAACATAGTTTTGAGTCATGTTCACCTAAACCAAACTATTGAAGTTTCTGAAGTGATAACCTCATCAGTCACATAAAAATAGCTAGTTGAATTTATTCTCAAATGTTCTCCTAAAAAGCTTGTATTAAGCTAGTTGCAGAGTAGAACACTACATTTGCCATATTAACAAAGAAAGTATACTTATATATCATTATAAGGATGAATGGTTACGATTCTTCGAAGTCTATGTAGGAGTGATCGGTGTATATACTCACTCAATACAACTAACCAATTTATTAAGGAAGGTAACAATGTAACTTACATTTTTGTATGTTCTATCATATTGTTATTTTCCATCAGTTTAATTGGATTACTTTGTTCTGTCTCATTTAAGGTACTACTTGGCTAACTAACATATGGTTGTCTTTTCCACCATCCTGTATTTGCAACAATCAGTTTTTGAACCCAAAATACGAAGTCGATACCTCTTTGGGAGATCTAAGAATTGCAAATTGAGGAAAACACAACTACAAATTCCAAGCTATAGTATCTTGTTTAGAAGTACAATATGATTTGACCCATTCTACATGTTCCTCATTAACTCCACGGGTATGTTATTCACAAGAAATACAAAACAATTTGCATTATTGCCAATTTTTCCATGACCACAACCAAACAAAATAAAAGAAAAAAACGAGAGTAAACCCATATAAAACCAGTCATAAAATTTCTACTCCATTGAGGATCTCCAAAATTAAATCTTGCGTCGTCACTTAATAAATGTGTCTAAACTTTTTACATCAAAAATAATACTAGTAACTTTAAAATACGTACTAATGCTCTATAATAAACCAATAACTCGTATCATTAGATTGTATTTAGTTAAAGTCAGTAGTTCAACCTAGTATCCCACATTGGCCAAACATGTGAAATCTTCCTTGGATATATTATATATATAATACTAGAGTGCATGATGTTCATACAGTGGAAGAATTGTGTTATGTTAATTTCCAAATCTGTAATTCTATGACGTTGGTTACTAACTAAATATCCTTACTCTTCTAATCTTTAGGACTTGTTGAATAAGCATTGTGAATTGAAGTACTCTAGCAAGGGTCTTTGAAAAAGTTTAATGCAATAAGCTATTTGGTTTTACAATCAACCTATGTATAACTAGCTCATTTCTTAAAGTAGGAGTATCATTTAATCTACATTGGACCTCCCCGCATACACCGCTCAGGCTGGTTATTGTGTTGGAAAATACCTCGACAACAAACCCGAAGTTCGATCGCGGAACGCTAGATCGCGAGTTGTATCGAGCACAAGTAGCAAACACGAGAGACTACAATATACTACAAAGAACCGACCGAATATTGCACACGATATGCCCTCGTACCAAACCTTTATTAAAACACCTAATAAAGCTATTACAACGAGGAAGAAGAATGAATAACTAGCATCCCCTCATCTCTATTTATATAGAGATGAGGAGGTGGAAACCTAGCTTGCCTTGCACTCCAAGGTACCTAATCCTAGTTTATGTCTAACACCTAATCTAATTACAAAGTACACTTAAACCCCTAAACTATGTTTAAGTTACTACTAATATTCTAACAATTTCCACCTTAGGAGTAACACTTAAACATAACCGATACTCAGCATCTTTTCCTCGTGCTGGAACCTCGGACCGGGGACCACCTTGTCGACCAGGCATTGTACTTCAGTAATTTTCCAAGATTAGCTTCCGTAGACTCCTTCACTTTCTTCTTTTCAGCAACATTACCCTCTGCACCCTCTTGACCAGGTACTCCGGTTACCGTAATGTCTGCCCCCACCTTTATACCAAGGTGTATCTTTTCCTGCTCATTTACCAAGCAGCCCGTGTTTGTCTTTTCTTCTAGTTGTTTGTCCTCCAACTTTCTTTGAGCCACTGCAGCATCATCGTTACTATCCTGAACAACCTCAGCTTCACGATTTCCCTGAGCTCCCTGCAGTTCCACCTCAAACCAAACACGTTCATCAACCTGTACTCCATGGACTCCTGTTTTAACACCAGGACCAAGTTGTTTGAACCCAACTTGTTTATGACCAAGTTGTTTGAACCCAACTTGTTTATGACCAAGTTGTTTGAATCTAACTTGTTTTGAACGTCCATACTTTTGTACACCAAAAGTCTTCACTTTTGCTTCAAGAGTATACACACAGTTCTCTTTCCTGATCCCGGTCATCATAACCCGACAACCTTTGATCACCTTGACTCTACCCATCTGCATCTTCACAGTATAACCCTCTTTTTCAAGAGTACCCAATGAAATCAAGCTTTTTCTTAACCCTGGAACATACCTGACATCTTCCAGTATAAAGCTTGAACCATCATGCAACTGTATCTTCACTTTTCCTGTCCCTTTGATAGTGCATGTCCTGTTATCACCTAACTGAACCGAACCACCATCAATATCCTTGAAGTCATACAAGAAATCCCTCCTAGGTGTCATATGATAAGACCCACCTGAATCCATTACCAATTCAGTCATCTCATCATTCCCGACCACCGCCAAGGCTTCTCCAAAGTAGGCGTTACCCTCGTCATCAGAAGAATCAGAATCCTGATCATGCTTACTCTTCCTAACGAACCCACTTGACTTCTTCTTTGGACAGTCTCTTTTCAGATGATCCTCTGAATGACATATGAAGCACTTGAGTTTACCAGTTCCACCCCTTGACTTAAACCGTGAACTTCTACCAGAATGAGCTTTCCTTGAATGATCTGACCCTCCCCTTACATATAACCCGTCACCAGTTTCTTCCTTTGTGCCTTCAGTTCTTTTCTTTAACTCTCTTGAATTCAGAGACGCAAGAACATCTTCCATTGTCAAGGATTCCCTCCCATACAACAATGTCTCCACAAAGTTTTCATAAGACGATGGCAACGACGTAAGTAACATAAGTGTCTGATCTTCATCCTCAATCTCGATATCAATATTCGCCAAATCAAGTATCAACTTATTAAACTCATCTATATGATCACCCAGTTTCGTACCTGGACTCATATAGAATGTGTACAGCTTCTTCTTCAGATACAGTCTGTTTGCTAAGGACCTAGTCATATACAGACTAGTTAACTTCGTCCAAATTCCTGCAGCAGATGTTTCCTTGGTAACTTCCCGTAAAACCCGGTCTCCCAAGCATAGAATCAAAGTACTGTATGCCTTCTTCATTAAAGCAGCTTTTTCTCCTGCTTCCATGTCCGCGGGTAATGTCTCTAATGCAGCATCACATCCCAGCTGTACCATTAAAGCACGCATCTTTATTTGCCATAACCCGAAGTCATTCTTCCCATCGAAATTTTCGATGTCAAACCTAGTTATTGAACTAGCCATTCTTCTTATACCTTGCTACAAACCTTGTCAAGTTGTTTATTAACCAACTTTACCGACAAGCCTCACAAGCCGTGTGCAATATTCCCCCTTGTTGCTATAAACCCTTCTTGCAAATCGAATTAATTAGAATAACCCTAAACCCTCGATCTCGAAAAAGCAAACCCGATCGTTAACTTGAACCCCAAGCGAACCACGATCGAAACTTGAACCACAAGAAAAACCTTTTTTTTTTAATCGTATTTTAAAACCAAAAAATACGACTACCGAAGTCGAGTTTTAAATTAATACTCGAAGCAACTTTTACAAACAAAAACTTTTTTGTTTGACCTTTGTAGTATATCACGTGTGAGAGAATAAAATATGTATTGTTTACCTTTGTTTAAAAACAAAGAAGAATAACCTTCAGTCCCTCACGTCACCTTTACGTGAGAATAGTCAAACAAGACAACCCCACACGTTTTCTTCTTAGATCGTTTTAACCTGCTACTTTTCGAGAAAACGATTCGAAACCCGAAATCTTTTTCTTTGCTCGAACCTTAGAACCAACTCGGCACCTCGATCTAATACTCGAACTTCGATGACCACAATAACCGTGGCTCTTGATACCACTTGTTGGAAAATACCTCGACAATAAACCCGAAGTTCGATCGCGGAACGCTAGATCGCGAGTTGTATCGAGCACAAGTAGCAAACACGAGAGACTACAATATACTACAAAGAACCGACCGAATATTGCACACGATATGCCCTCGTACCAAACCTTTATTAAAACACCTAATAAAGCTATTACAACGAGGAAGAAGAATGAATAACTAGCATCCCCTCATCTCTATTTATATAGAGATGAGGAGGTGGAAACCTAGCTTGCCTTGCACTCCAAGGTACCTAATCCTAGTTTATGTATAACACCTAATCTAATTACAAAGTACACTTAAACCCCTAAACTATGTTTAAGTTACTACTTATATTCTAACATATTGTTATTGTTGTTTTCTTTAATAAGCTAACCAAACGACCCCTTGTTCTGTTTAAGACTAGTTAGGGGTATCATAATGCACACAACATCCCTCACGTACCCTCGTAACCTTTTTATATATAAGTTGTAGTTAAATTTGTTTCATCATTCAGTCAGCTTCACTTTAAAGTTCATAAATACTTGATGGATCATTTATTTTTTTATGTAACCCATTAACATTGTATAGTACCCTAATACGTTCAGATTTCTCTATACATACTTGGGTCGCCTAGGCATGCTGTTTGGAAATAAGTAGAGAGAAAAAGAAAATGAAACTTGGAACTGAAGTCATATGCAATTTGCGATTGCTAGTATAATCATTGGGAAAAAAAATGAAGCTTAGAATTGCCTTGATTTTATCTCAATTAAGAGATGTAGTGCAATGGACCCAACCAATGCCTAGGCTTATCATCACAGCTAAGTTGCACCAGCCTGGAATCGAACCAGGGTCTGAAATTTGGCAAGGCACAATTCTACCGCTAGACCACTGTAGCCTTGATGTTATGGGAGATGCATCTTATTTTATAGGTGCATCTGAAATGTGCGGCTGTAGTTACTTCTCATTCTTCTCATTTAACTTTTATTTCTCATTTGATCCTTACTCATCATTATATTACTTATTAGTTCTTACGAAAGTGTCATATTCATCTACATTTTCTTACAATGTCTATTTGACAACGAAAAAAAACACATTTTGGGGTGAAGTTGCTTTGTTTTTTGTAAACATGAGATGATGATTTATAAAAAAAAAGATCTCAAGTAGAGCTATGTTTTGAAAAGAAAACACATTTCGGCTCGTATTAGTTTGTAGATTTTTTATTCTCAATCCACTTTTTAATTAAACACTTACCATACAAGGACACTATAAGATTTATGCATATGTGACTCTTTCCGCCTGGCCTTTTGTTTATCCTAGCCTTACCTCATAAAATGTTGCATAATAAATTTTGTTCATAAAAACTATTCGTCTTCGCCGTTGCCTCTCGGTACCTTATTAGATTGTTAATCATTAAATTTAAAACACATCCGTGAACCAATCACTTGTTACGTACTTACGTCTAAGAACTCATGCACAAAGAGATGACTGCTCACTAGACCATGAACACAAATACATAAAAAAAAAAAAAAAAAAAAAAAAAAAAAAAAAAAAAAAAAAAAAATCAACCCAAATTTAAATTTATCTAAAACTATACCTGGGCATCGTTAGATCAAGCATTCGGCTAGTATAATCTAATAAGCTCATAAATTCTTTTACAAACTTGTTTTGAATTAAAAAAAAAAAAAAAAAAAAAAAAAAAAAAAAAAAAAAAAAAAAAAAAACAGAGATGGTGACTATTGAGGCCCATCATTTAACTTATACCATCACTCCATGGAAACAAAGCGTTGTATGACCATTATTTCCACCATGCACCATGTGATTGTAGGCCCCTTTCATTATCACCTCTAAGCGATTACGACTACCACAAGCTGCTACGTCGATGTTTCATGATCACTCATTTAGCAATCTTTATTGACCTTTGCTATCTAAAAAAACAAGCAACTAGGACTAATATTAGTTGACCACTCTTTATTACCTAGAGTTTAATGGATTGCTTTTTGTAATTACTCTAAAGTAAAAAAATAAAAATGTCACATAAAATAATTATTAATTTTAATTAAACGGTCAATTGAAGTTAAAAATTTAATGTTAAAGATCAATTATTAGAGAGCACGATGTAGAGAGAGATACCACGCATTCGTCCAATAACAAAACCAACGGTGCCGCAATCATGCACCGTCGCTATGCGCCGTTCGTCAATTTAGCCCGCCCACCAACCGGCTGGTTATTTTATTTTTTTATTATTATTTTTTTTTCTTGTTAGTGAGTAAGTGAGTACTTTTGGTATAGTTTTTTGCGGTGCTCATATGTATCAATAAGTGTTGTTGGTTTTTTGCTAAGAAAAGTGCTTTAGTAATTATTGTGTAATTGGAGAAATGCGGTGATGCTAAAATGACAAACCATTACACTGTGTTCTACAGTTTTGCATAAAGAAAGGAAGCGAGGTGAAAGTAAGTAAATAAAATATTTATGTGTTCTCAAGATCTTTTGAAGAAAGGAAGTAAAAGAAATGGACATGAAGTGAATGGAGATTTGGAGTATTTTGGAGTCAAGATGGCCCGCCCATTTTTGGGCAGTTTAGAGAGGAAAGGATGTGTTGAGTTTTCAAAATTACCAAATTATCCCTTGTCTTTTATCATATAATTTGACTTGTCAGGTTAATATAGTAATTATTCATATGTTTCTCTCTTTTCTTTCGAGGAGTGGACCTGACAATTTTCAACCTTTCATTTACTTTTCTCAACTTCCTGCTAAGTTGAGAACAACAAATAAACCATTTACTTCATTTCATTTTCTTTACCTTTCTATAGTCTCACTTCCTTTTGTTTTCTTTCACCCTCTACAAAATTCTCTAGAACACAGTGTAAGTGTTATTCATTCCCACACTCCACCTAGCTCTATTAATATCAGATAAACCCAAAAAATTATGACTCATTAGTGGGCAAAACAGTAGACATTTCACTTTACACTTTTGAATTTTCCTGCATGTTTTCTCGAACCACCTTCTCCATTTGTTTTTAATCATTCAGAACTCAACCAAAACCTTCTTTCTTTGAACACTAAAAACGTTACTTCTTTGAGAACTGGTTACATCTTTGAAGTCTGTACTCTTACATATTTTTGGCATAGAATTAAGTTACTAAGTACCAACTGTAGACACCAAATTTCTACCTTTACCTAGTATTTTACAAGTTGTGTAACCTCTTAAGTTTGATGTATCAATATTTCGATCTTTATTAATTAGTCAACAAATGAAACGTAGTGAGATAAATCTGTTTGGATCAAAATTAAGGGGGTGTTTGGTATTCCTTATTAATTTTAAAGTAAAATAAGCAAGTTTATGATAAGCAGTTAGAAGCTGCTTATTTTAATGCTTGAGATCATATAAAAATGTATACTGGTTTTTCTTGATAGCTTATTTTGACGGAAAATTTGAAGGAGGTAGAAGCTGCTTCTTTCAATAGGCTTATTTGAGATAAATTTTAAATTATTCTTTTTTACTTTTATATATATTTGGCCTTAATCAAGGTTTTATTTGCTCTAGTGTTGCGGACGTATTAAGTCAATGTTTTATGGCTGTATTTGGGGAAGAGCTTTTTGGAGCGTTTAATCATCGTTTGAAATATACAGCTTGTTTGGCAACTGTCGTTTTGTTTTTTGATTTTGCTTAAACGCTCCTATATTAGCTTTTACATTTTACACTTTAAAATTCCACATACGGTCTACAATACCAAATACTTTCATAAATTAAATAGCTACACCTAATAAGCTACTACTAAGAGCATCCACAATGGGTAAAGTTGTTAAAAGCTTTTTACTATTTCCAAAAGTCATTTTAAGGTGTTTTTTGCATTGCTTCAAAAGCTTTTTGAAAAGTTTTTCTTCAAAGACTTGGTAAACCTCAAGTCTTTGCTCAAAGCTTTAGCCATTAAATACATTATGAATTAAATGCATTAAATGCATCAAGTCTTAAAGACTTGATGCATTGTAGATGCTCTTCTGCTAACACTTAGGGTGTGTTTGGTAGAGAGAAAGAAATGGAAATACTTACATTTCTCTTGTTTGGTATGTCAAGGGGAAAAAAACGGAGAATTAATTCTCCTTCCAAATTGTCGTTAGTGCTTTTTTTGTTTTGTTATTTCCATCTCTTTTGGAATGGAAATGGTATTCTCCATGTTTTGTTTAGAAAGTGGCAAACGTTAATAACTGTAATAATGAACGTGGGAATATAAATAGAAGTACGACTATTTTTTTTTTATTATTATTTTTTTAATTTATAAAACTAACTATTTTAATAGTGAACATTTCTAAGTAACACTTAACTATTGTTGTAGAACGTCTTTATATGTCCTTTATAATGCAACTGATTATTGTTATTTCATTTTTTTGAATGTAAAACCATCCATTTGTCTACCAATCCCTAGAACACTCATTCCCCTCAAATCCTGAGGTAAAACATAACACTTTATGAACAGACATTAAACTAACACAATATTCTGGAAAAACTAACACATCATATAGAGTCAAATGTTTGGTGAGTACCATATTTCCAACTTTGGTAATCAAGGCTTCAGTACCATTAGGATGTGAAACCTTGATACCAAGTTTGGAAATATCAAGAACATTCACCAAATATTTGTCAGTATATGTTAAGTGTTAATTTGCACCAGAATCAACAATAATCCCAGCTGCCACAAGAGCAGCCCTCATTTTACTATTGTGACAAAAAATCTTTTGAAGTTTTGATTAAAGAATTTACTAGTGTTAAGAACAATACCTGCCATATTGGCATGAACATTTTTCCCATTTCCATCTGTTTTAACAGAGGTTTCTTTAATCAAAGAAAGAAGTTTTGAAATCTGTTCATCAGAAAAAGCAGAAGTGGAACTAGATCCAACAGAATTGTTATTATTAACAAATTTTTTATTAAAGTTTTGAGTACCCTGATTGTTACCATTATTACCATTTCTTTTATTTTTCCCAAAATCAGCAGGATATCCAATGATTTTAAAACATCTATCCACAGTATGTCCATTAAACCCACAATGTTCACAAACCAAGAGAGGACCACCAGAGGTCCTTCTATTATCATTATTCCTAGGTCCATTGTTGGGTCTGAAAGAATTACCAGAGGTGGAAGTCCTTTGGAAATTCCCCCTGTTAGGCACATTGGAGTTGAACACAGATGATTGAGACCTTTGGGAAGTCCCACCACCTGAACCAGTAACCACATATCTGTGAGATTCCTCACTAGATATGATGGTAAATGCCCCTTTCACATGAGGGAGAGGGTCTCTAGACAAAATATTGATTCTAATTTGCATATATGAGTCATCTAACCCCATTAAAAACTGCATAAGCTTCATTAATTGGTTAATTTTTTTTAAAATCCTCAGCAGCATGACAAGTGCACCTAGGTAACTGAATTAAAGCATCAAATTGTTTCCACAATGTGCTCAACTTATTAAATTACTCAGCAATAGAACACCCATTTTGAGACAAAGAATTGATTTTATGATGCAGGTTAAAAGTAACTGAACCATCAACTCTATCAAATGTTTCTTTTAATTCAGTCCATACATCAGAAGCCTTTTTTGAAAAAATTTGGCCCAAAAATAACTCTTCTGATATAGAATTTAAAATCCATCCCAACACAACAGCATTCACCCTATCCCATTGTCTTCCTAGAACTTCATCAGTATTAGATCTGTTACAAGATCCATCAATAAATCCAGTTTTATTTTTGCCTTCTAAGGCTAACAACATAGCACAAGACCACACATTATAATTCTCAGTACCTTTTAATTTTATAGAGACAACAGTTAAGGTGGCAGAGTCATTAGGATGCAAGTGTAATGGATGACTGAGGTCAAGTTTACTAATTAAAGTAACTGGAACCTCTTCATCATCATCCTCATGCACAGAAGCATCAGGTGAACTATTATGAGCAGATATAATGAAAGCAAGCAAAAGAAGACACAAGAAGGGTCAAGAAGGTAGTTCCCAGGCTTCCTTGCCACTCAAAGTGGTAGGTCAAGGGCTGAACACACAGGCAAACACAGAATATCTAATAAAAAAATAAAAAAAACAGGTACCAAGTAAGCACAATAAACACAAATCACAATAATCTCAACTTCAACAACCCAAATCCTACTCCCCGTCAATCTAAACAAGAAAGTAAAAAACAGAATTAAAGAAGAGATCGTGAGAGGTGTTACAGTGCACGCAAGAACACAACAAGCAGCGGAACAAGAACCCAGGTTATGATTTTGATTCACTTAGTCAAGAATCACAACCCACACGATCTTAATCAGCCCAGAATCACCAAGATTCAACAAATCCAGATCAAGAACCCAGAAACCAACCACCAATCGAAGCCAGAGATCAAACCCTCAAAATTACCCAAACCCTAATTTTCTCAAAAATTAGGCGTTTTGTAAAAAACCTTTTGAATTGATCAATTAGAGAAAAAAGTCACTAATTAACCACGGTTAATTAGGTTTAATCAAATTAATTTTGAGAAACCCCCAAATTTTAGAAACCCTAATTTTTTCGAAATCGTTTTAAAAGATCAAGATGAAGAACCTGGCTCTGATACCATGTAAAATTTGATAATAAAACCAGAACCCAAGACTTGAATCTCAATTCAAGTCAATCTTATTACTCAATCAAACCAACCACAAGATCAGAAAGTAACTGATCTCAATCAGTACAACAACCAGAATGAATCACACAACTTGCCACTGCTACTCAGGTGCAAGTCTATTTACTAACTTGCCAATAGTTTGATACAAACACTTAACCTCACAATGAATACTAACAATGAGAACAACAGATCTTTACTAAACTTTGATTGAATAATAAAAGAGAAGACTGCGTGTTTTGATGTATTGAAGATATCAAACCCTAGCAGGGAATGAGAGTATATATAGCTACTTCAGCATCTTTCAAGTCTTGTCAACTTTAGTCCTTGCACTTCTCAGCTTTAGTCAACTCAACTTCAAGATACAAACAAGCTATATCTGAAAATACAACAAAGTACAAATTAATCCCTCAACTTATAATTCCAGGTTGAGTTATTTATTTCAACATTTTATAAGCCATAATCCTCCATAAGCTTGTGTGACAAACGAAACTTATTTTATAAGCCGACTGTTTTAAAAGCCCAAGCCCCTATAAGCTCCCATAAGCCCTTCGCCAAACATAGCCTTACCTAGTTATGCTGCAGTTATTGCTAGTTTTAAGTATAAGTGCAACAATGAATCTATGTAGACCCAATGACTACTTTGAGTATAAGTTAAAAGGTAAAAAATATATTCATAATTTCCAAGTGAATAGTAAATATGAAGTTGATAATTAATGTGTATTTGATGAGTTGGTTTGATAGAATTTTTCATACACATTTGTTATTGCACTTTTTTAAAAATTAAGCAAATCCAAATACGATAACGCGATGAGCTTATTTATAAGGCTAAACACAGTAATGAGAGTCAATCCCCCTCATTTTATATGACACGTCAGTTTTTTCTCTCCGGCGACCTTT
The DNA here is from genome assembly GCA_030686995.1 of Artemisia argyi. Taxonomy (NCBI): domain Eukaryota; kingdom Viridiplantae; phylum Streptophyta; class Magnoliopsida; order Asterales; family Asteraceae; genus Artemisia; species Artemisia argyi. Next base: position 16,784,540 of record CM060684.1, on the reverse strand, counting down.
AGCTTTATCTGCCACCTTCAGGCGATTGGTTGCCACAGTAAGGGTATAAATTATTTTACTTTTTTTCAGCCTAGCCCATGAAACAAAACAAATAAAAACACAAGGACGGTCAAGGTTGTTTGGACGACCCACATCCAAAAAAATGGGGCGATCGATCGAGTACCAAATCATGCCACACTAAGGACAATCGAAAGAGATTGTGATATGAATAAAAGTCAATTGGTCAATGGAAGTCAAAATTAGAAAGTCAAAGTCAAATAACAGCTTTGGAGGGAAAAGCTGTTACAACTTCAACTCACCATCTATCACTTTCCTCTTGTATAAATACCACTTTACTATTTCATTTGCTATTATTCAGTCTTTGTAACAGTTTAGTTTTCTCTCTCAATCTATGTATTCCAACTTGTAACAAACAATTCATATTTCTATAACAAATCCCTTTGAAATATCATTGTGTTACCTTCTTCTTCATTCTTTATATAGAATCTGGAAGATTACTATCTTTGTAACAAAGATAGTAACAAAGATAGTAATCTTCCAGATTCTATATAAAGAATGAAGAAGAAGGTAACACAATGATATTTCAAAGGGATTTGTTATAGAAATATGAATTGTTTGTTACAAGTTGGAATACAGACTGAATAATAGCAAATGAACTAGTAAAGTGGTATTTATACAAGAGGAAAGTGATAGATGGTGAGTTGAAGTTGTAACAGCTTTTCCCTCCAAAGCTGTTATTTGACTTTGACTTTCTAATTTTGACTTCCGTTGACCAATTGACTTTTATTCATATCAGATTGGTTGCGCGATCGATCGATGTTCTATTACTGTATTTAGCCTAAGTACTTACTCATAAGCATAAAAGATAAGCAATTATCCAAAAGTATGAATAAATAAATACAAATTTACTTTATTAAGATTCTAATCCTTGTTGGTAGTTCGTTCTGGGTTTCAATCACAGCAATCTAACCAAGTGACCTAATCTGGTTACACGTTACCAAACACGACCCATGTGACTATTTATCTAAACAGGTTGGCAGGCAACCCGAAACCTGTTAAGACCCAAGCTCAACCCGTTTATTTTTGTTTCTTGTCTGGAATTGCAACCCATAGTTTTGTTTACATGATATTTATGATGTCTCAGGAAAATGGAGTTTGTATCTGCAATCCTTGGTCCGGTTGTGAATCTCTTGTCGGCTCATATTATGAAAAAGCTGGGATATCTCACTTCTTCCACGGAACATGTTAAGCGTATGAAAAACAGAATGCAGTTTTTGGAAGGTCAAAGCATTGATATCGAAGAGCACATGAAAGAAAATAATGTAAGCAATCGAAACATACCTGCTCGTGTACCGGGGTGGTTGAAAGAAGTTAAAAAGATCAAGGAAGATGTTGACAACATTTCAAGCAACGACATTGGATGTTTTGATGTAAAAAAGAAGTATCGAGCAGGAAGAAATGCATTGAGGCTCATCGAAGATATCGAAGGTCTTATCAAAGAGAGTTCTGACATTACTTGGAGTAATGCCCACATCGGTTTTGGAAGAGTCACTTCCAAAATCCCGGCATCAACATCAGGTGTAAATACCCAAAATGTGTTTGACTCAAGAGTAAAGACATTCAATGATGCACTTAAGCTCCTTCAAGAAGATGATGATGGTAAGACTCGAGTATTAGCCTTGTGTGGAATGGGTGGTGTGGGGAAAACCACGCTGATGAAAAAACTGAAAGAGGCTGCAAAAAGTGAAAAGATGTTTAATTGGATTGTGGATGTTGTTATTGGGAATACTCCCAACTTGCTTGCCATTCAGAAGGCCATATCAGTGCAGACAGGCGAACCTCTAACCGAAACTGATGAAACGCTAATGGCAACTTATCTTTCCAAAAGATTTGAAGCATTTTCAGAGCATAAAGAGAAGAGTCTGGTTATATTGGACGATGTGTGGAAGAGGATTAAACTCGAAGATATCGGATTAGCGAGTCCTTTTCCAAATGAGGTTAAGTTGTTGCTCACATCACGCGATGAAAATATTTGCCATCAGATTGCAATTGATGCTGATTCTGTTCCTAAAATAGTTAGAGTTGATGTCTTGGAGGAGGGGGAAGCACGAAATTTCTTTTCTCGAATTGCAGGGATTTCAGAGGAGCATGATCGTGATCTCTATCAAATAGGATGTGATATTGTAAAAAAGTGTGGTTGTTTGCCGCTTGCCATCAAACTCATTGCTGCAACTCTTAAATGTCAAAAGCAATTTGTATGGAGGCGTACGCTCAAGCGTTTGAAGAAAAATGATCTTGACACGAATGTGCAAAAAATAATTAAGATAAGCTACGAGAGTTTAGTGAATGATGATAAAGTGATTTTTCTGCTTTGTGGCTTGTTCCCTGAGGACTCTAATATCCCAATAGAAGATCTCACAAGATATGCGTGGGGATTAAAACTTTTAGAACAAGTTTCTACAATGGAAGATGCTAGAGAAAGCACACAAACAAGTGTGAGCAATCTCAAAAATGCGTATTTGTTGATGGATGGTGATAGTCGTGACACTGAGTTTGTGAAAATGCATGATCTTGTGCTTGCATTTGTGGTGGGCACTGTTTCTAAAGGCGGTGAGGATGGATATAGGATCATTCACCATGATGATTTCTCAAAATGGAGTGAAGATAATATTTTGAGTGAGTCTTGCAAGCAGATTTCGTTAACATGCAAGGGCATGTATGAGTTTCCTAGTGAATTTAAGTTTCCAAATGTTTCACTTTTGAAACTTATGCACGGAAATGAGTCGCTAAGGTTTCCTCAAGACTTTTATGAAGGAATGAAAAAGCTTCAAGTTATAGCATTTGAGAAACTGGAGTATCCAGTAGTTCCAACATCATTTCAGTGCTCTACCAACCTTCGAACTCTTTGTCTCGATGAATGCTCGTTGATGTTTGATTTAACTTGTATTGGAAATCTTTCGAATCTGGAAGTGCTTAGCTTTGCTAACTCTGGCATTACAATCCTACCTTCCACATTCGGAAATTTGAAGAAGCTAAGACTATTGGATGTAACAGGTTGTTACCATCTTGTTATAGATGATGGTGTCTTGAAAAGCTTAGTAAAACTTGAAGAGCTTTATATGAGAACTCTTGATGATTCTGCATTCTGCTTTTCAGACAACAACTGTAATGAACTTGCAGAATGTTCAGAGCATCTTTCTGCATTAGAATTTGAATTTAACGGTAACAATGCTCATATGAAGAACATGTATTATGAGAAACTTAAAAGATTCAAGCTTGAAGACCGAATAATCTTAATACATTGCTTTGTTTATAATAGTTAGAACATAAAGGACCAAACTTGTTAGTTAGAAACTTAATAACCGAAAAGTAGTTATTGGTAGTTATTTCGGTTATGTGAATGGTTGTGTCGGTTCAATTATACCGATTCAAAACATATATATATGTAGATACATAGATCGATCAAAGGTTAATGAAACAATTTAGATTTTACTTATTCAATTGATTTGCAACTTATTAAAGATCTATTATTGGGACAACAATTGGCATCAAGAGCAAAGGTTTATACACATCGAAAAATCTGAAAACGTTTTACAGAAACCTTAACAAGAAGCCATTTGAACACGCTGGGAAAAAGACTCTCGCTGGTCTTTCTTCAAAGCATAGGGGCGTTTGTTTTTTTTAATTCTTCCAAGGAAACAAACAAGTGTGAATAAGGAACGCGTAGAAGAGATAGTGCACGATCTGTTTTGCGTAGAAGTTGCAAGTGTACAACATCGAGAGTGAATTGGTGTTGAGGAAGAACAGTGGAGACTTTGTGTTAATAACCGGTTCGAAGAAAAGAAACACAAAGCAAAGGACGTTGTTGGGAAAAAACGTATACGTAGTGTTATTGATTGTTTGAAAGAAAAGAGTGTGGAGTTTTGTGTCGCAAGAACACAAAGACAACAACAACGTTGGGGAGAAAACAAGACAAGTGACTGTCGTTGTTTTCATTAGAACGAACCAGGAGCGCAGCAATCAGTTTGATTTGGGTTCGGTTGTGTTACTAAGGCGTGGTAATACAAGTTTGGGTGTAGAAGACTGCGTGATCTCAATACCGAGATCAAACACACAAAGGGTGATAACGTGTAGTGTGGTATTTCGTTATTTGCATGTTTAATTCATTCGACAAACAGCAGTAACAAGGAAAGCCAAGTGAAGGCAGTGGAACGTTTGGAATATAGACTCGTTGGCAAAATTAGAAGCAGATTCGACAAGTGTAGGAGAGTTGTGCGTTTTTTGTTTGATTCAAGAACAAGGACAGCGACAACAAATAAAAGAAAACCGAGGAGTGTTGGTTAATTTTGGGTCGAATAATACTTTGAAAGGAACAACAAGGCACTGTTTTTTTTAAAGGATTTTGGCGCGGGAAAGGGAACAAAATTGGTGACCGAATTATAACAAGTCGAAACACATACATCTCGTATTCTATACGAAATTAACAAGGTCACAAGTTTCAATTTTCTGGATTTCATTTTATATAGTATAGATCATATTAGTTTATGCTATTAGGAAATCCCGAGAACTATTAATTGATCCCGTAGTATTAAGGAATTTCAAAACTATATTTCATATTAGAAGATACCATACAAAGGAAATTTATTCCCATACGGATTAGAAAGTGAAAATCATAAAATATACATCGAACATGGCCGGGGATGACGCTAGTACATCTAATGCAACAAAAACCATAATACCGATCGCACAATACCAATGTCCAAAATTGAAAAACACAAATTATACGGTATGGGCTATACAAATTAAGGCAATATTAGGTGCACAAGGTTTTTGGGAAACTATTGAATATAAGGATAGGGCAGACGTAGATGATAAGAAAGATAAAGCAACAATTGCTTTCATATACCAAGCGTTAACCGAAGATGTAATCTTACAAGTAGCGAGTTGTAAGACGGCTAAGGAATTATGGGAATCATTGAGAAAGAGACACGTTGGAGAAGAAAAGGTGCAACAAGCACGACTACAATCATTGATGATTGGATTTAACTCACTTTATATGAAGGAAGATGAGACGGTGGATGCATTTGCTGAAAAATTGAATGGTTATGTGACAAAGGCAAAAGAACTAGGGAAAACTTTAGATGAATCTCTCTTAGTTAGAAAACTATTAGATTCCACACCAGATAGATTCATACAAATAGTAGCATCCATAGAACAAACAAATGATCTAGACGACATAACCCTAGATGAGATCATTGGAAAACTCAAAGCATTTGAGGAAAGGATAAAATTACGAAAGGGAGGAAAAGTTGAAAGCCAGGATAACTTATTGTTTGCACATGACGAACACTCAGATAAAAAGAAAAGTTTTAACAAGCGTGGAGGTAGATCAAACTATTCACGAAGAAACTGGCATAAAAATAAGAATAGAAATAACTCGAACCATAAAGATAACCAAAATAAGAATTCGAGTAAGTTTGATTTTAGCAATGTAAGGTGTTATAATTGCAACAAACTTGGACATTTTCGAGATAAATGTAGATCAAAACCAACAACTCAGGAACAATCAAACCTTATCTTAGAAGACGATGAACCATCATTGTTAATGACTATGCACGAAACCAAACACGAGGGAGTGTTGTTGAATGAAGGCCAAATTCAACCGGGAAAATATGCTTCAAAGGATGCAAGCATATGGTATTTAGATAACGGTGCAAGTAACCATATGACGGGAACTAAAAGTCATTTTAAGGATTTAGATGAAAGCATAACAGGACGAGTACGTTTTGGAGATGGATCGTATGTACAGATAAAGGGAAAAGGCTCTATACTATTAGGTTGTAAAAACCAAGAACATAAGGTAGTGACTGATGTATACTTTATACCAAACCTTAAGAGCAACATACTAAGTCTAGGACAACTTACGGAAATAGGTTGTAAAGTGTTAATGGACGGAGATAAATTGACTTTGTATGATAAGAGCATGAAGTTGTTGATGAAAGTAGAAAGATCTAAGAATAGACTTTACAGTATTAAATTACAGATAGACACACCTATTTGTCTCTTAGCAAATATAGATAACCAGGATTGGTTATGGCATGCTAGATTAGGTCATCTGCACTTTGATGTTATGAACAAGATGACTAGGAAGGGTTTAGTGGATGGAGTACCTAGAATAAACCATGCAGGACAAATCTGTGATGCATGTTTATTAGGAAAACAAAGTAGAACACCATTTCCAAACCAAGCTAAATTCAGATCCAAGAACCCGTTGGACTTAATATATGGAGATCTCTGTGGTCCTATAAGTCCAGCAACACACTCAGGCAAGAAATTAATATTCTTGTTAGTAGACGATTGTACACGTTTTATGTGGGCTTACTTTTTACAATCTAAGGATCAAGCATTTAGTACATTTAAGGAATTTAAACAGAAAATAGAAATGGAGTTAAGATTGAAAGTGAGGATGCTAAGAACAGATAGAGGAGGTGAATTTACTTCAAATGAATTCACACAGTGCTGTAAGGATAATGGAATAGCACGACAGTTGACAGCACCATACTCACCACAACAAAATGGAGTAGTGGAAAGAAGAAATAGGACAGTGTTATCAATGACTAGGAGTATGATGAAAGCTATGAAACTACCCTTAATTTTTTGGGCGGAAGCAGTTAGACATGCTATTTACATATTGAATAGGGTACCTACAAGAGCCCTGATAGATAAAACTCCATATGAAGCACTCTACAGTAGAAAACCAAACTTAGAGAACCTAAGAATATTTGGATGCACAGCTTATGCAAAGATAACAATACCTCATTTGAAGAAGCTGGATGATAGAAGCATACCATTGGTTTATTTGGGAGTAGAGGAAGGATCAAAAGCATGTAGGTTATATGATCCAATAGCCAAGAAGAAATACGTTAGTAGGGACGTAAAGTTTACGGAAATACAGCCGTGGGATTGGAATAAGATTGGTGAAGATACAAGTACACAAGACACTTTTTGGGCTAGTTTTGTGGAAGGCAAAATTGACAATGAAAAACCTATACAAATTAACATAGGAGATACAGACGATACGTATCACCAAGAGGATCAAGTACTAGAACCAACACCAAATCCATTGTCAGAACCAGATTCACCAGTCACACCACCAACACATACTTATGAACCTAACTCAGAAAGTGAAAGAGAAGCTACTATTATTAGTTCGCTTAGAAGCTCGTTAGGAAGCTCAGGAAGATATGATCATACACCGGTTAGAGGTTTAAAGGACTTGAAAGAAGTTTATGAAACAGCAAGTGTAGTTGAAACACCTAGTTTACTCTTCATAGAAGAAGAACCTCGTAACTATAAGGAAGCATCAGTAGAGAAGAAGTGGATTGAGGCCATGGAGATTGAATTGGATTCAATCAACAAGAACAAAACATGGTTTCTTACTGAATTGCCAGAAAACCAAAAGGCAATAGGACTTAAGTGGGTTTTTAAAACCAAAAGAGATGCAGAAGGAAAGATCATTAAGTATAAGGCACGGTTAGTAGCAAAAGGATATGTACAAGAACAAGGAATAGACTTCGATGAAGTATTTGCCCCAGTTGCTAGGATAGAAACAGTACGATTAATACTGGCGTTAGCAGCATATTATGGATGGCAAGTTCACCACTTAGATGTAAAATCAGCATTTTTACATGGAGATTTGAAGGAGGAAGTCTATGTTACACAACCTGAAGGTTTTGTACAACCAGAAAACTCAGGAAAAGTTTATAAGCTTATTAAAGCTTTATACGGATTAAGACAAGCACCAAGAGCTTGGAACATGAAGCTTGACCAAACATTAAAGTCATTAGATTTTAAGAAGTGTAATCTCGAGCAAGCAGTCTATACAAGGAGAAATAAGAATTCTACGATTATAGTTGGAGTTTATGTAGATGATTTGATAATCACGGGCACTCCAAAGAAAGAATTAGATTTATTTAAATCTCAAATGGAAGAAAAGTTTGAAATGAGCGATTTAGGATTGCTAGCTTATTACCTTGGGATAGAAGTTACACAGACAGGAGGAGAGATTACAATCAAGCAAACAGGATATATTAACAAGATCTTAAAGGAGACAAGTATGACGGATAGTAATGATACAAAGATACCCATGGATCCAGGTACTAAGTTGGTCAAGGCGGAAGATGGAAATTCAGTTGACGCAACTTACTACAGAAGCTTAATAGGAAGTATCAGATATTTACTACATACAAGACCAGATCTTAGTTATTCAGTCGGGTTACTCAGCAGATTTATGCAAGATCCAAAAGATCACCACCTGAAGGCGGTTAAGCAAGTAATTCGATATATCAAAGGAACAAAGGAGCATGGCATAATTTACAAGAAAGAAGGCGGCTGCAAGATTACAGGTTACAGCGACAGTAGTTATGGAATCAACACTGATCAAGGAAAAGGAACTACTGGCATAGTATTTTATTTTGGAGAGTCACCCATTACATGGAGTACTCAGAAGCAACCGACAGTGGCACTATCATCATGTGAATCAGAATTCATGGCGGCTACTGCAGCAGCATGTCAAGCCTTATGGTTGAAAAGATTACTTAGTGAATTAACTGGAAGTGAAGAAAAGAAGATAACGCTGAAGGTAGACAACGTTTCAGCAATAGCACTAGTGAAGAACCCAGTTTTTCATGGAAGAAGTAAACACATCGACATTCGCTATCATTTTATTCGAGAATGCGTAGAGAATGGACACATCAATGTGGAACATGTCAGCGGAGAACTACAAAGAGCAGATATTCTAACAAAAGCTCTACCAAGATTGAAGTTCACAACAATGCGACAGATGCTCGGAGTTCAAGATTTAAAGAAAAGCAACGATCAAGATTAAGGAGGAGAATGAAGACCGAATAATCTTAATACATTGCTTTGTTTATAATAGTTAGAACATAAAGGACCAAACTTGTTAGTTAGAAACTTAATAACCGAAAAGTAGTTATTGGTAGTTATTTCGGTTATGTGAATGGTTGTGTCGGTTCAATTATACCGATTCAAAACATATATATATGTAGATACATAGATCGATCAAAGGTTAATGAAACAATTTAGATTTTACTTATTCAATTGATTTGCAACTTATTAAAGATCTATTATTGGGACAACAAAGCTCTCAGTGGGATGTTATTTTACAGAAGTTCGCTGGATGTACATAACTCAAGGCGATATGTGCTCATATCAAAACAGCTTGAAGCTGATCACCAACAGAGAAGAACTACTAAAATCTAAAATTAACAAGCTGTTTAAGGTCACAGATGCACTTTATCTACAAGTAAATGATATGAATACTATTGATGATGTTGATGTGGAATTCCTGCATCCCCGGCATCCTCCTCAAAACTCTTCATTTTACAATTTAAGAATCCTTATAGTTTCAGAATGTGCAGAGTTGAAATACCTTTTCACACTGAGTGTTGCAACAACGTTGTCAAAGCTCGAGTATCTGTTAATTTCCAGATGCCCTATTATGGAAGCAGTCATACATAATGAGAATGATGGATCAGATATAATTAAGTTTTCCAACTTAAAGTATCTCAGGTTGGCTAAGCTACCAAATTTATTGCAATTCTGCAATAACGTTGATGTAATTGAGCTGCCACGTCTCATGGAGTTGCAACTTGGAGGCCTTCCAAAAATTACAAGCATTTATCCCGATAGTGCAACATCTTTTGTGTCGAGTAATATATCCCTCACGCAATCTTTCTTGAACGAACAGGTAAGTATGCTTTGTATTAATATACTGATATTAACAATCTTTTCAACTAAAAGTTAATAATAGGCGGGTATCTAATGAATGAATGAATCTTTTTTTACTTTGCAGGATGCGGCTCCTAAGCTGGAGAAACTGGTTGTTTCTAATATGGAGAATTTGAAGGAGATCTGGCCTCCTCAGTTTTGTACTAGTAATTTTTGCCCATTGCGAGAGCTTACGGTCGAGGGTTGTGGTTCCATTGAAGTCTTGTTCAACATGAATTTTGGTGAAATCCAGCAACTTAGCAGCAGCTTGAGAAGCATTAAAGTGAAGAGATGTGATAGTCTTGTGAAGCTTTTCTCATGCAATCCATTTCCATTCCTGAATAATCTACAAGAGCTTGACGTCAATAGTTGTGGTTCCATTCAAGTGTTATTTAACACTGACTTGGGACGTGTTGGTAAAAGTGAAGAACAAGTTTGGAGTAGCAGTTTGAGAAGCATTGTAGTGAAAGAATGTGAAAGTCTCGTGAATCTTCTCCCAAGAAATCCAATGCCATTATTCAATCATCTGGAAGAGCTTGAAGTTACAGAATGTGCTTCCATTGAAGTGATATTCGACATTGACATGGGATGTGTTGGTAAATTGGATAAACTTAGCAGCAGCAGGTTGAGGAGCGTCAAATTGAAAAGATTAGGGAAGCTTAGAGAGGTGTGGAGGATAAAAGATGCTGGAAATAACTTGATTCATGGATTTGAAGCTGTTGAAAGCATATATATTGGATATTGTGAGAGGTTTCAAAATTTAGTCACACCTGCTACAACCAATCTAGATATGAGAGCACTCAAAGGAGTTAAAATTGAATTGTTTGAGAGTAGCCAAGATCAAGAGGTACGGCTCTTAACTTGTGTGTTTGTTATTTATTATTTTTAAAATAAACAAATAAATTATATTAGGTTACTTATTATTGTTAAACTAGGATTGATTTCATATCCCTTTCTACTTTCATGTTTAATTTCGTATACACCAAAATTACTATACAATCATTGAGTGCATAATGAACAATGTTTTTAAAGCATGTTTAGGAAAATAAAAATAATTTTGTATTATTTTTAAAATAAATACAAAAATAATATGAAAACTAAAATTTTGAAGACATTCTGATAGAACCACTAACATTGTGGCTTTCTTTTCGTGCTCTTTTGGCCTTCTCATATCTTAAATATTGTTACGAATAACATATCGAAAATCATTTATATATGAGAAAAGAAAAGAAAATCCAACTATTTCTATGTTGTTTCTTCTATCGCATGTCTAGATATTCCTTGGATTTCTTAAAACAATTATAAAATATTTTTAAAAATTTGTTGCAGTTATCTTCATATTTTTCAATGGAAATTATTACTAATTATAACATTTATGGTTGTGATATGCAGATTAATGCTATGTCTATACTCGGGGAAGACTCGAATGATGAGATTTCTAAAATTGCATTCCCATCCTATCTATTACCCACTTTCCATAACCTTCATGAACTTTATTTGCGGGACTATAAAGATGTGGAGGTGGTTTTTGATATAACGACTCCAAGTAGTAGAGAATCACCTCAACAACCACCAATACTCCCCTATCTTGAAGAATTACGGTTAAAGTATATGGGGAGGATGAGTCATGTGTGGAAGTGCGATTGGAATGAATTCTTACTTCTTCAAAAACCACAATCACAGTCTTCATTCCATAACCTCACAACCATATGGATGCACAAGTGCAACATCGTCAAGTACTTGTTTTCACCTCTCATGGCGAAACTTCTTTCCAACTTAAAGGAAGTTCGTATATGGTCGTGTTTTGGTATTGAAGAGATTGTTTCAAACACAGATGATGAAGATGTGTCTATATATTCCCACACAACCACCACTCTCTTCCCTCATTTAGACATTATTGAGCTTAAAAAACTCAGAAATTTCAAGGGTATTGGTGGTGGTGACAATGGTATATCTACTGATATTCATGACCAGCTTAAGGTATGTTTCCAACTCCCCCCGTTTCAAAATTATTGTCAGAAGACAAAAATTACATAGTTTAATAATAGTGCGACTATTATAATTTCCAACCACTCAAATAAAATATTACCCTACTAAATTCTCCTTTTATTACTTTAAAATGGAAAGTGGACAATTATTTTGAGACACCTCGAAAAGAAAATGTGGACAATAATTTTGGGACGGAGGGAGTATATATTCAGTGACTAAAATAAAGGTTGGTTAATTTTGTTAATATAAACAAATATATATTTTTTTTCAGTTATCTCAAGCTTCTTGGTCCTTATGCCAATACTCTAGAGAGATAAGTATAGCATTTTGCCCTATATTATCAAGTGCAATTCCATGGTATGCTGTAGGACAAATGCAAAAGCTTCAGGTGCTGAAAATTACAAATTGCAAATCTATGACAGAGGTGTTTGAAACTCAAAAGATCAACAATAAGAGTGGTAATGATACTGGAAAGTCACTTCCAAGGCTAGAATATATTACGATGCTTAAACTTCCAAAACTAAAGATCTTGAAAATTCAAGGGTGCAACCTTTTGGAACATATATTCACATTTTCCACTCTTGAAAGCCTCACGCAACTCGAAGAGTTAGTGGTAAAGGATTGTAAAGCAATGGAAGTCATTGTTATGGAAGAAAATAGACAACAGATGACGGCATCTGATGTGGTGGTCTTTCCTCATTTAAAGTCGATTAAACTAATCAAACTATCAAAATTTGTGGGTTTCTTCTTGGGGAAGAATGAATTCACATGGCCAACATTGGAAAAGGTTGAGATCAGAGAATGCCCACAGATAACGGTGTTCACTTATGGACGGTCTACAGCTCCAAAGCTTAACTTCATAAATACAAGCTTAGGCAAACATAGTGTTGAATGCGGCCTTAACTTTCATGTGACGAACACCTCGCATCAGGTATTATTTTTATTTCAAATAAAAATGAAAAAACATTCCCATGTCATGTTTTTTTCTAGACTCAGGCCTTGTGCGTATAACTTAATATTTAAAACAATGCAAAATCTTCAAAATTAGCGTAATTATTGGATCGAAAGTAATATGATTAGAAATATCAACGGTTTGGTTATGTATGTGATCCCCAAAACCCAACGTTTGTACAATTATGTAGAGCCTTTTGGCTTATTTTACTCGCATATGAAGTGTTTTTATTTTTTATTTTTTATCATTGAACCAACTGATATGTACAATTATCTATGACTTAAGCTTGTGTATTTTTGACCTTGTAGGCCCAATTACCGAGTTATGAAAGTACAAGCTCATACCACTCGACTAGTATGGAACAGCTGCCTTGGTCTTATCATAATTTGATCGGAGTGGACAATATGGATTATAAACCCAGTGGTGGACAGAGTCTTTTTTCATCCGATAAGTTGCTACATCTGCAAAAGCTTGAAACAGTTCATTTTGGGAGATGTAAGGACACTGATAAGATATTTGAGGTATTTGATTCACCAACTGTTGCTGAAATTCCAAACTTGAGACAAGTGGAATTAGGGTGGTTAAGAAGTCTCAAGTATATATGGAAAGGCAAGCAGGGGGCAGTATTAATGTTTCCAAACCTAACACGACTCTCTATTTTTAAATGTGATAGTTTAGAATATGTATTTACATGTTCGATGGTTGGTAGTCTATTGCAACTCCAGGAACTACATATAAGTAGGTGTGAAAGTATGAAGGTAGTTGTGAAGGGAGAAGAAGAAGAATTTGATGCCATAGTGAATGCTATTGTGGAGTTTCCTTGTCTAAAGTCCTTAAAACTTGATTCTCTTGAAAGTCTCGAGGGCTTTGGCTTAGGAAATGAAGACTTTGAATTTCCATCATTGGATACCTTGCAAATTGATGATTGTTATCGAATGACGGTTTTCACCAAGGGAGATTTGTCTGCTCCAAAGCTACACACAATTAGTAAAGGGGGTAGGAAGTATAATATCCACAACAGGCTACTCAACTCCTTTTTTTTAAACAGCTGAGGGACTAAAGATGCAAAAGTTCTTGTGCTTACGCTTCATAACTCCTTCATTTTCGAAAAACTAATTCACAGCAACTCAATCCAACCAATCTCATCTTGATTAACCAACTGAATCAGGGTTCACTGGCCAACAGCCGATGCTATGCTAAGGCCAGTCACTAACACTGTTCTCTCAAATCACTCACATGATCTGTTTTTCAGGCAAGTTGTTCAATTTTTAAGTTTATTATCTGTGTAATAAACTCATTTTATTTATATGATGCGTTGGATTATAGGCTTATAGCTAATTGGGTATTTTGAATTGGAAGTGTTTGATTTAGGGTTTATATCATAGCCTGATTGATTTCTGCATTTGTAAATGTAAATTGTAATAAACCGAACTTTTTTTTTAAATAATATTATTCATAAATTCTCCAAATAAGAGAATTAGATTTAGGTTAACTTGGTGATGGTTGTATCCGTTAGAAATAAAAAGTGTGCCTTTAATCTTTAGTGATATATAGTTTAATTTTATAACAAAATAACGACCTTTAGTTAAAACGCATAGGCTTGAAACTTCACTTATGGCAAACCTTTTCTTAGTACTACGTAATAGAAACTAGATAACTGGAGCACGGGAGGAGGGGGCTCACAAAAGTAAGTCAACTAAAATAAATTAGAAAACGTGCAGTGAGTACCTAGTTTAGCGTCCTAGTTTAGGGAATTTTTTATACCAATCTCATCTAGTGACTAAGAAGTGATCAACAACAAAAGGATCAGTCAACTGCCTAATCTTAGAATATATTGATGTAGAAATAGTCGAGCGCAATAGTTAAAATAATGCTCCAGTACTAGTGCCCCATGAATGTTGCGGCCTTTTTTTTTGAGGTTTCTCATTACAAACCGTAACATATATATTTATCTGATAAGTTTTCGTATTAAAAAGACTTGTTTGGTCATCATAAAAAATGAAGTGTTTTGATTTGGGTTCACACAAATATTCAAACAATTTTCTTAAAATAACTAATCAAAGATTGCAATTGCATGCACTAGATGAAGTACTTGTTTGAAAATTAGTGCTCGTACATATTTTTAGATATCACATAACATTATTCTCATGTGTGTTAGCAACTATACCAAGCTATTATCTAATTGCAGGTTTGTAATTATTGTAAATGTTTATACTTGAGAAACATAGATAGAAGTTATATTCATGATAAATTTAGGCGTGTTGGATATGCATCCAAATGCCCGCGACTATTAACCTTATGTCTTGTTTGTCATATTTAATTGATTCAACGTGTGTGCTTTTACAGGAACTTCAGAACACTACAGATATTCAACTCGCCTGTTCTTCATAATGGAATATCTGAATTCTTGGGAAGTTTGGGCATCAACATTTGGGGTTGCGGACAAGCAGATACATTCCGTTGGTCCAAAGGAAACAAAGAGGTATGAACAACGGGCCCAAACCACATATTTCTTTCATGTTAAAATTATGCGCAACAACACGTTTGTCACTGTGACAGATTCAAAAGGAAACAAGAAAATGGGAGCATCTGCTCGATCTTTAGCAAAGAAGGAGGACCTAAAGTTATTAAGTATGCTGCTGAACATGTGTGAAGAGTTGCTAAAAGTAAGGGATTGAAGTCAGTTATAGTAAAGGTTAATGGGTTTTACTCATTTCAAAGAAAGAAGCTTGCAATTTTGGGTTTTAGAGAAGGATACACAAACTCGAGATCTGACAAAAACCCGGTTGCATACATTGAAGACACGACACGAAAGGCGCATACCGGATGTCATCTCAGGAAGCAACTATTATTTTGTGCTGATTGCAAAATGCCAGTAACAGTGCACTCAAGAGGCTGCTTCTTGTTGTTGTTATGTTGTCACCATCAACGTGTAGCCATGTATGATTGTGCTCTTTTAGATATTCATAGACTGATAGAAGCATGAACTTAGAATTTTTTGTTGAGTGCATTGTAAAGAATAACGTTTGCAATGCGCTTTGCTTGATCACTTGTACACGTGTGTGCTTTTTAAAAGAAGTTTGTAATACTGTGACTGAGTTTATTATGGTTAAAATACGAGTCATCAAGCTTGAAAACTACAAATTATGTGAAATGAGCTTGGTCCATCAAGCTCTTACCAATCATGCACAGAGTACGATTCAAAAGAGACAAGAGTGACAACTTTGTCCTACCAATGTGGATCACCGTCTCGCTCACGAGTCCCACCCAAAAAACTCACCAAACGACACTGAGTTTGATTCCGGTTCACCTAATCAAACTTTGATGTTTCATAACGGGTAACTTAGTCACACAAAGATTGCCTAAAGAAAGTAGGTTTAACAAATAAAATGCTTGAAGTAAACTATTTGCAGTGTAGGATACTGCAATTGTTACAGAAACAAAGAAAGAAGACTAATATATCCAAAAACTTCGGTTATTGCATCCAAGTTCTTATGTTTTCTGAACCAAATGATCCTCGATTTACATTAATCAGTTTTTGAACCCAAAATACAACAGAGTGAGAAAATCAAAACACCAAACTCCCATCTATGATATACCTTGTTTAGAAGTAAAATATGAATCTGAAGTGTTACACATCCGGCCTCAGTAAAGTGATATTTTACAAATGCAAGAGCTCTTCCGTGATGAGATTTCTTGTTCTTTCTTCCTTGGGCATTTTAGCATATCTATAACAACATAAATCTTAAAATTAGTTTGGTATCTTTTGTCATGTACTCTAAACAAAACTTGAGCTTTCAACATGTTTGACCCATTTGATGTGCTACTTTTTTAGCTAAACTTGCTTTGAAGTTTGAACCATAGGACCCGTTTAAGATATGAAAAATCCAAGACGCGTTTATACATAAATTGGTCGAAATTGTTACTTATTATGTGTCGAATACATACCCAGCCTCAGCAAAGTGGGATTTTATCTGCGCAAGAGCTCTTCCATGATGAAAAATCTTGATCTTTTCTTCTTTAGGCATTTCAGCATAACTATAACAGCAAAAATTATAAAAATTAGTTTGGTTTTATTGCAAACATGCAATGATATGAAAGGATCAGGGAGATTATAGGTGGCAAGATGGCGGGTCAAAATGGGTCGGGTTGAAACGGATCAAAATATGTTTGGTTTATAACAATGTCAAATCGGATTCAGGTTCAAACAGATTGCTAGGTCAGAATGGGGACTCTCCACAATTTATAAGATTGTAATCTTAAAAGATAGACTTGACCTGACTTTTAACTTGTTTGACCCATTAGACCCGTTTGACATGCTCCTCTTTTAGCTAAACTTGATTTAAGACATTGGACCCGTTAGAGATATGAAAAGGCCAAGACCCGTTTATAATTAAATTTGTCGAAATTGCCACCTATTATGGAAATGATCGTATAGAAACGAAGATGGGCTTACGTTTGATCATGACAAATAGGTTGGAAGACTGGATCCCATCCAAAATCATTCGGTCCTCTTGCAGGAACAATCTGATTATATTACCCTGAATAAACAAGAACAAGACTTGTTTTAGTTCGCTTGAGTTTAACTAAACAAAACACAAACACACTGAAGAGCAGGTTTTATTGTGTTTGCGTTTATTCTATAAGATAGTAAACAAAAACTGAGCAAACTCGTGCACGAACATTGAGCCTTGTATTTCCGTTAATATAAATTTATTGACTTGAATATATAAATAACATTGGAACATGACGAAACCTTGACAAAACGAGCATATAATTGTGTTTAGACCATAGTCATGTCCATTCTTTTAACAAATAAACAAGCATTATGAAGTAAAGGCCTTAAGAGCATTGAAACATAATCATGTATCTTCCACCAACACCGGTCCCTTCACCTACACACAAAACACACTTCCACATCAAAACCTTAAAGAAAACAGAAAACATCCCCGTCACAAATGTCACCGGTGGTAACTTCAACACTATTTACCAAGATGCAAAGAATGTGACATCCAAACTAACAATCTCATAAGAGATGTCTTAATTTAAGCTACCGAAGTCTTGCTAACAATGTATGCAGGTTTCATATTATGGAGATATTTAAAATGTGTTGCAAACCCAAAGTCCCAATAATCAAGTAATTCAAGTACCTTCATGACCCATGACAAAATCTGAGTTTATTCATTACTATTTACCACATTAAAATGTCACAGTGGTCCAGTTTGATGACCAAAGTTGCAAGTGAGAATAAAGTCTTGACAGTTCGGGACGTGAAATGTTAATGTATTTATATACTACGTAAGTGATTGACGACATGTATATAATTATCGAATTGAAAACTGGTATAAAAGACAATAATAGGCTGTTGTGGCCAACAGCTAATCAAAACCAAGTGTATTTCTTACCCATAAAATGGTATACAACACTAACCCTTTCATCACTGATAGGTAATAACACATAATGCTTCGATTATATTAACCAAGATACAAAGAATGTCAGACCCAAACTAACAATTTCATAAGAGATGTCTTAATTTAAGTTACCGAAGTCTTGCTAACAACGTAAACAGGTTTCATAATAAAGAGATGTTCAGATGTGCTGCAAACGTAAAGTCCCAAATATGACAGCTATCCGATTTTGATAAAACTCTTAAGATAAATAGTTGTTGTAACATAACGAAAGTTTCAGGGTAAATCTTTAAGCACACAACTTTAGTGAATCTATTTGGCCAAATATGTCAAGTTTATATAAGAAGATTGATATAACCAACATTCGAATAGAAATAGGAATGACTTTAACTTGTGACACAATGCTTTTATGCGAGATAATCTGAAAGAAAGCCATTAAACATCACCTTCAAGAGAAAAAAGAAAGTGCGGCGAGGGGGACTTACATGTAAGCCCTGCAAACAAAACAAAATACGGAGAATGTACTTTAACACAAACTACATTTTACTTTCATGTCAAGCTTTGTTAGATAACATATGCCTTTGTAAGTAACGTGTGTTTGTGAAATCGATAACGTGCAAATATTATGTGTTTTCGATTCGCTCAAGAGATAATTGATTTACCAAATGCAGTGAGTATTGCATCCATATTATGAAGCTACTAAGTTCAGGTTCAGCTCCTTAATTGATACATACATTCAAACCATGCACTACAACGAAACAAGAAAAAAACCTTATTTACCTTGTTGATATGTGGAATCATTTGAAGCTGACAATGGGTCATAGCCGGATATAACCAGGTATAGCCGGGTCTTGGCCGGTTGTAAGTAAGACTAGACCGGACCAGTTCGAGAAGGCAAAATGGCCGGTTGTAAGTAAGACTAGACCGGACCAGACCGGACCGGACCGACCGAAGACCGAACATGAAGTAAAGTGTGGACTGAGGACCGGACCGTAATAAGTTTGGTCCGGTCGGTTCAGTCCGGTCCACGGTTCGTTTTGCTCACCCCTATATGACGGTAGGCATCAAAACGTATACCTCTTTAATAACTAGAAGGGTACCCGCGCAATGCGGCGGCGGATACCCTGTGACCATTTTTAAGGCGAATACAATTTTTTTCTCCAACCATTACATAATAATTCAAATACATTTAAAAAAATTACAAATAAAACTTGAAATATAACTTACAAACATTTAGTATCGATGTTTTTAGGTTTGCTTATATACGACTGGGCTATTACAAGTTTGGTTGAAATGGACAGTATAAATATTCGAAGGCAGTTACAAGTCGACACTTAAATACAATTAATTTCCAGGATGTTACAATTATGATTTTTTATAACAAAATTAATACATTTAACTTTGGGATGAAACCTCTTTATATCTAACTTTCTTTTTTTGGAAATGTTTTTCGTCTTATGTTTTTAAGACTTCTAAATTTAGATGTCCTAAATACATTATAAGGTAGTAAAGATGTGTTTAGTATTGGTGTTTTTAGGTTTGCTTATATACGACTGGGCTATTACAAGTTTGGTTGAAATGGACAGTATAAATATTCGAAGGCAGTTACAAGTCGACACTTAAATACATTTAATTTCCAGGATGTTACAATTCTGATTTTTTAATAGCAAAATTAATACATTTGGGATGAAACCTCTTTATATCTAATTTTCTTTTTTTGGAAATGTTTTTGGTCTTATTTTTTTAAGACTTCTAAATTTAAATGTCCTAAATACATTATAAGGTAGTAAAGATTGAGACTTTAATTATTTATTTTCACTTCTAACGAAAACTGTTTTGCCATATATGATTTTATGTTTTTAAATGCTACAATACATGTTATATCTTTGATCATCAAATTAAATTATCACTTAAGTATTTTGCACACGGCATTCAGATTCTCAACTACGACACTGTTAATAACAACGGTTCCGAAGAGCAGACCATGAACGAAAAGTAAAAGCAAAACTCCTAACAGATCAAAAAACCAAGCTAAAACACAAAAAAAATACAGAAAGAGATGGAAATGGTCTCAAAATCCAATAGTTTCTAAGAGATCAAACTAGTTTGTTATTAAATCAAAATTAACAAATTTGTAACGATATATCATATATGAGTTTTATGTTGGAAAATTTAGTGCACTTGATGGATCAATTCACACCTGGTAATGGGTTTGGAGGTATGGAGTATACACCCATTTGGTCACTGAATCCCCTGACTCAATAGTGGTTATGTTGTGAATCTTGTAACACCCCCAATTCATGGTTGCAGCGGAATTCGAACTGGGTGTTACTTGACAGCACAATAGTCACAATAATAGAAAACGAACTCCAATTGAGTCGTTTTAAAAGATTTATCATTCAAATTGTATAAATATCAGAGATTTACAAAATGAGGTCCCAAATGGTTCCATGTTTACAATGTATAATAAATGTGTTTTTGAATGATAATAAAATTTATAGCCCTCTTGAGTATCCGTGTCCTTCCGTGCCATCCTTGATCGTCATGAACCTGAAATACATGCTTGAGAGGTCAACACAAAGGTTGAGTGGAATTCGTAGAGTTTAGTTAAATCGTTTGAACACAATAATCGTAGTGTGAGTTATAGGCTCACACCAATGTTTGGAAAACAAAATCGTCATTTATTTCACTAAGCTCATACAACCAAAACATTAACATCGAACCAACAAAATTGGCATTATAGAAGCCCTATCAAGGTACTTTTGCCGTTATACCGCTAAATCTCAAATATAGTGCATTTGTGTGAACTCATCGTTGCTCAACACAAATGGGATTCGTCAATCCCAATAGATCTATTCACAATATTCGCGCTCACTAAAGGTAGTGACTAATGGTTCATGATATAGGGACTTCGAACATGGCAATCGATACTTAGTGATAATAAAACATCGTCGGGAAGCATACATTAGAAAGCATTGTGTTCGAGTATAAAAATAATAGCATGTATTCCCCCCATGGGTTTGTAAAATAGTTAAACAATAGAAAGTGGGGCTACGAACTCACCTTAAGTTATGTAGTGAGTAGTGAATGTGATGGTCGAATCGCGAAGGTTTCTACGAGCAACCTATAATCGAATGTTGCGACTTAGGATCGGAGTAGAGAATATGAAGTAGTGCCTATATATATATATATCTTGCATTTAGTCCATGATGTGGTATGATGTATAATGTAAGTCTTTGAAAGAAATGATCCATGAAACATGTATGTTTTGTATATCGTTTACTACCGTTCGGGCCGACATAATTCAGAAGTCATGTTAGTAAGCGTTCGAGGAGCCAGGACACTTTAATTCGTAAATCCACAACTCAACTCGACGGCTTACATAATGAACTCCTCACATGAGGCTCCCTACTATTGTAGTAGTTGATAACATATATAGATATAAGTTTTGATTCGAAAAGTTACATGTCCGATATTTGAGTAAACTTAGGAAAGTTTATTAGTACATGAAGATTGTTATTAGGGGTAGTTTCATAAGTCTTGAATGACCATTTTCTCTTGGTAATATCTCATGGTTTCCTTTTAAGTGAAGTAGATCCAAATTGCTTGTTCATGTTATCGCCTAATTCATTGTTTCATGTTTACGCCTATTAAGTTGTTATGGTCATTTCGTCATGGCCTAGCCATGACCTTTGGTCCTTGTTCCAAGGTCATGAGACACAACCTTGGCTCTAGCCATGGTTGTGGTCTTGATTATAGGTCATAAGACCTCTTGTTCCATTTAAAGTATAACCATAATCTAGTGACTTTGGTCTAAAAATGGGCTGTTTAGAATTTGAAGAATTTTATCACTCGGAAAGCATTTTTAGGTCTCGAGCTTCTTTGTTCCTGAACGAAAACGTCGTTCCGGACAACTTTCGTGTTTTAACTTTTTGATGAATCGGACCAGAAGGGTGACTTTCAAAACCCAAATTTGATCAGGAAGCTATTTAGGCAGTTTTGCCGGAAATCTTTGGTAATTTCAAATCGCCATAACTTTTGACTCGTTTACTCGTTTTAGGTGGTTCAAATTGCTATGGTTTCCTTGTTAAGTCCTCTACTGTAATTTGTAATGATCCAATATCATAATTTTACCATTTTGGTCGTGGTTTTCCAAGAAAGTCACTAGTTTACTTGTTTTAGTAACTTGTTTTAACAATCAATAACAATAACTTGTTTTGGTCATTTTTATACATCATGGACATAACTACAAGACATAATATAGCAAGAATAATATGTAAATAACATGAACATGATTATTTAACAAGAATCAAGTTAGGGTTTGGCTCACAACTTTTGGCTTTCAAAGATGAAAGGAAGTTAACATGTAAGGATAGGACTTTGATAGACTTGCTTCAACCCACTTCACTTCATGCAATCTTTCTACCCTTGGTATTCTTGAAAGATGGATGATGAAGGTTTAGGTGACTTGAGTGGATTCAAACTCAAGAGAAATCACCAAGTATATTAGGGTTTGGAAGATTTTTGATTATATATAAGAAACTAGGGTTTCAACCTTGAACTTGTACTTGAATCTTGCATGATACTTGGAAGAGAATGAGCTAAGGATGAGAAGATGGGGAGGGTGAAGGGTGGCGTTTAAATGAGGGGAGGAAGAGAGTATTTATAGTGAGTTGAGGAGGTTAGGAAACAACTAGGAAAGTTACATAACTTGGTGACAAAGTTGTAATTAAAACTTGATCTAATGGCTAAAGTCATGAGATCATGCCACAAGTGTGAATGCCCCCCCCCCCTAGTGGCGGTTTGGAGTGCTTGGAGAGCAAGGGTTAGACTTTTCTTGGTATTATCCAAGATACTTGGTTAGTTTTGACTCTAGGAAATGCCAATCGTAAATGATTAAGCCTCAAAACGTAAAACCGGGTGTCGTAAAATTATGGAACTTGAAAGTATTGATAAACATGTCAATAAGTTCCATAATAAAATATAAAATGAGTGGTAGGTTCCATTTGGGTGGTAAACCCTGCTAAAAACTGGAAACACGGGTCTAAAACGCGTAATACGTAAAATGTACGAATTTTACGTAAAACTGAGAAAAGTAAAATGTTACTTTTCTAATATGATATAAATGATTTAAAATGACTTATAATGTCTAGACTGGGCTCAGTCTAGTGTCGGTTGGTATTAAATGTCTTTTAGACATCAAACCGTAAGCCTAAAAATCAAGGAATGACTTTTGGTCAAAGGAGGAGGGAAAAATTATGTTGACTTTTTCTAATAAGTTTGAAAACTCAAAACGTCTTAGAAACTCGTTTCGTGGTCTAACGGTTAATCGCCCATTCGGTTAAGCGTGCTTATGTGAGAGTAGTACCGACATGGGTGACCTGCTGGGAAGTCTTTGGTCCTGTTTTTCTCAGTCACGATTAATTCTCAAATAAATCATGAGTGTGTCAAACATTTTTCTGATGCGGGGTCACTTAACGCGGTCGAGTTTCATTGTACGTAGAATTTCTGAATGACGTTTTACCCTAAAACGTGTAATTCCTTAATAACTTTCACGAAAATGATCTGACGAATGTCAAACATTTAATTTTCCATGGAAATGATTTATCACTCGAGAATATCAAATAAAAATCAACTTTCGGGAAAGTTTCGGGAAAAATGAATAGTAAAAGTGAATAGTGAAATTTTCCGGAAATAGTAATTAACCTGAAATTGCGAATTGTTACAGTCTCTACCCCTTACGGGGAACTTCGTCCCGAAGTTCTTTGTGTGTCATATGTTGGAGTGGTATCGATGAAAAGGTGTGGTTATTTATGAGGACTAAAGTCTGGGATTACTGGTGATGTAATTTGATTTGTCGTTTCAGTGTATGGTGTAGGATGAGGCTTACTTTTATGTAGGAAAGGTATGGTAATAGTCGAATATCAAAGGAAATTGATATAGCAGTCGAATATTAATAGGAATTGATATAGTAGTTGGACATAAATTGATATAGTGGTTGAATATCAAATAGAAATTGATATAGTAGTCAAGTATCAATAGCAATTGATATAGTAGTCGAATAGAAATTTGTATAGTAGTCAAATTTGAATAGGAATCGTAATTGGATCTAGTTCGTCGAATCATGGGTTACTTATGTTATTTCGGATACAAATAAGCCCACTTGTTTATAATTCTTTATTTACATAGAGAGGCATCCCAAACAATGTAAATAGGGGAATATAAACTTATGGTTCGGTGATTTACAATGTCTTTATTTAAATGAAAAGGCATCCCAATCCATTCAAATAATTATAAATCATCCTACTTAAGAATTCCGAACACAACATTCATAATTAGCCGGTGAGTTACAAGGTAGTGTATGCTTAACATTAATATCGGTAGAGATGTCAAGTTTGCTTTGAAAATCTAAAGAGATTTTAAAGGTTTATGACGGGATGGTATCCTTAGGACCTAAACAGGATAGTACTTCTACAGGATAAAGAGAAGAATTGATAACTATCCCAAGATAGTAGTTCGGATTATCTCATAAATGAAAACTTTCAAGAATGAAATTAGGTAGTACAAATAAGGTGTTAAGATTTCGCTGAGTGGTAAAACACTATCGTGTCTCTAGATCGTTTTAAAGAATTCGGGTGGTTTATCGAGTTCAAGTAGGAAATCAACCTAAACATAACCCTAGTACAACTACTCTCAGTATTTGAAAATTTTAAGTCGAATATAGTTAGTCAGACTATATTCCACTGTCCCTAGGTTAAATATAGGTGACTAGTCTATATTTAGCCAAGGTTCGATAAAATTTTCAAATACCTAAATTAGGTATACTTTTGATATGTCCGTTGCTTTTGGAAAACTGTCCACTAAACAAAGGCGATGTCAAACCTTTAAGTTGCAAGTCCCGTCCATACAAGACTTGTAACGTATGTTTTCGTATCCCATTGCATAGAAGATAGTAAGGGTAGGTACGTATGGAAAGGAAATTTTAAGTAGTTCTAAAATAGCACATACTTGGCCAGGATCACGAACTTTTAATAATGAAGGTTTCAGAAGAAAACTTTGATGAATGTAGAGAAAGTTCAGCTTTCGTCGATGATGGATTAGTTTGTCCTTTAGAAATCTCATATTTCTTGTTTGGAAATCGATAGATTGTGATGGGTTTTTGATATCATATGAAATGATATTGATGAGGTGGTGGAATAATTCCAGAAACTATTGCACAAATCACAATGTCTCGAAAGTAGATTAGACCATTGTGTGACTCAAAACATTTGAGAAATGATTAAGACCATTGTGTCATACAATGTCCGGGAAATAGAAAAGACCATTGTAATTAGTTACAATGTCTTGGATATAAAATGTTGGAGTAGGAACATGGTTGGGAGAATGTGGTTGTGTCGAAATGCCATAGAATAGGCATGTGTAGATATGTTTAGATAAAATGATTGAAAATAACTCGAATGTATATATAAATATACTAATGCTTACGGGGAAATGCTCAAAATGGGTATATATGAATATACTAATATGTTTGTGAAGCATAACATGCTTACTAAGTCCATAATCGTCTGGAGGATGGAAGACACGAAGAGCGGAAGGCTATAAAATGTTTTTGCTTGTAATTGTAGTTATAGTTTAGGTCTCAATTAGACCCGTTTCTCTATAACCATGGCTCTGGTACCAATCTGTAACACCCCCAATTCATGGTTGCAGCGGAATTCGAACTGGGTGTTACTTGACAGCACAATAGTCACAATAATAGAAAACGAACTCCAATTGAGTCGTTTTAAAAGATTTATCATTCAAATTGTATAAATATCAGAGATTTACAAAATGAGGTCCCAAATGGTTCCATGTTTACAATGTATAATAAATGTGTTTTTGAATGATAATAAAATTTATAGCCCTCTTGAGTATCCGTGTCCTTCCGTACCATCCTTGATCGTCATGAACCTGAAATACATGCTTGAGAGGTCAACACAAAGGTTGAGTGGAATTCGTAGAGTTTAGTTAAATCGTTTGAACACAATAATCGTAGTGTGAGTTATAGGCTCACACCAATGTTTGGAAAACAAAATCGTCATTTATTTCACTAAGCTCATACAACCAAAACATTAACATCGAACCAACAAAATTGGCATTATAGAAGCCCTATCAAGGTACTTTTGCCGTTATACCGCTAAATCTCAAATATAGTGCATTTGTGTGAACTCATCGTTGCTCAACACAAATGGGATTCGTCAATCCCAATAGATCTATTCACAATATTCGCGCTCACTAAAGGTAGTGACTAATGGTTCATGATATAGGGACTTCGAACATGGCAATCGATACTTAGTGATAATAAAACATCGTCGGGAAGCATACATTAGAAAGCATTGTGTTCGAGTATAAAAATAATAGCATGTATTCCCCCCATGGGTTTGTAAAATAGTTAAACAATAGAAAGTGGGGCTACGAACTCACCTTAAGTTATGTAGTGAGTAGTGAATGTGATGGTCGAATCGCGAAGGTTTCTACGAGCAACCTATAATCGAATGTTGCGACTTAGGATCGGAGTAGAGAATATGAAGTAGTGCCTATATATATATATCTTGCATTTAGTCCATGATGTGGTATGATGTATAATGTAAGTCTTTGAAAGAAATGATCCATGAAACATGTATGTTTTGTATATCGTTTACTACCGTTCGGGCCGACATAATTCAGAAGTCATGTTAGTAAGCGTTCGAGGAGCCAGGACACTTTAATTCGTAAATCCACAACTCAACTCGACGGCTTACATAATGAACTCCTCACATGAGGCTCCCTACTATTGTAGTAGTTGATAACATATATAGATATAAGTTTTGATTCGAAAAGTTACATGTCCGATATTTGAGTAAACTTAGGAAAGTTTATTAGTACATGAAGATTGTTATTAGGGGTAGTTTCATAAGTCTTGAATGACCATTTTCTCTTGGTAATATCTCATGGTTTCCTTTTAAGTGAAGTAGATCCAAATTGCTTGTTCATGTTATCGCCTAATTCATTGTTTCATGTTTACGCCTATTAAGTTGTTATGGTCATTTCGTCATGGCCTAGCCATGACCTTTGGTCCTTGTTCCAAGGTCATGAGACACAACCTTGGCTCTAGCCATGGTTGTGGTCTTGATTATAGGTCATAAGACCTCTTGTTCCATTTAAAGTATAACCATAATCTAGTGACTTTGGTCTAAAAATGGGCTGTTTAGAATTTGAAGAATTTTATCACTCGGAAAGCATTTTTAGGTCTCGAGCTTCTTTGTTCCTGAACGAAAACGTCGTTCCGGACAACTTTCGTGTTTTAACTTTTTGATGAATCGGACCAGAAGGGTGACTTTCAAAACCCAAATTTGATCAGGAAGCTATTTAGGCAGTTTTGCCGGAAATCTTTGGTAATTTCAAATCGCCATAACTTTTGACTCGTTTACTCGTTTTAGGTGGTTCAAATTGCTATGGTTTCCTTGTTAAGTCCTCTACTGTAATTTGTAATGATCCAATATCATAATTTTACCATTTTGGTCGTGGTTTTCCAAGAAAGTCACTAGTTTACTTGTTTTAGTAACTTGTTTTAACAATCAATAACAATAACTTGTTTTGGTCATTTTTATACATCATGGACATAACTACAAGACATAATATAGCAAGAATAATATGTAAATAACATGAACATGATTATTTAACAAGAATCAAGTTAGGGTTTGGCTCACAACTTTTGGCTTTCAAAGATGAAAGGAAGTTAACATGTAAGGATAGGACTTTGATAGACTTGCTTCAACCCACTTCACTTCATGCAATCTTTCTACCCTTGGTATTCTTGAAAGATGGATGATGAAGGTTTAGGTGACTTGAGTGGATTCAAACTCAAGAGAAATCACCAAGTATATTAGGGTTTGGAAGATTTTTGATTATATATAAGAAACTAGGGTTTCAACCTTGAACTTGTACTTGAATCTTGCATGATACTTGGAAGAGAATGAGCTAAGGATGAGAAGATGGGGAGGGTGAAGGGTGGCGTTTAAATGAGGGGAGGAAGAGAGTATTTATAGTGAGTTGAGGAGGTTAGGAAACAACTAGGAAAGTTACATAACTTGGTGACAAAGTTGTAATTAAAACTTGATCTAATGGCTAAAGTCATGAGATCATGCCACAAGTGTGAATGCCCCCCCCCCCTAGTGGCGGTTTGGAGTGCTTGGAGAGCAAGGGTTAGACTTTTCTTGGTATTATCCAAGATACTTGGTTAGTTTTGACTCCGGGAAATGCCAATCGTAAATGATTAAGCCTCAAAACGTAAAACCGGGTGTCGTAAAATTATGGAACTTGAAAGTATTGATAAACATGTCAATAAGTTCCATAATAAAATATAAAATGAGTGGTAGGTTCCATTTGGGTGGTAAACCCTGCTAAAAACTGGAAACACGGGTCTAAAACGCGTAATACGTAAAATGTACGAATTTTACGTAAAACTGAGAAAAGTAAAATGTTACTTTTCTAATATGATATAAATGATTTAAAATGACTTATAATGTCTAGACTGGGCTCAGTCTAGTGTCGGTTGGTATTAAATGTCTTTTAGACATCAAACCGTAAGCCTAAAAATCAAGGAATGACTTTTGGTCAAAGGAGGAGGGAAAAATTATGTTGACTTTTTCTAATAAGTTTGAAAACTCAAAACGTCTTAGCAACTCGTTTCGTGGTCTAACGGTTAATCGCCCATTCGGTTAAGCGTGCTTATGTGAGAGTAGTACCGACATGGGTGACCTGCTGGGAAGTCTTTGGTCCTGTTTTTCTCAGTCACGATTAATTCTCAAATAAATCATGAGTGTGTCAAACATTTTTCTGATGCGGGGTCACTTAACGCGGTCGAGTTTCGTTGTACGTAGAATTTCTGAATGACGTTTTACCCTAAAACGTGTAATTCCTTAATAACTTTCACGAAAATGATCTGACGAATGTCAAACATTTAATTTGCCATGGAAATGATTTATCACTCGAGAATATCAAATAAAAATCAACTTTCGGGAAAGTTTCGGGAAAAATGAATAGTAAAAGTGAATAGTGAAATTTTCCAGAAATAGTAATTAACCTGAAATTGCGAATTGTTACAAATCTGCTGCTAGTTGATTCAGCTGCTAGTGTGTTTCCACTGATGTGTTAACGTTACCACTGCAAGGGTTATTGTTTCCACTGCAAGGGTTGTTGTTACCACTGCAAGGTTAGTTGTTACCACTGCTAGTGTTAACATTACCACTGCTAGTGATAATGTTTCCACTGATAACCACTGATCCTATAATTATGGAAATTATTATGATATAATTAATGGGCCGTTAATTATACATAATACCATGGGCTAGGGTTTTGAGTATTCTCTATTATAAATAGAGGTCACATCATTCTGCATGGATATACAATATCATACGTTTTTCACAATACGACTAAACACAAAACCCTAAACACTTCAATACGCATCTGGTTCTTGGTTTGTGCCTAAAGCAAGAACATCACTTGGTCTTATCCCATAGAGATATTCGTGTAACCCAGGCATAGGGTCGAATAGTTTCTATTGGAAAGTGATACCACGATTTCAAGTGAATATCCGGTACCTTCATTGATTATCTTAACCCTAATCTGGAACTGTTTTGCAGCTAAACAACCAACAATCAATAGAAACTATTAGTGATAATCAATGGCTGCTGCTATGAGACAAATAGCTGCTAACTTTTCCAAGTTGGAAAAGTTTGAAGGTGTGGATTTCAGAAGATGGCAGAAGAAGATGCAATTCTTGCTGACCAGTATGAACGTGGTGTATGTTCTTACTACTGAGATTCCAGAAGATTTTGGAGAAGCTGCTACTATGGAGCAGATGAGAGCAAGGAGCAAGTGGGAGAATGATGACTACATATGCAGAGGTTTAATTCTCAATGGTATGTCTGATTCTCTATTTGATATTTATCAGAATGTTGAAACTTCACAAGAACTATGGGATTCCTTGGAAGCCAAGTATATGGCTGAGGATGCATCAAGTAAGAAGTTCCTTGTAAGTAATTTTAACAAATACAAAATGGTTGATTCTAGACCTGTCATGGAACAATACAATGAACTTCTTGGTATACTTGGTCGATTCACACAACACAAGATGAACATGGATGAGGCTATTTTAGTCTCTTGTATCATCGATAAACTTCCTCCTTCTGTTGGTTGTTTAGCTGCAAAACAGTTCCAGATTAGGGTTAAGATAATCAATGAAGGTACCGGATATTCACTTGAAATCATGGTATCACTTTCCAATAGAAACTATTCGACCCTATGCCTGGGTTACACGAATATCTCTATGGGATAAGACCAAGTGATGTTCTTGCTTTAGGCACAAACCAAGAACCAGATGCGTATTGAAGTGTTTAGGGTTTTGTGTTTAGTCGTATTGTGAAAAACGTATGATATTGTATATCCATGCAGAATGATGTGACCTCTATTTATAATAGAGAATACTCAAAACCCTAGCCCATGGTATTATGTATAATTAACGGCCCATTAATTATATCATAATAATTTCCATAATTATAGGATCAGTGGTTATCAGTGGAAACATTATCACTAGCAGTAGTAATGTTAACACTAGCAGTGGTAACAACTACCCTTGCAGTGGTAACAACAACCCTTGCAGTGGAAACAATAACCCTTGCAGTGGTAACGTTAACACATCAGTGGAAACACACTAGCAGCTGAATCAACTAGCAGCAGATTCACAACATAACCACTATTGAGTCAGGGGATTCAGTGACCAAATGGATGTATACTCCATACCTCCAAACCCATTACCAGGTGTGAATTGATCCCTCAAGTGCACTAAATTTTCCAACAATCCTCCCCAAATTTAGTTCACTACCTTTGCATGAAAAATTCAAACACAAACCAAAACAAGTGCATAAATGAAAATATCCTGAGGATTGAATTTCCACATTAGTACATATACTTTCAAATATTCGAGAATCAGGGTGTTCTAAGAATTGAACCCTTCAACCCATTTGAATACCTGATGATAAATACACACAAGTTTTCAAACACTAAAATACTCCTGACACTATACAAGCCATGTGTCCATATCCAATTCATAAATGTTGTAAAAGCTAAAAGTCCAAAGCTTCCTGAAGCGGCAAAACTTCAACATTTACATAGGTGGTTCATCTTTAATTCATGCTCCTGCTTAGCACTTTTTCAAAGAAAATTAACCATTAAGAAGTGAAGACTTCATCCTCCTTTCAGCAGGTAACAAGCACAACCTTGGGATGTTTGTGATACATGTGCTTCAGTCCACTAAATGATCAGCTTTCCACATTGAACTCAGCTTCCAAGTTTCCTTAGAAGGGAGTTGGGTATCCTTGCATTCAGTGACTATGTTGGACTTAAACCCATCCCTTTAGCAGACTTCAAAACCAAGTCTCTAGCCAAACCCTTCGTCAAGTGATCAGCTAAGTTTTGTTGAGATTTAACAAACACTATAGATATCACCCCATTCATGATAAGCTCACGAATCATGCTATGTCTAACACCTAAGTGTCTAGACTTCCCATTGTACATCTGGCTATAAGCCTTTGCCAATGTAGCAGCACTATCACAACGGATAGAAATAGGTGCTATAGGTTTAGACCACAATGGAATCTCAAGAAGCAAGTTTTTCAACCATTCAGCTTCTTTGCCAGCAGCAGCTAAAGCCACAAATTCAGATTCCATGGTTGAACTGGTAATGCAAGTTTGTTTCTTGGATGCCCAAGAAATTGCACCTCCACCAAGTAGGAATACCCAGCCACTAGTAGACGAATTGTCTTCAGTGTTACTGATCCAACTTGCATCAGTGTATCCTTCTAATACTGAAGGATAACCAGTATATGAGAGACTATAATCCATAGTTCTCTTCAAATACTTAAAGACCCTCTGAATTGCTTGCCAATGATGAGCACTAGGATTACTAGTATACCTGCTCAGTTTACCCACAGCAAAAGCAATATCAGGCCTTGTACATGTCATGGCATACATCAAGCAGCCAATCACCCTAGAATACTCAAGTTGAGATATAGCTTTGCCAGTATTAGGCATTAGCTTCTCACTTGTATCCATGGGAGTACTCACTGGAGTACAATCAAAGTAATTAAATTTCTTTAACACCTTCTCAATGTAATGAGACTGAGATATAGAAATTTTGTTACTTTCATGTTTAATCCTTATGCCAAGGATAACATCTGCCTCCCCCATATCCTTCATGGAGAACTTTGATGACAAAAATTCTTTTGTAAGATCAACTTGATTTTGGTCAGTGCCAAAGATCAACATGTCATCAGCATATAGACAAATGATGACTCCTTTACCAGATTCATCAAATTTGCTATATACACATTTGTCAGCTTGATTAAGTAAATAACCACTAGACAAAACCACTTCATCAAACTTTTGATGCCATTGCTTAGGTGCCTGTTTCAGTCCATAAAGAGACTTAATCAGTTTACACACCTTGTTTTCATTGCCATGCATGATGAAGCCCTGAGGTTGGTTCATATAAACCTCCTCATCTAAATCACCATTCAAGAAAGCTGTCTTCACATCCATCTGATGAATAATCAGATTGTGAATTGATGCCATTGCAATTAGCAATCTTATGGTACTGATACGTGCCACTGGAGCATAAGTATCAAAGTAGTCTATTCCTGACTTTTGTTTAAAGCCTTGAATAACTAATCTTGCCTTGAACTTTTCAACAGTTCCATCTACCTTCATTTTCTTTTTGAAAATCCATTTGCTACCTAAAGGTTTGCAACCAGGTGGTAGATCAGTCAACACATAAGTGTTATTGCCCATGATAGAGTCCATCTCATCATTAATTGCTTCTTTCCAGAAAGCAACATCCTGGGACTTCATTGCTTCTTCAAATGTTTTGGGATCATCCTCCACAATGAAGCAATAGGAGTATTGGTCAGAGACCTCACTCCTTGTACCTTCAATTAAGTATAATTGAAACTCAGGTCCAAATGACTTTGGAGTCCTCACCCTATTGCTCCTTCTGAGCTCAGGTTCAAGTTGTTGTTCCACAACCTCAGCAGGAACCTCATCAGCAGGAACCTCATCAGTAGGAACCTCATCAGCAGGAACCTCTGAAACACCATTGTCATTGGTTCCATTTGGAATCCTTTGACTTGGTCTAGGGATAGATGAGAATCTGTTCTCATCAAATAGTGCATCCCTTGATTCAATTATTGAGTTAATTGAAACAGACTCATTAGGTTCTATAACATAAAACCTATATGCCTTGGAATGCTCAGCATATCCAACAAAGATGCATTCAATGCCTCTTTCACCCAAAGTTTTCTGCTTTAGATCAGGGAGTCTTACAACAGCCCTACAACCCCATATCCTAAGATAATTAAGGTTAGGTTTCTTTTTAGTCCAAAGTTCATAAGGGGTAACTTTGTTCCTTTTGTTGGGAACCCTATTTAATAAATAGCAAGCTGTTAACATAGCTTCACCCCAGAATCCTTGACTCAGCCCTGAATAGGACAACATGGAATTAACCATCTCCTTCAGCACCCTGTTTTTCCTTTCAGAAATACCATTTTGCTGAGGAGTATAAGGGGCAGTCGTTTCATGGATTATACCAACAGACTGAAAATACAAAGTATCCATGTACTCACCTCCCCTATCAGTCCTTAATCTTTTGATCAAAGAACTTTGTTGCAATTCAACTTCAGTTTTAAATACTTTAAATTTATCTAATGCTTCATCTTTCGAATGTAATAAATAAACATGACAAAACCTTGAAGCATCATCAATAAAAGTCACAAAGTATTTTTTATTCCCCAAAGAGGGAGTAGCATGTAAATCACAAATATCACTGTGAATTAACTCCAAAACTTTAGTTTCACGTTTTACTCCTTGAAAAGGTTTCTTAGTTATCTTGTTCAACATACAAGTTTTACACTTTTCAGTGTTCACATCAAAGGCTGGAATTAACCCATCCTTAGACATATCTTGCATTCTTTTAAAATGTACATGGCCAAGTCTTGCATGGCAAATGTTTGAATCATAAAGTTTAGATGTAGATATAAAAGCAGAATCAATATTATCATGAACAATATTAAATCTGAACATTTGATTACATAAATAACCAAAACCAATAAACACACCATTTTTAGACAAAACAAACTTATCAGATTCAATAACCTGTTTGTAACCACAATTATTTAAAACACTACTAGAAACCAAATTCTTTCTAATATCAGGAACATGTAAAACATCAAATAAAGAAACAATCTTTCCAGAACTAAACTTCAACTCAACACATCCTTTTCCATGCACCAGGGCTGTTGACTCATTTCCCATGTGAAGAATAGAACCATCATTCATTGACTTGTAGGTCTTGAACCAGCTTCTATCTTTACACACATGAATTGTAGCTCCAGAGTCAACCCACCAAGCAACATCATCATCCTGCACAAAGTAAATATCAGATATATATGTAACATAATAAATCTTAAAAGACTTATTAAACACATTCTGACCTTTCAGAGAATTGGTGTTACCATTCCCTCCACTTGTGCCTGATCCATTGGATTTGTTTCCAATTTTACCACCCTTGCAATCTTTCCTGAAGTGTCCAGGTTTCCCACACTTCCAACAAGTCACCTTAGGTTTCTTGTTAAGATCAGATTTGGTGTTATCTTGATGCTTACGCTTGCCCTTGTTGTCATTGTACTTGGTGGAGTTGTTATGCTCCACCATATTGACAACTGATGGACCAGTAGCAGTGCTACTCTTTGACTTGTCAATGTCTTGAGCTTTGAGTGAATCCTCAATGCGCAAGTGACTGCCCAACTCAACAAGAGTTAACTCCTCCTTCTTATGCTTAAGCATATGCTTGAATTCTTTCCAAGAAGGAGGAAGTTTATCGATGATACAAGAGACTGAAATAGCCTCATCCATGTTCATCTTGTGTTGTGTGAATCGACCAAGTATACCAAGAAGTTCATTGTATTGTTCCATGACAGGTCTAGAATCAACCATTTTGTAATTGTTAAAATTACTTACAAGGAACTTCTTACTTGATGCATCCTCAGCCATATACTTGGCTTCCAAGGAATCCCATAGTTCTTGTGAAGTTTCAACATTCTGATAAATATCAAATAGAGAATCAGACATACCATTGAGAATTAAACCTCTGCATATGTAGTCATCATTCTCCCACTTGCTCCTTGCTCTCATCTGCTCCATAGTAGCAGCTTCTCCAAAATCTTCTGGAATCTCAGTAGTAAGAACATACACCACGTTCATACTGGTCAGCAAGAATTGCATCTTCTTCTGCCATCTTCTGAAATCCACACCTTCAAACTTTTCCAACTTGGAAAAGTTAGCAGCTATTTGTCTCATAGCAGCAGCCATTGATTATCACTAATAGTTTCTATTGATTGTTGGTTGTTTAGCTGCAAAACAGTTCCAGATTAGGGTTAAGATAATCAATGAAGGTACCGGATATTCACTTGAAATCGTGGTATCACTTTCCAATAGAAACTATTCGACCCTATGCTTGGGTTACACGAATATCTCTATGGGATAAGACCAAGTGATGTTCTTGCTTTAGGCACAAACCAAGAACCAGATGCGTATTGAAGTGTTTAGGGTTTTGTGTTTAGTCGTATTGTGAAAAACGTATGATATTGTATATCCATGCAGAATGATGTGACCTCTATTTATAATAGAGAATACTCAAAACCCTAGCCCATGGTATTATGTATAATTAACGGCCCATTAATTATATCATAATAATTTCCATAATTATAGGATCAGTGGTTATTAGTGGAAACATTATCACTAGCAGTGGTAATGTTAACACTAGCAGTGGTAACAACTACCCTTGCAGTGGTAACAACAACCCTTGCAGTGGAAACAATAACCCTTGCAGTGGTAACGTTAACACATCAGTGGAAACACACTAGCAGCTGAATCAACTAGCAGCAGATTCACAACATAACCACTATTGAGTCAGGGGATTCAGTGACCAAATGGGTGTATACTTCATACCTCCAAACCCATTACCAGGTGTGAATTGATCCCTCAAGTGCACTAAATTTTCCAACACCTTCTTGGAAAGAATTCAAGCATATGCTTAAGCATAAGAAGGAGGAGTTAACTCTTGTTGAGTTGGGCAGTCACTTTCGCATTGAGGATTCACTCAAAGCTCAAGACATTTACAAGCCAAAGAGTAGCACTGCTACTGGTCCATCAGTTGTCAATATGGTGGAGCATAACAACTCCACCAAGTACAATGACAACAAGGGCAAGCGTAAGCATCAAGATAACACCAAATCTGATCTTAACAAGAAACCTAAGGTGACTTGTTGGAAGTGTGGGAAACCTGGACACTTCAGGAAAGATTGTAAGGGTAGTAAAGTTGGAAACAAATCCAATGGATCAGGCACAAGTGGAGGGAATGGTAACACCAATTCTCTGAAAGGTCAGAATGTGTTTAATAAGTCTTTTAAGATTTATTATGTTACATATATATCTGATATTTACTTTGTGCAGGATGATGATGTTGCTTGGTGGGTTGATTCTGGAGCTACAATTCATGTGTGTAACGATAGAAGCTGGTTCAAGACCTACAAGTCAATGAATGATGGTTCTATTCTTCACATGGGAAATGAGTCAACTGCCCTGGTGCATGAAAAAGGATGTGTTGAGTTGAAGTTTAGTTCTGGAAAGATTGTTTCTTTATTTAATGTTTTACATGTTCCTGATATTAGAAAGAATTTGGTTTCTAGTAATGTTTTAAATAATTGTGGTTACAAACAGGTTATTGAATCTGATTAGTTTGTTTTGTCTAAAAATGGTGTGTTTATTGGTTTTGGTTATTTATGTAATCAAATGTTCAGACTTAATATTGTTCATGATAATATTGATTCTGCTTTTATATCTACATCTAAACTTTATGATTCAAACATTTGGCATGCAAGACTTGGCCATGTACATTTTAAAAGAATGCAAGATATGTCTAAGGATGGGTTAATTCCAGCCTTTGATGTGAACACTGAAAAGTGTAAAACTTGTATGTTGAACAAGATAACTAAGAAACCTTTTCAAGGAGTAAAACGTGAAACTAAAGTTTTGGAGTTAATTCACAGTGACCTTTGTGATTTACATGTTACTCCCTCTTTGGGGAATAAAAAATACTTTGTGACTTTTATTGATGATGCTTCTAGGTTTTGTAATGTTTATTTATTACATTCTAAAGATGAAGCATTAGATAAATTTAAAGTATTTAAAACTGAAGTTGAATTGCAACAAAGTTCTTTGATCAAAAGATTAAGGACTGATAGGGGAGGTGAGTACATGGATACTCTGTATTTTCAGTCTGTTGGTATAATCCATGAAACGACTGCCCCTTATACTCCTCAGCAAAATGGTATTTCTGAAAGGAAAAATAGGGTGCTGAAGGAGATGGTTAATTCCATGTTGTCCTATTCAGGGCTGAGTCAAGGGTTCTGGGGTGAAGCTATGTTAACTGTAACACCCCCAAAATACCGCAGCGGAAGACTGTGTCATAGGGGTGCTACTTCATAATACAAAGTACAAGGTATAGAAAACGAACTCTAAATGAGACGTTTTGAAAAGTGACCATTCGATTAATAAGTTTCGAGTTACAAACTTGAGTTCCATAATACAATACATAAGAGTTTTAAAACATATCGAATGGTAAAGATAAAAGCATAAGTCTTCAAAACATGCCAAGCGACTCTATGCTCCATGCAACAGCTATCACCTTACAGACCTGAGATAAACATGCTAAAATGTCAACACAATGGTTGGTGAGTTCATAGAGTTTGCCTTAAAATAGTTGAAAAGCCTTAAAGAATGTTCACACAGCAAATGCATTGAGAATCCACTCAGTTGCAAGTCCCGCCATAAGAGACTTGCAACCTGTGTGTTCACAACCCACTGCTAATATATATGGTATAATAAAGACATGTATAAGTTCATCAAAACAGTTTAGCAATTAGTCGTGAGTCTACACTTAATCTCCGAAGACCTCACGTTTATGATGTATCCAACATTCGCAAATGTTAGGATGTATCAATAGCCTCAATGGTCATCCAACAACTTAATTTGGAGCCATCGGAAGTCTCAATGGTCATCCAGCAACTTAATCTGGAGCCACTGGAAGTCTCACAATTAAATATAACACAATCATGTAGATATGAAATCAAGTATAATGCGATCAAATATAAGACAATCAAGTGTAACACAATCAAGTATAAACAATCAAGTATAATGTTTCGAGTATTTGTACAAGTAAGCAAGTAGTTGAGCATGTATCCCCCCCAAGAGTTAAAACAAGTATGAAAAGAGTAGGGGCTATGACTCACCTTAAGCTTATGTAATGAGAAATGAAAGTGGTAGTCGAATCGCGAAAGTCTCTAAGAGCAACCTATAATAGAACGTTGCGACTTAGGTTTGGAGTAACGTCTAAGAATACGAAGAATTGCCTATATATGTCTTGCATAATGTTCATGATGTAGTACTTAGTATATAGTGTAAGTTTTTGAATATAAATGGTCTATGAAACATGTATAGGTTGTATATCTCTTACTACCATTCGGGCCGACATAATTCAGAAGTCATGGAGTAAAAGTTCGAGGAGCCAGGACACTTTAATTCGTAAATCCACAACTCATCTCGACGGCTTACTTAATGAACTCCTCACATGAAGCTCCCTACTATTGTAGTATTTGATAACATATATATAAGTTTTGATCTTTAAAAGTTATATGGTCTTTAGCCGTGGCTTTGCCGTTACCTTGGTCATTGTTACCATGGTCTTGAGACTCAACCTTGGCTTTAGCCATGGTTGTGGTCTTGGCTTTAGGTCATTAGACCTCTTGGTCTCATCTAATTATAACCATTATATAGTTACTTTGGTCTAAAAATGGGCTGTTAAGAATTTGAAGAAATTATCATTCGGAAAGCGTTTTCAGGGCTCGAGCTTCTTTGTTCCTGAACGAAAACGTCGTTCCGGAAAACTTTCGTGTTTTAACTTTTTGATGAATCGGAGCAGAAGGGTGACTTTCAAAATCAAAATCTGATCAGAATGCTATTTAGGCAGTTTTGCCGTTTTGGTTTCGCTAACTTTTTATGGCCATAACTTTTGACTCGGGTACTCGTTTTGGGTGATTCAAATTGCTATGTTTTCCTTGTTAAGTCCTCTTTAACAGTAAGTAAGTGTCAAATATCAAAGTTATACTATTTTGGTCGTGGTTCTCCATAAAAATCACTAGTTTGCTTGTTTGCTTCTCATAAGTTAACATATGTATACCAATACTTGTTTTATCCATTTTTAAACATCATGAACACAATAACAAGAACATATATAGCATGAAAGGAACACAAAGAGTATGAAAATGATAATTAAGCAAGAAAGTGTATAAGGGTTTCTTACAACTTTTGGCTTTCACTTAAGAAAGGAAGTCAAGTATAGAACTAGGACACTAAACCTAATCTTGTAAACCCTTCACCATAATTCTTGTAACCCTTGCTAGCCTTGATCTAACCCTTGTGAAAACCATTTAACTTCAGCCCTAGTAACCTTGTGTAGCTCCTAATTCAACCATGGAATCACCAAACAAACTTAAGAACTAGGTAGAGAATACTAAGACCTTGAACTTTGTAGTGTAACTTGTATATTGAAGATCAAAGGATCATAGTGCTAGGGATTTGTTGTGTGGCGTTTTTGGTGATGAAGAAAGGAAGAAGAATGAGTTTTCTAAGTCATGAATGAGTTATTTATATTGGCTAGGATGAGGAGGTTAGGAAAGTGTTAGGAAAGTGCCTAAACTTGGTGACAAAGTTGTAAATAAGTATGATCTAATGACTAAAGTCAAGATTTAACCACACATGGTGACTCCCCCCTCCCTCCTAAGTCGGTTTGCCAAGGATAAGGGTGACTAGATGAGTAGTCATGGTCTTTGGATGATAATATCCTAAGTATGTAGCTAGTTTTGACTCCGTAAATTGCTAACCGTAAGTTATTAAGTCACGAAACGTAAAACCGGGTATCCTAAAAAT
This sequence comes from Artemisia argyi, assembly GCA_030686995.1. Classification (NCBI taxonomy): domain Eukaryota; kingdom Viridiplantae; phylum Streptophyta; class Magnoliopsida; order Asterales; family Asteraceae; genus Artemisia; species Artemisia argyi. The sequence continues at coordinate 16,744,283 of CM060684.1, read as the reverse complement.
ATGAAACTTATAAATATGCTAGAACTTATCAATATACTCCATAATAAAATATAAAATAAGTGGTAGGATCTATCGGGTGCTAAAACCCTGCTAAAAACTGGAAACACGGGTCTAAAACGCGTAATTCGCGTAAAACGCTGAACTGAAAAACGTAAAATTCCAAAACTTTTGGAATTGTCCTAAAATGAGAGAAAATCATATTTCTATTGTTTATAATGTTTTATGAACATATCGGGATGCTGGAATGACGTTTAAACCTAAAAGTAAATCTCGGACACGGCTTTGTGATTTTTGCAGAAATGATCCGACGAGCGTCAAACTCTCGGATTATCGTTAAAATAGTTTAACTTACGAGAATATGAAATAAAAATTTCTGAGATGAATAGTAAAAGTGAATAGTAAAAAGTGAATAGTTAAATTTTCGGGAATAAAAGTTAACCTGAAATTGCGAATTGTTACATTAACAGCTTGCTATTTATTAAATAGGGTTCCCAACAAAAGGAACAAAGTTACCCCTTATGAACTTTGGACTAAAAAGAAACCTAACCTTAATTATCTTAGGATATGGAGTTGTAGGGCTGTTGTAAGACTCCCTGATCCAAAGCAAAAAACTTTGGGTGAAAGAGGCATTGAATGCATCTTTGTTGGATATGCTGAGCATTCCAAGGCATATAGGTTTTATGTTATAGAACCTAATGAGTCTGTTTCAATTAACTCAATAATTGAATCAAGGGATGCACTCTTTGATGAGAACAGATTCTCATCTATCCCTAGACCAAGTCAAAGGATTCCAAATGGAACCAATGACAATGGTGTTTCAGAAGTATCTGATGAGGTTCCTGCTAATGAGGTTCCTGCTGAGGTTGTGGAACAACAACCTGAACCTGAGCTCAGAAGGAGCAATAGGGTGAGGACTCCAAAGTCATTTGGACCTGAGTTTCAATTATACTTAATTGAAGGTACAAGGAGTGAGGTCTCTGACCAATACTCCTATTGCTTCATTGTGGAGGATGATCCCAAAACATTTGAAGAAGCAATGAAGTCCCAGGATGTTGCTTTCTGGAAAGAAGCAATTAATGATGAGATGGACTCTATCATGGGCAATAACACTTATGTGTTGACTGATCTACCACCTGGTTGCAAACCTTTAGGTAGCAAATGGATTTTCAAAAAGAAAATGAAGGTAGATGGAACTGTTGAAAAGTTCAAGGCAAGATTAGTTATTCAAGGCTTTAAACAAAAGTCAGGAATAGACTACTTTGATACTTATGCTCCAGTGGCACGTATCAGTACCATAAGATTGCTAATTGCTTTGGCATCAATTCACAATCTGATTATTCATCAGATGGATGTGAAGACAGCTTTCTTGAATGGTGATTTAGATGAGGAGGTTTATATGAACCAACCTCAGGGCTTCATCATGCCTGGCAATGAAAACAAGGTGTGTAAACTGATTAAGTCTCTTTATGGACTGAAACAGGCACCTAAGCAATGGCATCAAAAGTTTGATGAAGTGGTTTTGTCTAGTGGTTATTTACTTAATCAAGCTGACAAATGTGTATATAGCAAATTTGATGAATCTGGTAAAGGAGTCATCATTTGTCTATATGTTGATGACATGTTGATCTTTGGCACTGACCAAAATCAAGTTGATCTTACAAAAGAATTTTTGTCATCAAAGTTCTCCATGAAGGATATGGGGGAGGCAGATGTTATCCTTGGCATAAGGATTAAACATGAAAGTAACAAAATTTCTATATCTCAGTCTCATTACATTGAGAAGGTGTTAAAGAAATTTAATTACTTTGATTGTACTCCAGTGAGTACTCCCATGGATACAAGTGAGAAGCTAATGCCTAATACTGGCAAAGCTATATCTCAACTTGAGTATTCTAGGGTGATTGGCTGCTTGATGTATGCCATGACATGTACAAGGCCTGATATTGCTTTTGCTGTGGGTAAACTGAGCAGGTATACTAGTAATCCTAGTGCTCATCATTGGCAAGCAATTCAGAGGGTCTTTAAGTATTTGAAGAGAACTATGGATTATAGTCTCTCATATACTGGTTATCCTTCAGTATTAGAAGGATACACTGATGCAAGTTGGATCAGTAACACTGAAGACAATTCGTCTACTAGTGGCTGGGTATTCCTACTTGGTGGAGGTGCAATTTCTTGGGCATCCAAGAAACAAACTTGCATTACCAGTTCAACCATGGAATCTGAATTTGTGGCTTTAGCTGCTGCTGGCAAAGAAGCTGAATGGTTGAAAAACTTGCTTCTTGAGATTCCATTGTGGTCTAAACCTATAGCACCTATTTCTATCCGTTGTGATAGTGCTGCTACATTGGCAAAGGCTTATAGCCAGATGTACAATGGGAAGTCTAGACACTTAGGTGTTAGACATAGCATGATTCGTGAGCTTATCATGAATGGGGTGATATCTATAGTGTTTGTTAAATCTCAACAAAACTTAGCTGATCACTTGACGAAGGGTTTGGCTAGAGACTTGGTTTTGAAGTCTGCTAAAGGGATGGGTTTAAGTCCAACATAGTCACTGAATGCAAGGATACCCAACTCCCTTCTAAGGAAACTTGGAAGCTGAGTTCAATGTGGAAAGCTGATCATTTAGTGGACTGAAGCACATGTATCACAAACATCCCAAGGTTGTGCTTGTTACCTGCTGAAAGGAGGATGAAGTCTTCACTTCTTAATGGTTAATTTTCTTTGAAAAAGTGCTAAGCAGGAGCATGAATTAAAGATGAACCACCTATGTAAATGTTGAAGTTTTGCCGCTTCAGGAAGCTTTGGACTTTTAGCTTTTACAACATTTATGAATTGGATATGGACACATGGCTTGTATAGTGTCAGGAGTATTTTAGTGTTTGAAAACTTGTGTGTATTTATCATCAGGTATTCAAATGGGTTGAAGGGTTCAATTCTTAGAACACCCTGATTCTCGAATATTTGAAAGTATATGTACTAATGTGGAAATTCAATCCTCAGGATATTTTCATTTATGCACTTGTTTTGGTTTGTGTTTGAATTTTTCATGCAAAGGTAGTGAACTAAATTTGGGGAGGATTGTTGGAAAATTTAGTGCACTTGAGGGATCAATTCACACCTGGTAATGGGTTTGGAGGTATGGAGTATACACCCATTTGGTCACTGAATCCCCTGACTCAATAGTGGTTATGTTGTGAATCTGCTGCTAGTTGATTCAGCTGCTAGTGTGTTTCCACTGATGTGTTAACGTTACCACTGCAAGGGTTATTGTTTCCACTGCAAGGGTTGTTGTTACCACTGCAAAGGTAGTTGTTACCACTGCTAGTGTTAACATTACCACTGCTAGTGATAATGTTTCCACTGATAACCACTGATCCTATAATTATGGAAATTATTATGATATAATTAATGGGCCGTTAATTATACATAATACCATGGGCTAGGGTTTTGAGTATTCTCTATTATAAATAGAGGTCACATCATTCTGCATGGATATACAATATCATACGTTTTTCACAATACGACTAAACACAAAACCCTAAACACTTCAATACGCATCTGGTTCTTGGTTTGTGCCTAAAGCAAGAACATCACTTGGTCTTATCCCATAGAGATATTTGTGTAACCCAGGCATAGGGTCGAATAGTTTCTATTGGAAAGTGATACCACGATTTCAAGTGAATATCCGGTACCTTCATTGATTATCTTAACCCTAATCTGGAACTGTTTTGCAGCTAAACAACCAACATTTTATACTAACGTTTTCATTAGCGTAACAAAGAAGTATTCAATCAAACTTTGACGTGTTCAGTAGAATCTAATGACAACACAACATGCTAGCAAATTTAATCTTTGAAATATTTGCTAGAATATTCTTATAACTTGTAAACGCGTGAAAAACAAACCGGAAACATAAATGAAGATTTAGTGAGTAAAAAAGGTGTTTTTTACTCACCACCATCCGAGCGTTTACCTCATCTTTACTACATGATTTACGTCTGAGAATGCTTTTCCAAATGAATTATATAAAGTACGTTACATAACTAAAAAACTAAAATATTTATAGGATAGATTTATAAGTTGTAAAGACAATCATATGATATGAAACATCTAGTAGTAGTATGTCTAAATATGGGGTTATAAACCCGATTACTACGATATCAAGTATTAAGATAAGATAATGAGTCTGATAACCAATTAGAGTAGCAGAGGGGTCTCGAAAAGGTATGCAATAGGTACATTTAGTTTCTAATTTACTTTCTAAAGCAACAATTTGACCCAAACAGGTAGCATCTTAGGTTCAACTTTCTGCATTCCTACTCAGGACTCTATTTCTGCACAAACAAAGGCTTATTGCTAACCATCCAAGGCCCTTTTTCAACCATTGTATTCAAACCCTCAATATTCCTAAACTTAAACAAATAGTGTCCATCTTTGCTAGCACTGATCTCTCTTATCCCATACTTACTCCACATTCTTCTAAGGTTGTATCTTAGCTCATTAGCATTCATATTGTACCCAACAAAAAAAACCACTAGCAGTAAAACACCACTTCTCACTTCCTTTTTGTACAAGCATTTCATCAAATACTACAACTTCATTGCCACTATCATTGACTAGAGTTGGTATATAGCCAAGGTTTTTAGGTATCTCTTCTTTCATTACTGCGCTAGCATATGACTTGGTGTTCCTATTGCTCTCACTACTTATATCAACAGATTCCTCACTAACACTTTCATTCACATTCACAGATTCAGTATGGCCAATTTGACCACCAATAACATTCTCATTATTATCATAACCCCCCTCATTAGTAATTACAGTATGCTTAACAGTATCATTATCAGTAGGAGTGTTATTATTCACAGGAGTACTTATGCTTTGTGCATCGGTAGTATTCTCTTCAACGATATTCGTATCTTTCCCATTTCCACTCTTCTCAACAGGCCTATGAACAGATACATAGCTTCTTTCCCAATTATGTGAGCCCTATTCTCATTAGTAACATCATTTGTAACTGTTTCATTGCGCTTTTGGCTCAAATTACTAACCACATGATCATTAACCTCACAGGAACCTTCACTACTCTAGTAGATTTTTTTATTAGTCATACTAATTGCAAAAAACAAAAATCAATTTGAAAAACAGGGGTTTTCTCCAAACTCAACGAAAATGAAATCCAAGGACATCAGTATGTGCGCCGTGAAAAGACGAATCGAATGAATGTTATTGATTATAAAAACGTTGAAACTTTCATAGGAAGATGAAGGATTTAGTTGAATTTTAATGGCGTGGGTTTAGCGGGAAAAAACGGTTAGAGGGTTAGAGGAGAGAGAAAAGTAGTACTCCGTACTACGTAACATATGTTTAAAGGCTTTCTTTCTTACATTTAAATAAAAGTTGATAAAGTATCTCAAGAATCAAAAAAGCCATTTTGATGAGTAACAAAATCAACAATTTGAGGGTTTTGAATGGAACAGGGGATTTGTATATGGGTTTGTCATTATTATTAGAGTTAATGTCACTTTTCGTCCATGTGGTTTGCCGTTTCAATCACGTTTAGTCCCTGCCGTTAAATTTCTTCGGATTTGGTCCCCGTGGTTTACAAACCCATACGGGTTTGGTCCCTTGACCGTTAGTTGACCGTTAAATATATACAAAAAGACAAAAACACCCTTAGTTATATATATATATATATATATATATATATATATATATATATATATATATATATATATATATATATATATATATATATATATATATATATATATATATGCAAACCACAGGGACCAATCATGATTAAAAAAAATTATAATAAAAAAATTCTAAAAAAAATTTCTTAAAAAATTTTCAAAAAAAAATATCTGATAAATTTTTTCTTAAAAAATTCGAAAAAATTTCTAAAAAAAAAAACTGACGAAAATTTTTTTTCCAAAAAAAAAATTTTGAAAAAAAAAATCTAATAAAATTTTTTCTTAAAAAATTTGAAAAAAATTCTAAAAAAATTTTCTTAAAAAATTTTCAAATTTTTAATAAAAAAAATTAATAAAAAATTTTCTTAAAATTTTTTTTAAAAACATTCTAATTTTTTTTTTAAATTACACTAGAAAAATGAAAATAATATTTGGAAAAAACTAAAATAACTTAAAACTAATTTTAAAATTAAATTTGTATTTTTCTGACTTTTTAAATATTTATTATTAATTAAAAACTAATTATTAATTAATAAAAACTAAATTAAATTAGAGTAAACTGCAAAATACATCCCTGTGGTTTGCCCAATTTGACACCATACATCCCTCTCGAAAAAGTTAGGACAATTACATCCCTCCGTTAGTAAAAGTCAAACAATATACATCCAAAAGGACGAACGATGCAAATATTGTATCGTTAACTTGGACACGTGGCAGTTAAGTAAGGGTTAGTAAGGGTATATCAGTCATCAACTCCAACTCTAAATCTAAACACCACACAACACAACATCAACTCAACTCTAAATGCAAATCTCAACACCACACAAATCGAAACACCACACAACATCAACTCTAAATCCAAATCTAAACACCACAAATCTAAACACCACACAACATCAACTCTAAATCCAAATCTCAACACCACACAACATCAACTCCAAATCCAAGCTACAAATCTAAATCCAAACGCAACATAAACAACATCCAAATCCAAACCCGAGTACCAGATAAACAACATACAAACGAAACCTCACCTATCTAATCCTAGTCCACAAACAACAATAAGAACATCATTAACACCCTCACCACCACGAGAGTCTCGGTGGTGGGGTGTGGTGACTGCCGAGCACCAACGAGCCCAAACGGACCCTCAAACAACCTCAAACATCAAACAATATGTATCCCTCGTCATCACAAACTCAAAACAACAACAATAATAACAAACATTTAGCAAAATGGTTTTTAGAAAAGATTTATCAATAAATCGATTTTATTAAAAGATTTAGAAATTAGGGTTTTGAATAAAAATCAAAATAACGAACGGGGGTGGCTCATGGGTGGTTTACCGTCGATAACAAGGTGAAAGGAAGTGGTGGTGACTCTCGGTGGTGGTGGTGGTTCACATTGGTGGCCCGTGGAGTGAGTTAGGGGGCGTGTCGAGAGCTCAAAAGCTCCAGATAGGTTGTGGAGATGTCGATCTATCGATTGGGAGAAGAAAAAGGGTTGCCGGAAAATTTTCCGGTGGCCGGCGCCGGTTTCTGCTCGTGTTCCGGCGAGTGGGTGGCCGGTTATTCAAGAGAGAGAGAGAGAGTTATTGAGGTGTGAGTTTGTGTGTTTTTATATAAAGAAGGAAAGGGAAACGTAAAATGACTCTTATACCCTTACTAATTATTACTTAACTGCCACGTGTCCAAGTTAACGACACAACATTTGCATCGTTCGTCCTTTTGGATGTATATTGTTTGACTTTTACTAACGGTGGGATGTAATTGTCCCAACTTTTTCGAGAGGGATGTATGGTGTCAAATTGGGCAAACCACAGGGATGTATTTTGCAGTTTACTCATTAAATTATGAAAATTATTAAATGAAAAGAGAAAAATCTGGAAAAATTACTAAAAATATTACAAGATACCAGGAACCTAAGAAAAATATAAAAATGAAAATTGCTTTTACAAAAAGCTAAGAATAAGCTAAATAGCTTAAATAGAAGATATCACTTCTATTATTTTGGTCTTTTTTGGATTTTTCTTTTTCAAATATGTTTATATACTATTTATAAGCAACTTTAATAAAGGAAGTTTGGCTGAGTATCAAGAATAAGCAAATGGTGAGCTTGTGAACAAGACAGAATAAGCCAATGGCTTATTAGGATTTGGAATTGCTTGAATAAGCTACACTATTGAGCCACAACCCAAAATTAACCAACAACTAACAATAATATGAAGAAATAAGCACAAAAGATTCAAATGAGCACTCACAATAAGCCAGGAAGGGCAAATAAGCACTTGGCTTATTGACAGACCAAAATAGGCTAAATTGGCCTACCTGCAGCCCTTTGTGGGGGCCACAAGGGGGGGGGGGGTCTGGAGTCCAAACTTAGGGTTGAACCCTCAAGTTGGACTGGGGCCCTTCACAACAAGCCAATAAGCAGGCCAATCAGCCCACTAATAAGCTCACAATGAGCTTTTGAAATAAGCCAAGTAAACTAGAGGTCTGAGTATGCAGGGCAAAAATGGGCAACTTGCAGGCCTGTGTGGGTTCCACACAATGGACCAGGGATCCAATTTTAAGCCTGAACTTTGAAGATAAGCTATAGGGCTTTCAAATAAGCCAAGAGTCAAGACCTAACTTCCACAAATAAGCCAGATAAGCACTTATGAAAATGAGACAAAACCTGAGGTCTCAGAACTCTTTGGTGAAATGAACAACTTAAAAGCACTGATTATTAGGTCTAAATAAGCTCACAAATACAAAATAAGCCCTGATTCAGCAACTTAGCTTATTGGGGTTTCCAAAAGGCCAAAAAGCTAAGGGTGGGTCCCACTAATGAACAATATATGGACTTATGAAATTGGTGGTCTTATACTGATGACTCAGTATACCTGAGTGAAATAAGCAATCTTTAAAGACAAAATTAGCTATGCTACTCAATACTGAGATCCAATTTTATTCCAAATCTAAAAAGTACTACTGAAGAGCTTTTGAAAAAGCTAAAAAGCAAGACCTATCATTTTGATTTGCACCCTGGAAGGGGGTTTGAACTTTGACCAAAAACACAAAGGTGCCCTGGTGCAAAGTGAGACTTGACCCTGCAGGCCTTTTCACAAGCTTGAATAAGCACTTAGAAAAAAATCCCAAATATAAGCCAACTATGGATTTTCAAAGATTAAGTGGAGGACTTTAATATCTGAAAAGCTCAAGGTCTGAAAGTTACTACAAAATTCTTGAAAATTCTTTGAACTTTTAGTTTTCTGCAAGCACTAAGAAATTTGACTTTTTGATTTTTGCTTTCAGTTGACTAAAGTGAACTTTGATCTTGATTTTTGCTTACAAAATTTTCAAATTTTTAATAAAAAAAAATCTAAAAAAAAAATTTAATAAAATTTTTTTTCTTAAAAAATTCGAAAAACATTCTAAAAAAAAATTTATTAATTTTTTTTAGAATTTTTAATAAAAATTTTAATAATTTTTTTTTATAAAAAAAAAATTAATTAAAATTTTTTTTAGAATTTTTTTCGAATTTTTCAAGAATTTTGTAATATTTTTCGATTTTTTCAATAATTTTTTCGAATTTTTTTAATTAAAAATTTAATTAATTTTTTTTTTTTGAATTTTTAAAAAAAGAATTTTATTAAAAAAAAATTTAGAATTTTTTTCCAATTCAGAGGGCAAGATTAGCACTTCAACAAATATGCAGCCCTTTTTTTCGATTTTTTTTTGTCAAATGACAAAAATACCCTTCAGAGGGACCAAACCCGTATGGGTTTGTAAACCACGGGGACCAAAACTGAAGAAATTTAACGGCAGGGACTAAACGTGATTGAAACGGCAAACCACAGGAACGAAAAATGACATTAACTCTTATTATTATGTGACTATACGATATATAGAGTATTACATATTTATTTATTTATTTATTTATTCTATAGCTTAAACACTTATATGCAGGGGCGGAGCCACCTTGCAAGTTGTGGGGGGAAAGGCCCCCAATAAAGCTCCATTAAAATGGCTAAACTTAGAGAAAAAATGATTAAATTTGTTGCAAAAATTAATGGTGCTCTCAACATAGAAAGTAAAGTGCCCTCTTCAAAAAGAATAAATCATTAATTCAATCTTCTAAGTTCTATTTGTTTTGCTTCCGGAATTCTGGAAATTGTGCATTGATATTTACAGTACGTAGATGGAGAAGGGAGGTTGAAGGGAGGTTGATGGAGAAGGGATATTTGAAATTGGGTCACATACAGTTAGATGGAAACGTGTATTGGATATTGTAAGTTGGGATACATTTAAATATAGTGAAATGATTACATTTAAATATGGTAAAATATTAACCAATAGTACATTTTTAATTAAGTTTGTATTCTAAATCAAAATGAAGTTTCAAGTTTTGAGTTTACATTATATTTGTTGAAACAAGATTAGTTATGTTAACATTTCTTATGAAACAATCCATATTAAAATTCATGAGTTAATTGTATGTTTACATTTTATAAATGAGATAGATTACAAGTCGAGAAGATTTTATTTAAAATAAACTTGAAGAAAGTGCATTATCGATTTCGCTATTTTGTTAGCGATCGCCTAACATAAGTGGTTTTTATGTTTAATTAATGCTGATCCGGCCTGATTCGTTTTAGTTTTTATTGTAAAAAAAATTCAACCCGTTATCGAGTTGCTCGTTGCCCCCTTTGATTGGATTTCCTGGCTCCGCCACTGCTTATATGTGGAGTATTACATAATTGTTATTTTGAATTTCATTCATTCGAGTTATTTGCTCCTAAATATTCGATACTATATAGTTACTATTGTGGGTTTTAATTAAACTCAATGTGCGGTCCCAGTAGTAAGTCATTTGACTTTCTTACAAGAGTTCAAAGAAAGTGAAAGTAATAAAAGTTGTTTTCTCAAGTTGATCAAAAGGGAGGAAAGAAAGTGAAAATAATAAAAGTTGTGTTCTCAAGTTTTTCTTTAGGAAGTAAAGTGAAATTAAGTGAGTAAAAGTTGTGGGATTTTGCTTATAAAACTTTCACCCCACTTTTGGGGTGAAAGACAACTTTACTTCCTCTCTCTTTCTTTACTTCCTCATTCTTTACTTTACGTTTACTTTTTTTCTTCTTTTTTTTTGGAGAACATAGTGTAAGTACGCATTTCGGGTTGCTAGAAAATAGTCGAAAATGGTCAGGTGATACCCAATTAGGTTGTGTACATGTGATTGAGTTACACACACTCTGCCTACATAACCTGAACATCAAAAACCTAAAAGTTTGAATTAGTATTAAGGCTGATCAAAGATAACTCCCGAACTTTTGTTGGTGTGGGACGGTGGTGGATAGTTGTAATGATTGGTAGTAGATGGTTGTAATGATCGGTGGTGGTGAGCGGAGATGAAGAAGAAGTAGGGTGGATAAAGTGATGGTGTTAAACTGTTAATTTTAGGAGTAAATTTTTCCCCGTTCGTCCCTAAGGTTGTACCAAAATAATTAACATAACGCGGTGAAATGACCAAAATACTCTCATGTGCATGGGGGACTCAACAACCATTGACTGACCATGTTAAGTCAAATGGACCTTGGACGATTCAGAAAATGAACAGTAAGGACCTCAAGCGTATTTATTTTGAATTTGAACTCAACGTGTATGTTTTTTATACAAGTTCGGGGACGAACCATGATCATATCTTTTTAGTGGGGTATTAAACTATATAAATTATGCAAGTTGACCCACTAACATTTTTGGCATTTTATCAGTATATCCCATAACGCGTCTCAAAATAATTTTCAAATGACAAAAGTTCAATACGAAACAACATTTATCTAAAGAACAAATGGTTAAATCTCCACCATTCATTCCTTTTAGATCTAATGGTGTAGATTAATCTTTATAAAAAACGGAGGGGCTATTTGGTAATTATCAAACTTTACCAGACACCCACCCTTTCTACACTCACACACATTTTTTTTACACACTCTCTATTTCTCACTCATCAAAATTCTCATCTTCAGCAGATCTAACCTCCTAAATTCATTGATGCTTTGATCTAACTTTTATTATTATACGATTTTATTATTATTATTATTATTATTATTATTATTATTATTATTATATAAATGCTTCGATGTGTTTTTTAATTGTTAAATTTGTGATTGTGTTGCGATGGTTTGATGATGTAGTTACAAGAGTAAGGGTGACCCATGGTAATATAGATATCAGTTTCTCTGGTTCGGTAATATAGATATCAGTTCCTTCCTTTTCTTGAATAGCAAATGGCAAGTGGTGTTTTAGAGGTAAAAGAGGTCAATGGGGACAGCCTTTGTGTTGTTGTTGACTTTGACTATTCATTTTTTTTTTTTGAACAAGTATTCATTTAATTGAAAGCGTTTACTTGAAATGAAATGGCTCATTTTATTTAGTTTTCGCAATTAATTGCTTTCCAAATTTACGTAAAAGGTTTTATTTCAAAGTTATCTCAAGTTAGTGTGCAAGTGTCTTTTTTGCAGTTTGATAGGCATTTAGTTTTTGCTTGGTATTTAGATTCGTCATCGATCCTTGTGTTTGATTCAAATTTATGATGAAAGATTGTTTATACATGAAATACTTTTTCTTATGTTTTGTGAAGTTTATTTATTTATTTTTATTATTTTTTATAATCAAGGCAATGTGTTACTAGTTTTTGATATTTGGTTCTAGTTTTCTTTAACTTAATCTCATGTGATTCTTTAACGAATTCTTTGTGATTTATACAAAATCCCATGGGATTTATACATAATCCCATGAGATTATACAGAATCCCATGGGATTTATACAAATTAACCATGGGATCAAATAGAATATAAGTAACAAACATTATATTCAAAGTAAACAAGATATATTTAAAGTAAACAAGAATTTTTCTCATAAATTACACAACAAAAATAGAATCTCAAGTGATTTTGTACTTCCATTTTATATAAACCAAAATGAAAATCCCATGAGATTTATACAGAATCCCATGGGATTTATACAGATCCATTGTGATTCATATAGAATCTCATGGCATCCATAAAGATACTTATTGTGATTCAATGAATTCCTTAGGATTCATACTGAATCTCATGAGATTCACAATGAATCTCATAGGATGCACCAAAGAATCCCTTGTCATTTCATACAGAATACCATGGGATTCACAATGAATCTCATGGGATGCACCAAAGAATCCCATGGAATTTATACTTAATTCTTTGTGATTTATCGATAAGATAAATCATACAGAATCATGTGGGATTTTTTTACGAATCCCATGAGATTTTTCTGGACGTAAATTTTGAAAAAAAAAATATTACGAATCCCGTGGGATTTCTTTACGAATCCCGTGGGATTTTTCTGGATGAAAAATTTGAAAAAAAAAATATTTCGAATCCCGTGGGATTTCTTTACAAAATGATAGAAAAACTGAATATTTAACACACATGAAAAAAGTACTCGTAATTATTTTATGAAAATGATGCCAATCACTAAATATTATATTACTCATTTTAGTCATTTAAAAAATCTCATGTGATGCACTAAATAATCCCATGAGATTCACAATGAAACCCTTGAGATTCATACTGAATCCTATGAGATTCACAGTGAATCTCATGGGATGCACTAAAGCATCCCATGAGATTCACAATGAATCACATGGGATGCACCAAAGAATCCCATGGGATTCATACAGAATCACATAGGATTCACAATGAATCCCATGGGATGCACTAAAAAATCCCATGAGATTCATATTGAATCCTTTGTGACTTATCGTCTTTTTACGAATCCCATGGGATTTTTCTGGAAGAAAATTTTGAATTAAAAAAAAATCATCTTTTACGAATCCCATGGGATTTTTACAAATCCCGTGGGATTTTTCTGGGCGGAAATTTTGAAAAAAAAAAATCTTTTTACGAATCTCATGGGATTTTTTACGAATCCCGTGGGATTTTTCTGGACGGAATTTTGAAAAAAAAAATAATCGAAAGTATATAACAATGCATATCTATAGAAAGATAATTTTTTTCTCGTCGCGATGGTATATTTTTCGTAGCTTGAAGATTTACCGTTTGCAAGATATGTTGTTTTAAAAAAAAAGGTAGAAAGTGGGTTTTTATATTAAATGAGTTAAAATACCAAATTTGCCCTCACTTTGTTATTTTTTGATTTAATCTCAGCCATTAGATGAATTTGTATTATTTGTTTTTTAAGTCACCTCATTTTCAAGTGAAGCAAATTTGATGCTCTAGTCTTTATACCTACCCTTGGTTGACTTTTGATATTTTCTCGATCAGTTCTGTGTGGTGGATTTGATCTTCTTTGACAACGTACTGGTGAGTTCTTTGAAATCTGTTACTACATGTTATTTGATTATCCCATTTTACACATACCAACTGTTTGATCACATGCCTGAATTTATATTACTCCAGTTTTTTTTTTTTTTTTTTTTTTTTTTTTTTTTTTTTTTTTTTTTTTTTTTTTATTGCATATAAATAAGTGATATAAGTTGTTACAATAAACACTTTAGGAGATAGTGTTAGGATTCACTTATTTTTATAGAAAAATACAATTTATATCTGAAAACAATATTTATTTGCTTGAAGATTATAATTATAATTCCATTCCAGATAATTAAGCTGTATGAAAACAAGCAGAAAAGCTAAAGAATAAAAAGCTAGCCCTGACACCCTATAATTAACATACTCATTCCTTCAGCTGGTTTGTTTTAGTTACGGCCCGAGTCACCCATCTAACTAATGGGTTGGTGGTTCGACCTGGTTAACTCATGACTAACACAAACATGAACTGTTTTTATTACTGGTCAACTCGAAACCTGTTTAGACCCACGCCAAGCCAATTCATTTTTGTGTCCACCCCTTGTTATGTTTACGTGATTTCTTATGGCTCAGGAAAATGGAAGTCGTATCTGCAAACCTTGGTAATGCCCACGTCGGTTTTGGAAGAGTCAATTCCAAAAGCCCGGCATCAACATCAGGTGGAAATACCGAAAATGTGTTCGACTCAAGAGTAAAGATATTCAATGATGCACTTAAGCTCCTTCAACAAAACGATGATGATGCGGCTCGAGTGATAGCCTTGTGTGGAATGGGTGGTGTGGGGAAAACCACGCTGATGAAACAACTGAAAGAGGTTGCAAAAAATGAAAAGATGTTTAATTTGATTGTGGATGTTGTTATTGGGAGTACTCCCAACTTGTTTGCCATCCAGAAGGCTATAGCTCTGCAGACAGGCCAAACTCCAACCAATGTTAGTGATAAAACGCTAATGACATACTATCTTCCTCGAACATTTGAAAGATACTCAGATAGTAAAGAAAAGTGTCTGGTGATATTGGACGATGTCTGGGAGAAGATTAAACTTGAAGATATCGGATTAGGGAGTCCTTTGCCAAAGGGGGTCAAGTTGTTGCTCACATCACAAGATGAAAGTATCTGCCAACAGATTGCAGTTGATGCTGATTCTTTTCTTGAAGTAGTTAGAGTTGATGTCTTGGAGGAAGAGGAAGCACAGGATTTCTTTTGTCAAATCGCAGGGATTTCAGCCGAACATGATCGTGATCTCTATCGAATAGGATATGATATTGTCAAAAACTGTGGTTGTTTGCCTCTTGCCATCAAAATCATTGCTGCAACTGTTAAATGTGAAAAGAAAAGGAGTGTATGGAAGAATATACTCAAGCGTTTGAAGAAAAATAATAGCGTGCTAGAAATTGTTGATATAAGCTACAAGAATGTAGAACGAGAAGAGGATAAAGCTATTTTTCTGCTTTGTGGCTTGTTTCCCGAGGACACTAATGTTCCTATAGAAGATTTGACAAGATATGCATGGGGATTAAAACTTTTAAAACAAGTTTATACCATCGAAGATGCTAGAGAATGCACACAAACAAGTGTGAGCAATTTAAAAAATGCATATTTGTTGATGGATGGTGATAGTGATGACTACGAGTGTGTGAAAATGCATGATCTTGTGCTTGCATTTGTGGTAGATACTGTTTCCAAAGGCGGTGAGGACGGATGTTGGATCATTCACCATAATGATTTCTCAAAGTTGAGTGAAGCTAATGATATGAACGAGTCTTGCAAGCGAATTTCGTTAGCATGCAAGGGTATGTTGGAGTTTCCCATTGACTTTAAGTTTCCAAACCTTACAGTTTTGAAACTTATGCAAGGAGACGAGTCACTAAGGTTCCCTCAAGACTTTTATGTAGGAATGGAAAAGCTTCAAGTTATAGCATTTGAGAAGTTGGAGTATCCATTAGTTCCCACATCTTTTCAGTGCTCCACCAACCTTCGAACTCTTTGTCTCGAACATTGCTCGTTGATGTTTGATTTAACTTGTATTGGAAATCTTTCGAATCTGGAAGTGCTTAGCTTTGCTAACTCTAGCATTACAATCTTACCTTCGACATTCAGAAATTTGAAGAAGCTAAGATTACTGGATGTATCAGGTTCTTACTTTCTTGTTATAGATGATGGTGTCTTAAAAAACTTGGTGAAACTTGAAGAACTTTATATGATAGCTTCTGATAGAGATGAATTCTGCTTCACAGACAACAACTTTAATGAACTTGCAGAACGTTCAGAGAACCTTTCTGCATTAGAATTTGAATTCGTGGGTAACAATGCTCCTCTAAAAAATATGTCTTTCAAGAAACTTAAAAGGTTCAAGCTCTCGGTGGGATGTTATTTTTCAGAAGTTAGAGCCGAGCTGTACACAAGTAAAGTTGACATGCATTCATATCAAAACAGCTTGAAGCTGATCACCAACAGAGAAGAACTATTCAATTCTAAAATCAGTGAGTTGTTTAAGAACACAGATTCACTTTATTTACAAGTGAATGATATGAAAACTCTTGAAGATGTTGATGTGGAATATCCACATCCTGCTCCTGGATACTCTTCGTTTTACAATTTAAGACTCCTTGTAGTTTCAGAATGTGCAGAGTTGGCATACCTTTTCACACCAAGTGTTGCAACAAATTTGTCAAAGCTTGAATATCTGGATATTTCTGGATGCCCTAATATGGAAGCAGTCATACATACTGAGAATGAAGGATTAGATAAAATTAAGTTTTCCAACTTAAAGTATCTTAGGTTGGCTGAGCTACCAAAGCTATTGAGTTTCAGCAATAACATCAATGTAATTGAGCTGCCGTGTCTCATGGAGTTGCAACTTGAAGGCCTTCTGAAATTTACAAGCATTTATCCCGATAGTAATATATCCCCCACGCAATCTTTCTTGAATGAACAGGTAAGTATGCTTTGCATTAATATACTTATATTAACAATCGTTTCAACTAAAAGTGTTTTAATAAGAGGCGGGTATCTAGTGAATGAAAAAATCTTTTTTTTTTTTTTTTACTTTGCAGGATGCGGCTCCTAAGCTGGAGAAACTGGTTGTTTCTAATATGGAGAATTTGAAGGAGATATGGCCTCCTCAGTTTAGTATTAGTAATATGTGCCCGTTGAGAGAGCTTATGGTTGAGGGTTGTGTATCCATAGAAGTCTTGTTCAACATGGATTTTGGTGAAATGGAGCAACTTAGCAGCAGCTTGAGAAGCATTAAAGTGAAGAGATGTGATAGTCTTGTGAAGCTTTTTTCATGCAATCCATTTCCATTCCTAAATAATCTACAAGAGCTTAGCGTCGAAAGTTGTGGTTCCATTCAAATATTATTTAACACTGACTTGGGACATAATGGTAATATTGGAGAGCAGGTCTGTACCAGCAGCTTGAGAAGCATTGAAGTGAAGAAATGTGATAGTCTGGTTAATCTTTTCCCAACTAATCCAATGCAATTATTCCATCATCTAGAAGAGCTTAGCGTTGGAACATGTGCTTCCATTGAAGTGATATTCGACATCGACATGGGATGTGTTGGTGAAATGGATAAAGTTAGCAGCAGCAGGTTGAGAAGCATTTGGTTGGTGGATTTAGGGAAGCTTAGAGAGGTGTGGAGGATAAAAGATGCTGGAAATAACTTGATTCATGGATTTGAAGCTGTTGAAAGCATACGTATTGTAGGTTGTGAGAGGTTTGAAAATTTCATCACGCCTGCCACAACCAATTTTGAGATGAGAGCACTCAAAAAAGTTGAAATTTATCACTGCGGCAGAGAAAGAGAGAGAAGCTATGAATTGGTTGAGTGTAACCAAGATCAAGAGGTACTGCTCTTAACTTATACTATGTTTTTATCCTTTTGTGACCTCTTTTTATTACTTGAATGTTATTTATTATTTTTAAAATAAATAAAATAGTAATAATATTAGGTTACTTATTATTTTTAAAATAAATAGAAAAATGATATTATAAGTTAGAACTTAATTTTTGAAGACATTTTTTTGTATTTTTTGGCCTTCTCATATAAAAAAATAGTGTTATAAATAATATATCGAAAATCAGTTATATATAATAAAAGAAAAGAAAATCCAACTATTTCTATGTTGTTTCTTCTATCTCATATCCTGATATTCCTTGGATTTCTAATATTGTCAATGGAAATTATTACTATTATAACATTTATGATTGTAATATGCAGATTAATGCTATGTCTATACTTGGGGAAGACTCAAATAATGAGATTTCTAAAATTGCATTCCCATCCTATCTATGTATACCTACTTTCCATAACCTTCATGAACTTGTTTTGTATGACTACAAAGCTGTGGAGGTGGTCTTTGAAATAACGACTCCAAGTAGTAGAGAATCATCAATACTCCCCCATCTTGAAGAATTAGAGTTAGAGTATATGGGGAGGATGAGTCATGTGTGGAAGTGCGATTGGAATGAATTCTTACTTCTTCAAAAACCAGAATCACAGTCCTCATTCCATAACCTCACAACCATAACAATGTACCAGTGCAACAACATCAAGTACTTGTTTTCACCTTTCATGGCGAAACTCCTTTTCAACCTAAAGGTAGTTCGTATATCGTACTGTGATGGTATTGAAGCGATTGTTTCAAACAGAGATGATGAAGATGCGTCTATATATTCCCACACAACCACCACTTTCTTCCCTCATTTAGACATTCTTGAGCTTCATTCACTCAGAAATCTCAAGTGTATTGGTGGTGGTGCCAATGATATATCTACTGATATTCATGATCAGCTTAAGGTATTTTTCCTATATTTTCAGCGACTAAAATAAAGGTTGGTTAATTTTGTTATATATATTATTAGCTCTATTAATTAATTAAGTTCCTTTTTTTTTTTTTTTTTTTTTTTTTTTTTTTTTTTTTTACAGTTATCTCAAGCTTCTTGGTCCTTATGCCAATACGCTAGAGAGATAAGTATAACATATTGTGATGCATTGTCAAGTGTGATTCCATGGTATGCTATAGGACAAATGCAAAAGCTTCAGGTGCTGAAAATAGAAGATTGTGAATCGATGACAGAGGTGTTTGAAACTCAAGAGATCAACAACAAGAGTGATAAGTCACTTCCAAGGCTAGAATATATTACGATGCTCAAACTTCCAAAACTAAAGATCTTGAAAATTCAAGGGTGCAACCTTTTGGAACATATATTCACATTTTCCACTCTTCAAAGCCTCACGCAACTTGAAGAGTTAGAGGTAAAGGATTGCAAGGCAATGGAAGTCATTGTTACGGAAGAAATTGGAGAGCAGACAACAGCATCTGATGTGGTGGCCTTTCCTCATTTGAAGTCCCTTATACTAGTCAATCTACCAAACTTTGTGGGTTTCTTCTTGGGGAAGAATGAATTCATATGGCCAGCATTGGAAAAGGTTGTGATCGGTGAATGCCCACAAATAACGGTGTTCACTTATGGTCAATCTACAGCTTCGAAGCTTAAATTCATAAATACAAGCTTAGGCAAACATAGCTATGAATGTGGCCTTAACTTTCAGGTGACCACCACCTCACATCAGGTATACTTTCTATTTACTACAAAAGAAGAAACCTTCCCATCTTAAGTTTCTTTTTTCTTTTAAAACTTCTAGTTAGAGTTAATTAACATCATTGATATCATACTCATTGTGGTTCAAGTGGGATGTTGTATCTAACTTACGTTTGTGGATTATTTTTTGACCCTTTAGACTCGATTACCAACTTCTGAGAGTTCAAGCTCGCACCACCCTACTACTATGGAACGGTTTCCTTGGTCTTTTCATAATTTGATAGGAATGGATTGGGATTATAACCCTAGTGTTGGACATACTCTTTTTTCATCCGATAAGTTGCTACAACTGCAACAGCTTGAAACTGTTCATTTTGGGGGATGTGATGACACTGAAGAGATATTTGAGGTATTTGATTCACAAACTTTTGCTGAAATTCCAAACTTAAGACAAGTGGGCTTAGAGTGGTTATGTAGTCTGAAGTATATATGGAAGAGCAATCAGTGGACAGTATTAAAGTTTCCGAACCTAACAAGACTGTCTATTGACCGGTGTAATAGTTTAGAATATGTATTTACATGTTCCATGATTAGTAGTATATCGCAACTCCAGGAACTACGTATAACTTGGTGCGAGGGTATGAAGGTAATTGTGAAGGGAGAAGAAGAATGTGATGCCATAGTGAATGCTACTGTGGTGTTCCCTTGTCTAAAGTCCTTAATATTTGGTAATCTTCATATTCTCGAGGGATTTTGCTTAGGAAATGAATCTTTTGAATTTCCATCATTGGATACCTTGGAAATTAATTGGTGTTCAGGAATGACGGTTTTCATCAAGGGAGATTTGTCTGCTCCAAAGCTATATGCAATTAGTACAGAGG
Organism: Artemisia argyi; assembly: GCA_030686995.1. Classification (NCBI taxonomy): domain Eukaryota; kingdom Viridiplantae; phylum Streptophyta; class Magnoliopsida; order Asterales; family Asteraceae; genus Artemisia; species Artemisia argyi. The sequence goes on along the minus strand of CM060684.1, from coordinate 16,723,803 downwards.
ATGGGAAGTATAATATACACAACAGGCTGAACTCGGTTATTAAAACCTTTACCGAGTTTAAAGGTACAGAAATATCGATGGACAAAAAAAATAAAAGTTCTTATTCTTATGGTTCACAACTCCATTTTTGAAACCCTAATTCTCCAGGAGAATTAGGATCTCCGGCCAACCGCCAGGGCAAGGGGCACCATATTTTTCTCCGGCCAGACACCGTTCTCTCAAATCACTGAATGACGTGATCTGCATTCAGGCAAGTTGTTCAATTTAGTGTTTTTTATTTGCATAATAAACTCAGTTATATATGATAATGCATATGTATATAGGATTATAGGTAATTGAGTGTTTTGAATTTGAAGTATTTGATTTAGGGTTTTTGTTATAGCCTTGATATTGCAAGTGTATATTGTAATAAAACTTTTCTAACACCCCCATAAATAAAAGATTTTGGAGAATAATTAGTGGAATCAAGATCACATGGTAGAGTGAAGTAATGTGTGGCTTTTCTTCAGTTCCATTTTTTATGTGTTGAATACAATTATCACGTTCACATTTCTTCATGGTGTTTTCTGATTCTATTATTTGTAAGCACTTTGTTGAATCAAAAGTTTTTATATATTTACAGTCAGTTATTATTATTACTTCACGAATATCGTTTGAATTTGTTTGCCTTTAGATGTACAACACTAGTTATTACTCCGTATTATTGTTTGTAATTTTACAAACTAGCAGATGTGAACAGATGGACATTTTATGTTAAAACAATCTTAGCAAACCAAGAGATACAGAAAATTGTTTCATTTGACGTAGAAAAAAAATATGATTTGACTCCACGTTGCTTGACAAATCTAATCTTTATAATGTTAAATCTGTTGCAATGCACGGACAAACTATCCAAAAACATACATGAAAGTTTCGTATGCGGGTCCCGTGGCGAAAATTTTCCTCCTCTTTAAACTTTTCCGATGGTCGAGTTCCCAGTTAACGATTTCGTTTACGTTTGTTTGTTATTTTTGATTGAAAGTTTATGGGCCTGGAATACTTAGTTGGGCTAAGTCCTTGTATAAAATATTGTGTATGAAAGAGTAAATGGCCCATGTATAAGTAACATATCACTTTGAGTTCGGACTTGGGATGATCTGTTTTGTGTTCTTATAGAAAAGAGATGCAAGAAATGAACTAGTAAGTATAGTAGCTGGTAGGTGTCTTCTTATATGTTCGTCAGGTCTTAAGTTGGATATCCTATATTTACTTTCTTAAGTTTAGCCAATTTTGTTTTAGTGGCCCATGTTTCCTGTCATGCAAGTTACTCGAGGTAACTTTAGCACGCCGCCACTCGCAACCACACACGCGGCTGCTATTATTTATGTCTTTAGTTTTAAGTTTGCGATGATTGTGTGCATAATTAAGTTTAACTGCAAACATTTTTCGCCGTGTAGATTTTGATTTTACAATCTATTTGTTGATTATTCTCATTCAAATCTTTGGGCCTGTAGTCATTGTATGGGGATAAAGCCCATATATAAAGTTTCCATCTTGTTCTAAAAGTTTATGATAAATAGATTCAACAAGAGATATGTAATGTCTGTTAGTTTGACGGATAATAAATTAATATATTATGACCGGATTCGAACTCGAGACTTCGGGATTGCACACTTTACGTATGAGTTTCAATGAATTAATAATTATTGTTTTAATGACGAATAATTATTAAATACACGAAATATAAACTTAACGGTAACTAACGACCGTTAGACGAAACATGAAGGACTAGAGTTGGAAAAGAGTGAAAGTTCGGTTCGGGTTGGGCTTTGAAAACCCATGGCCGGCCAAGGCCCCCCTCCCATAGGGTTTTGGGATGGCTTTTGCTCCAAGTCTCTTGAATGCTATATAATGAGACCTCCTCTCATTCATTCATTCATCCCTTGGTTCCATAGCAACCTAATCTTCTCTAATCTCTTTCTTTGTGTCTAATCGATCTTTGATTGATAGGACCAATAGTTTAATCTTTTCGTGTACTACGAATCTAGCATTTCCATTGAAACGTTTATAGTACGTGTGTGTGAGAACGAAGTGTTAGCATACTTTTGCTAACGGTGATCTTGCCTTGTGACTAGCCCTAGTCGATCCATATATAAGCCCTCTCCTAGGGTTTATAAGTTCTTGTTCTTGCTAGCAATCAAGAGGTATGTATCCATTTATATTTCGGTTAATTTATTATTTGTATTTGATCTATTCCGCTGAGTACCTTTTGATGTTTATATGTTTATTGTTTTATATTATTCATATATTCCAACAGTGGCATCAAGAGCCGTTAATACATTATAATGAATTACCGAAACACATAAAATTGAATCGTTTGATTATAACATGCTTGGTGTTCTTATGTTTTTATTTTTTTCATAAACCCTAGTTTTTATTTTTTTTTATTTCGAATTTATTTAATTTATTATATATGTCGAAAGTTTTTTTATTTAAAAAGAAATTAGGGTTTGATGAATTATGTAATAAAAACTTGTAGAAACCATAGGTTGCATGTAATTTATGTGTATGGATATTGTTATATGCCGTTTGGTTGCGTTCCTTGATTGACATGATTATTTGTATAATATGTGCAATATGGGCATCCATGACATACTATGCATGTGTTGTTATGGATTAAGATTTGTTTTGATTTCATGCTTATTTATGCGATTTATTATAATTGATAAATGGTTTAGTAAATATTATGTATAAAGATTACTAAAATTTGATTAATTATAAAATTAGGGAAGACCCTATTAATCGTATATTAAATCAATAGTGTGTTTTATATTGATTGTAATTTGCATGACCATTATTGTTGTTGTTTGTTTATTTTATTTTATTACTTTTGTTTTATATGTTTTTTGCAACATGATAGTAACAAAGGGTAATTTCAAGAAATAAAATATTAAACAGACTTAATAATGGTGAAATCTTGTTTTGAGCTTACTTATAAATCTTGAACTTTTGGTTGATTGATCGCGACTGTATTAAGTGGTTGAAAGGTGGAACTAATTATGACAAACTATTAAAGTGGGTATAAGGTTGGCTACGCATTAAATTGCGGCCTTAGTGAGCCTCCATTCTGGCTTACCGCTCGCCTGTGAGTCATATTTTAGTCTTTACCTAACATCCATGATAACTACGAAGCACTTAAGGCAAGGTTGTAAGTTTCTCAACGCCTCAATCAAAAGTTTGGAGATTTAAGCTCGTAAAGAAACTAATGAGTAAAAGTTTTTTACATGAAACATATGCTACAAGATGAATGCATGACATCTTTGTACATATATTTTGATTACACACATCAAAAATACTACCCTTAAAATTTAAGTTATATGCCATCCAATGAAACGGAAACACCTGAAATTGGATCTACGCCAGGGCGTAACCTGACTAGATTGCAATGGAAGTACAAATTACATGATTTCATCACTTGCAGATCAACTGGTGTGGTGTCATTATGTAAGTTTGTTGTTTCTTAAATTGGTTAACTTAATTGAGTTGATAGTGGGAACTGATCACTCAAGGCATAAGAAGATGGGGATAAAACATGTTTACATTGCAACTGTGGTTGGCAAATAATGTAAATCCCATCGATTCTAGGAATTGCAATTGAATATTGGCAATTGGGACACGACCCGTACCTTATTGAATAACGTCATCACTAGCAGATCAACTGATGTGATGAACTTATGTCAATTTGGATCCTAGTATTTCAATGTAAAATTAAAATGGTTATATGTTTATGAACCTAGGGTATTTAATTTTATTGAAATTTAATTATCGAAAGTACTAACTTTTGAATTTTTTCTGTAGAAATGGCTACACCTGAAAACACTAATATGAGCAACATGAGTTCTGCGTTCAAGCAAATGATTGATCGAGACAAGTTGACTGGTGAAAATTTCAATGACTGGTATCGATCTTTAAGAATCACCTTAAGGATGGCCAGAAGATATGATTATCTTGGTGAACCTCTACCTAAGAAACCTGCTGATGATGCAACACAAGTCGTAAAGGATGCATACAACATTGAATATGAGAAGCACAATGATGTGGCTTGTCTCATGTTGGCTGGGATGGATACTCAATTGCAAAAGCGGTTTGAGAACTTTGGTCCCATGGACATGATCAATGAACTCAGACGAATGTTTGAGAAACCACCTGCTGCAGAATTATATGATCTAATAGAATCTCTGCACAATTGTAAGCAGGAAGCAGGAAAATCCGTGAGTGCCCATTTTTTGTCCATGAAATACTATATGGATCAATTGGAGCGACTTGGTTGCGGATATCAGGAAAGTGTGTGCATTGGTCTCATTTTGCGATCCCTTAATCAGGATCTGTATAGTGAGTTTGTACGCAACTATAATATGCATTGCAAGGGGAAGACAGTAAGTGAAGTTCATGCAATGCTTATAGATTATGAGAAAAGCCTGAATAAGAAGGCACCTACACCTGCTGTAATGGCGATACAGGGTGGTAGGATCACCAAGAAACCCAACAAACCGCATAATGCGAACGTCAAGGGTAAAGGCAATGGTAATGGTAAAGGCAAGCAGATTGCAAATCACCAACAGAAGCCTAAGAAGCAAAATCCTCCTTTTCAGAAGAAGAAGGAAAATTTCAATAAGGATTTGGCTAAATGTCACCACTGCAACACTCCTGGTTATTGGAAGAAAAACTGTCCATTGTTTCTTGAGGAGTTGCGCCTCAACAAAAGTAAAATGCCTGGTAACGTCGCAAGCACTTCAGGTATGTTTATGATTGAGTTATTTTCTTTTCCTCGTAAGAATAATTCCTGGATATATGATACAGGATGTGGTACTCACATCTGTAATACGTCGCAGGGACTTAGAGGAGCAAGGAAGCTGGCCTATGGAGAAAGATACTTGTACGTAGGAAATGGAGTACGTGCAGCAGTTGAAGCCATAGGGACTTTCGATTTAGTTTTACCTTCGGGAATGATACTAGTATTGAATAATTGTCACTTTGCACCCTCTATTGTTAGGGGTGTCATTTCAGTTTCTTTGTTATTGGATAATGGTTTTGTTCACACATTTATTAATAATGGAATTTCTGTTTCTTTAAATAATGTTTTTTACTTTAATGCAATTCCAATAAATGGTGTGTTTGAAATTGATATGGAAGATTCCATGTCCAATAGAAATAATTCTATGTATAGCATTAACAATAAGAGAATCAAGTCTAACTTGGATTCGTCTTATCTTTGGCACTGTCGTCTTGCTCATATAGGCAAGGATCGCATGCAAAAGCTGCAACATGATGGGCTTTTACAAAAGATCAATGATGAATCATTTGATAAATGTGAGTCCTGCATATCTGGGAAGATGACAAGGAAACCTTTTTCACCACAAGTGGAAAGGGCAACAGATCTACTTGGATTAATACACACTGATGTGTGTGGTCCACTTAGACATGTGTCAAGACGTGGTGCTACCTACTTCATAACCTTCACGGATGATTATAGTCGTTATGGTTATGTTTATTTACTTAAACATAAACATGAAGTCTTTAATATCTTCAAGGTTTTTAAAAGTGAAGTAGAATTACAACTCGGTAAGAAGATTAAGGCACTTCGATCCGATAGAGGCGGTGAATATTTAAGCCAAGAGTTTAAAGATTATCTAACTGAGTGTGGTATAGTCCAGCATCTCACGGCTCCTTATACTCCACAGCAAAATGGTGTATCTGAAAGGAGAAATCGTACTTTGCTAGACATGGTACGATCAATGTTTAATCTTACATCTCTACCCTTATCCTTTTGGGATTATGCCCTTGAAACTGCTATTCGCATATTAAATATGGTTCCAACAAAGAAGGTTGATAAGACTCCATATGAATTATGGACAGGAAAAGCTCCTAGCTTTTCTTACTTAAAGGTCTGGGGTTGTGACGCGTTTGTTAAACGTGATTCACCAGATAAACTCCAACAGAGATCTGTTAAGTGTATCTTCGTAGGATACCCAAAGGAAACAATGGGTTACTACTTTTACTTTCCACCAGAGAATAAAGTCATTGTGGCTAGGTATGGAGATTTCTTTGAAAAGAATCTTATATCTCAAGAATTCAGTGGGAGAGTTTATGATCTAGAAGATGAAGATACATCACCTTCTGAAAACACTAGCACACTTCCTGTGGAACCTGAAAGTTTAGGTCCTCCACCTGAAGTGGAAGTGGTACCCATTCGCAGATCTTCAAGAACTGTGAAAGCACCCGAACGTCTATGTCTTAACGTAGAGGAAACGATACTAGGGGATCTTAATGAACCTACTAGTTATAAGGCTGCCATTAATGGTCCTGAAAAGGAGAAATGGCAGAGTGCTATGAATGGGGAAATGCAGTCCATGAAAGACAATGAAGTCTGGGAAGAAGTAGACTTACCTCCAAATGCTAAGGTAGTTGGAAGTAAATGGCTCTACAAAATGAAAACAGACATGGATGGCATTGTACACATCTATAAGGCTCGTTTGGTAGCTAAAGGCTATACTCAAACATTTGGTGTTGACTACGAGGAGACCTTTTCTCCTGTAGCTGACATTAGAGCTATTAGGATTCTCTTAGCCATAGCTGCCTACTATGACTATGAGATATGACAAATGGATGTCAAAACCGCCTTCTTGAATGGTCGCCTAGATGAAGACATCTATATGGCGCAGCCTGAGGGGTTTGTGAATCCAGAATTTCCAAACCGTGTATGCAAACTTAAAAGATCCATTTATGGATTAAAGCAAGCATCACGTCAATGGAATAAGAGATTTGACGCAGAAATCAAAAGTTTTGGATTTAGTCAAAATCTTGATGAGCCATGTGTATACCAGAAAGCTAGTGGGAGTAATGTTACTTTCCTTATCCTATATGTCGATGACATATTAATATTAGGAAATCATATACCAAGTTTAAACGAAGTTAAAGCTTATCTTGGTAGATGTTTTTCTATGAAGGATTTAGGAGAAGCAACATTCATCCTTGGAATCAAGATCTACAGAGATAGATCAAAGCGGTTGATTGGATTAAGTCAAAGTACTTACATTGATAAAGTATTGAAGAGATTTAATATGCAAAATTCCAAGAAAGGATATTTGCCAATGCAAGTGGAACATGGCTTAAGTAGCAAACTATGTGCCTCAACACCTAAAGAGGTTGCAATCATGAAGAAGGTTCCGTATGCTTCAGCAGTAGGATCTATCATGTATGCAGTTAGATGCACAAGACCTGATGTGGCGTTTGCACAAAATATGACCAGTCGTTATCAACAGAATCCAGGTGGAAAGCACTGGCACCCTGTTAAAAGCATTCTTAAGTATTTAAGGAATACTAAAGATATGTTCCGAGTGTATCGGGGAAATCCAGAAGCAGAACTTGATGTTACAGGTTACTGTGATGCGTCCTTTGAAACTGATAAAGATGATACAAAGTCTCAGACGGGTTATGTCTTTGTTATTAATGGAGGAGCAGTTGACTGGAAGAGCAAGAAGCAGACAACAATTGCGATGTCTGTTACAGAAGCTGAGTATATTGCTGCATCAGAAGCTGCGATGGAAGCTGTTTGGATCAGGAAATTCATTTCGGGGCTTGGTATTATGCCGTCAATTGAATTACCTATTAATATGTATAATGACAACTCTGCCGCAGTTACATTCGCCAATGAACCTGGAGTTATGAAGGGCGCCAGACATTTTCCAAGAAGATATCACTATGTTCGAGAACAAGTCGACATAGGTGAAATCAATCTACTCAAAATTCACACAGATAACAATCTAGCTGATCCATTTACGAAGGCTTTATCTAAGGAAAAGCTTACTCGACTTGCTGATGGCATTGGACTTCGTTTAGCTAGTAGTTTCATGTAAATCTGTGGTTAGTATTTGGATAAAGGATTGTAAACAATAATTATTCGAATGAAATGAAGTATTGTGTTATGTTTATTTCTATTCATAAATATTGTATCCTATATTTGCATGTTTAATCCATGAATAACTTAAGTTATTCTAAAATTGTCCGTTGTCAATTAATGATATGGGAGTATCAGTGAACTAAGACAAATGTGAGATTTGGTATAATATATATAAATTATATTGGTGCGTAGACATGCCAAATTCACATGATATTCAATACTGGATAAATTGAATATAGGACAAAATCCCAACTACATGATTGTACTTATGGATGTTGTCATTATAGTAAATCATGAATATTTATCCTCAGACTTGAGATACTAGGTAACTACTGTGGATGTAGCTCATTTTCTGTGAGATAATCTAACGCTATCCGTAACTGGTAGTTATAAGGATTATTTTCAGAGGTGATGCGAAGTTCATAGGTTATGCTTGTAGTCAATACAGGATTTGGTTCCTTCAAATTTGTTTTGAAGTATAATACTGTTTGGCCGCTCGTAGGATTAACAAGATGTTTGCATGGCCATGCCCAAGGTCTATCTGGAATACGTTCAGAAGAGTTGGTAATCTTACTTAATCATAAATAACGAGAAACACTAGTTAATTATGGAATGACTTTAATCCATATCCATATTAACATAGTATTAGAATCAAAAGGATAAGTATGATGATGAATCATCAAAGGTGGTTTTTTCCAGGAAACCATACTCGAGATCGTTCTGGGGGCATTGGCATGTTATGCTAGACTAACCATTGTCATTGTTACATTAATCTATATCCGAGTGGGAGCTGTTAGTTTGACGGATAATAAATTAATATATCATGACCGAATTCGAACTCGAGACTTCGGGATTGCACACTTTACGTATGAGTTTCAATGAATTAATAATTATTGTTTTAGTGACGAATAATTATTAAATACACGAAATATAAACTTAACGGTAACTAACGACCGTTAGACGAAACATGAAGGACTAGAGTTGGAAAAGAGTGAAAGTTCGGTTCGGGTTGGGCTTTGAAAACCCATGGCCGGCCAAGGCCCCCCTCCCATAGGGTTTTGGGATGGCTTTTGCTCCAAGTCTCTTGAATGCTATATAATGAGACCTCCTCTCATTCATTCATTCATCCCTTGGTTCCATAGCAACCTAATCTTCTCTAATCTCTTTCTTTGTGTCTAATCGATCTTTGATTGATAGGACCAATAGTTTAATCTTTTCGTGTACTACGAATCTAGCATTTCCATTGAAACGCTTATAGTACGTGTGTGTGAGAACGAAGTGTTAGCATACTTTTGCTAACGGTGATCTTGCCTTGTGAATAGCCCTAGTCGATCCATATAAGCCCTCTCCTAGGGTTTATAAGTTCTTGTTCTTGCTAGCAATCAAGAGGTATGTATCCATTTATATTTCGGTTAATTTATTATTTGTATTTGATCTATTCCGCTGCGTACCTTTTGATGTTTATATGTTTATTGTTTTATATTATTCATATATTCCAACAATGTCTGTAGAGGGAGTCTACTGGTAAGTGTATTATAGTTTACCTTCAAGGTGTATGGTTCAATTCTCAGTTTTCCTCTCTCCTACATGTTTTCATTTTCATAAATCCACTTTTTTTTTTTCTTTTTTTTTTTTTCATTTCATTTCGGTGTTGTGTACTTGTGTAATTATAATAAATCCAGTTGAAAAAGAAAAAAATAGGCCAATGAACTTTTTTGAGAAATTGCTTTTGTATATTTTTGTCTTGACATTCTATACTACTAGTAGTAAACATCATTTGTTTTAACATCTGATTATTTTGTCTGGAAAAATCAAAACCAAAATTTTCAAATGATACACAACATGTTTTTGTTGCTAATAAATTATCTAAGCGCAACAAAATAAAATGGTTAACTTTATTTCATTTTCAAAGGCCAAATAATCTACAATTGTTGAAATTTTTTATATCATTAAAAAACAATTGAAGTTAACGAAGCTTTATACAACCAAAAAATATGGGACAAATTGAAATGAAAAAACATTAACAATCGCACAAAACACACCAAGGTTTGTAAAAGTTTTAACAACTACATGCTTTTATAACCTGATTGTATTTTTATTTTAAATTTTAGTTTTACTAGTTTAGACCATCACTAATCATAATATGTAAATTAGCAATTTAGCATTTTCTTCTTATTTAAAGAATGAAGCATCAATAACCATTTCGGGTAAAAGTTTCACCGATTAAAGTCTATATATCACATATTCCGCTCCAATCAGATTATGTACCGTTATCGTTTTTGCATACAATCAAAAATAAGAAACCTTAATGACCGTGTTAAAAAAAGTGACTTAAACTTTAGGGGTCAATTAGTAAATTTAGTAATTTGTTTGACTTGTCCTTCAAGTTTGATTGGAATTTGGAAACAAATCTATGACGGTTAGTTTTAGCCTATAAATAGGGGTTGATGTCATTAGTTTTCTTTGTACCTTTTGAATAATAATTTGGTACCTTTTGAATTATGGTTTGGTACTTTTTGAATTAGAATTTGTCTTTGAATTTGGTTTTGTAATTTGGTTTGGTATTTGAATAAAGCTTCCGCTCCGTTTGTTCGTATTTGTTTGTTTGTTTCGTCGTTTGAATTACTAACAAGTGGTATCAAGAGCTAGGTTGATTCGTTTAGCCATGAAAAAAAAAAAAAAAAAAAAAAAAAAAAAAAAAAAAAAAAAAAAAAAAGGTTGGTTCGTTTTGGGTTTGTTCGAATTTTGACTGTATTGGTTTGAAGAATCGATCTTTGTGATTTGAATTTGAAGGCCGATTGAACTTTTTGTTTCCTGGAAATTGCATCAGGTTTTTGGTAAAGATCATTGGTTGAGTATTATTTAGTATTTGGGCTAAGATTTATAAGAATTAGGCTTTTGTTTGAATTGAATAACATGGTTGGGCTTTTTTGGTAACTAGATTTTGTTTTGAATTTTGGATAGTCTAAATTTGAAATTGGGATTTACGTAAGTTTTGGTTTAGTATTGGAGCAATTTGAGATCAACGATTGCTATTGGTTTATTGGCAACTGTTCGTTTGGATTTTTGACAGGTTTGTTAGGATTGTTTTTGGATTGCAGTTCGACTGGTTTTTTGTTTTGAAGAATTCGGTTTTTTGGTGTTTGATATTCGAAGTTGATTTGTTTGAGTTTGATTTGCTTTTGGTATTTGGAATTTGGACCGTAATTCTTATCGCAATAAGTGGGTCGTTAGAATTATTATCAAGTATCATATTTGGGGCATTTGAATTAGAGCCCGTTCGTCAAGTTATTTATTAACTTGAATTTGGTTGATACTCGAATAATAAATTTGAAGTTGGACCATAATACTTATCGAATAAGTGGGTCATTAGAATTTGAATTTGGTATTTGGGTCGTAATTCTTATTATATAAGTGGACCATTGGAATTTGAATTTAGTATTTGGAATTTGAAGATCGATTTTGGTGTTTGAAGACTTGGTTTTAATCGGGTCGTTTGGAATTTGTTCGATCATTGGAATTTGTTTTGGAAAATTTGGATCTTTGTTCGTCGGGATTTTGAAGTTGGTTGCCCGAATTTGATTGTCTTTGTTGAAGATCGTTTGAGCCGATTTGTTTGTTTGGTTGATCGAGTTTGAATTTGTCGGTTAACGTTTGATTGTTCGTTTTGAAGTTATCGGCATTTGCTTTGGATCGAATTTGTTTTGGATTGCTTTTGAGAATCGGTCATTTGATTTGAATTTGGCTAGTATCGCTGGTATTTGGAATTTTGAATTTGATTTGAAGCCGGTGGAGGAGTTTAAGTCACGGTGGAGATTGTTAAAAAAAGTGACTTAAACTTTAGGGGTCAATTAGTAAATTTAGTAATTTGTTTGACTTGTCCTTTAAGTTTGATTGGAATTTGGAAACTAATCTATGACGGTTAGTTTTAGCCTATAAATAGGGTTTGATGTCATTAGTTTTCTTTGTACCTTTTGAATAATAATTTGGTGCCTTTTGAATTAGGGTTTGATACTTTTTGAATTAGAATTTGTCTTTGAATTTGGTTTTGTAATTTGGTTTGGTATTTGAATAAAGCTTCTGCTCCGTTTGTTCGTATTTGTTTGTTTGTTTCGTCGTTTGAATTACTAACAGACCGTTCTAATATCGATAGAATCGAGTTGAGTCTAGGTCGAGTGACATTTTCTTAACTATTTTACATACTTTGGTGAATTTTTTCGTTCGATATCTTTTGTTAGAAATGTTTTATTAATAAAAAGATGAAAATGCTAAACGAATAATTAAAGAATGGAAATGGGGTTGGAAGGGTGTGTTTAGATTTACGAGAAGACGACCCTTTAAATACGGGCTATGTTTTGTCGTGCTCAGCCGTTGCCTTTTTTCTTTTTCAATTCTAGCCCCACCATTTTATAGTATTGTATTATTAACAAATCACTTTCTTGACTAATGATGTGTTTATTAAACGGGTAAGAGCGCAAGGTGTTTCGAAGTTATCTGTCTCGTATTATAGTAGAAAGTGTTGTCATTTCAGTATTTTTTGTTATAAGTCAAAACTTATAACTAAATCAAAAACATTTTTTTTAAAAAGTTGTCGTTATCGAAGACCCCCTAACCTACACATAACCTAATAAAACATAAATACACCACAAAGAAAGAACAACATCGGCTGGTGATTACGCCGCAAGGACCTATGGGGCAAGGTTCGGTGTCTTGCTCGCGTTATCCGATGAGATTACTGGTTGACACGAGGGCCACCCATCGATACCGTGTGCTCTAAATAAATGCTTTTCTCTAATTAGTTTACTTGGAGCGTATGTAATTTTTACTCATATGTATACGGTTTAACTGAGATATTATCGTGACCGTTTGTAAATCCATAATGACATTTTTTAAAGAAAAATACACTTCGTGATTCAAAATCAGGTATGACCAGCGCTACGATTACACCCGACATTCATGTAGGTTCGTAACTGATGGCATGCCGTGCCACTAGCAAAATGGTACACAGTAGGGCATTTTGTTTTTATAATTTGTTTATAGGTAAATAATTAACATTGTTACACTTAAAAAAATATTTGTATATATGGCCCTACGTTGAATTCATACTCTAGTTGAAACTTGGAACAAAATAGTTGTTTAGAAAGATTGTCGTGGAATTTAATTGCTCACGTGGGGTGGCCTCAAATTCAGGATTTTCATTTGCTACAAGTCTTGCTGTAAATGATCGGAAATTACATCATGAAGTTTGAGTTGAAGTTAATGAAGTCACGTTTGAGTAAGAAAATGATATATGAATATCTAGAGGAGATAGCATTTTTAACTGATCAATAGTAGATACACGATCCGATAACTTTGAAAAAAGACGCGATTACATGTCTTGAAAAAACTAGTAACGTGTTAGTGTTTTCGTTGTGACTTTTGCTAAATAATCGACGAATTTTGTGGTTGCCATGTTTTTTATAGTATATGTTGCCGTGTTTTCGAGTCTTTATTAAAGTATTTTCCCTACCCTTAGCCCTTAGGTCTATCTTAGTATAAAGGCATGACATATTTACATTTCATATCTCTCATACTTTGTTTATACGAGATTAAGTATTGTTGTTATTGTTGTTGTTAGTTCCAATCAACGTGTTTGCATCTCGACTAGATATGTTTTGGACCTCTTTTTTAGAAATTTCCAGTGAACGACATGCTTTTGACAATATCGTGAGTCACCGATGTTTAATCCTAATATATTGTATGTCAGGGATGGATCCAAGATTTTTAGAAGGCTGTTGTGCACATTTTCTTTTTAATAATTATGAGTACTAAAGTTGTTCGATAAAGAATTTATTAAGTAAAATTAGAGGTTGCATGTGTCTGAAAAAGACATATTTTATAAAAGATTATATTTCGTGACCTAAAATAGGGTCTGACCCGTGATACACCCGACTCACACATGCGTACTATTAAAATCAATTTAAATAAGCAGATTCAAAGATACCCTCACTCACTTTTTAGAATTCCATCAACTTGACTATGGCCATGTCTTGTCATGTATAATTTTGGGTGGGATCAAGAATCAAAGGACATGCTCATTTTAAGGAAATGGTGGACAATGTTTCATTTGTCACATTCATTTGTGAAAATTGTATAATAATTTTATATAGTATAATACGGATATGATGTCTTTTAAAGGTGAAGTTGTTGGTATATTTATCATTTACTTTATACACGCATCATATACTACAATATCGGTAGCAAATGATTCGAGAATGAACAACATGCTATTGACGTGTGAAGTTGGTTTGGAATCATGTGATGAGGCCAATTATTGACGATTCAAAATATATCATTTAACGATTTGTTCGATTCAAAGTTAAGAAAATTAAGTTACAGTGTTATATTTATACCATTCTCCTAATAGTTATCACTAGAAAAGCAAAGGATCTAGTAATTGTCATCGGGTGCACAATTTCTTTTAACGAAAAAAAAAAGAAAATAAAAATGAGCTAAAAGGTACAATCTCATTAAAACAACTCTTAAAACTAATAGACAATTGACATGTATTTTTTTTAAGACAAATTAGCGAACTAATTAAATAAGACATGTTTCATGTGATGCAAATTTTGAGAAGCATGTTCATTTCGACAAAATCGTGATTTTTAACGAATATTTGCATTAGGCGACAAACATCCATCGGTTTCTTGTAAACCCCTGAAAACCTTCTAGGTCCGCTCCTGATTAGAAGAGTACATGAACCGAGCTACTTAAGTTCAACTCGTCAAAACATGATTCAAGCTCAAGCTTAACGAGTTTTTATATGTATAGATGTGGTATATAATCATATAGTTTTTGAGAAAATTAAACAATCGTGATACGCTGTCGTATCAATTACATGACTCAAAATTTTATTTTAATTTTTTCTTTATACTTTAGCTTTCAAATAAGTAAAAGTAAATAAACAGAGTTTTAAAATTAACTCAGTATCAAACTCAAGTTTAAAAGAAAAACTAACAAGCCGAGTCAGAATCAAATGTTAGTTTTAACGGATAATAAATTAATATATCATGACCGGACTCGAACTCGAGACTTCGGGATTGCACACTTTACGTATGAGTTTTAATTAATTAATAATTATTGTTTTAGTGACGAAAAATTATTAAATTCACGAAATGAGCACTTAACGGTACCTAACGACCGTTAGACAAAAGATGAAGGACTAGATTGAAATTGAATTAAAGAATGCTATGGATTGGGCTTGTGTGACCCATGTTTGGCCGATCCATGCCCTCTAGGGCTTGTGATTGTGTCTTTTGCTCCAAGCAATGAGAAGAGTATAAATACATGCCTTCATGTATTCATTTTCTCATCCCTTGATTCATTTGCAATCTTATTCTTCTTCTTCTTTCCTCTTGAGTTAGAAATCGAATTACACCCTTGTAGGGTTCCTACTAGATTTCTAAGCTCAAAACCATTCTTGTTTAGTTGATCAACTACACTCTTCTAGGGTTCTTACGCGATCTTCTAAACATAGTGTTTGGTTTGTTTGTGAATTAAGAACCTAGCTTTTCTTATTGAAACGCTACTAATACGCGTGTTCAAGAACGAAGTGTTGGCATACTTTTGCTAACGTGGTGATTGCCCTATTCGACTACACCATAGTCGATTCCCATTAAACCCTAATTAGGGTTTATAAGTTCTTGTTCAATTGATTTCTTGTTGTTGGATCGTGTACACCTTGAACTTGTGTTAATAATGATACTTTGAGTGATATCACTAAGTATGCGGAATCTACTTAATGATACTTAGAAGATTGATTGTAAGTGAAACAGTTTTATGTATGAACAATGAATGTAACAAAACAACTAGCTCCAATATTATTAATGATAATAATACGAGTGATCTGAATATCACTAGGGTTACACCTTGAAGCTCTAAGAAAACGTATTAGAAAGATATATTCTAACTATGATCTAGGATCTCCTTTTATACAACAAGGAGTCCTCTTGTACAAGATAAGTATAATACTAATAGAATAAGATATACACAAAATCTTTTCTATGTTTATCAATGCGCGTTTCTCTAACAGTTAACAAGTGAGCAGTGGTAATATTTGTTCTTGCAGTGGTAATGAGTTTCCACTGCAAGTACAATCTTCTGCAGTTGTAATATCTTCACTAGCCGTGGTAACTGATAGAATAATTCCCAACAATCCTCCCCTAAACTTATGATTTATTTGTAAATCAATAAGTTTCTTCAAGTATACAATAATCCTGAGGATATGGGAATTCTTCCAAACACTTATCTTCTTCTTAACTCTCTATCAGCTCTTGCATATTGTTCTTTAATCTTCTGAATCAAGGCTCTAACCTTCTCATTATCTGCATAAACTCTTAACTTTGACATGCTGAGAGCAAACCAAACCTCCCCTGAATCTGATCATTATTATTAATAATTCGTATCCTCCCCTGTTTGGGAGAATCTCCACCAAAATCAGCACAATCAGACAAAATTCAAAAGAACTTCCATCAATTAATATCCACCTGTTAAGAGAATGTGGTACACAGTTCCATTAATTCCGTTTGTAACATACTGCCTTCAGCACTTCCAGATGTATTACCTTCTGAGAGAGGTGCATCATTAGACATAGATTCAATTTCTTACCTAGTGAAACTAGATAGTACTACTGAACCACCCATATGTTTAAATTTGGCTAGGGATTTCACAACCTGTATCTAATCCTTGAGAATCAGACACATGAAGTGTTGCCATGGTAGAGCTATGAATGATAATGGCATGTCTTGCATCTACACATATTAAAGAAAAAGTTTACACTGTCAGTGGTAACTGTGAACCTGCAGTGGTAAAAATCAATAGAATTTTCAAAGAGCAATGATAAGTAAAACATGTAAAATTTTCTGCTCTAATTATAGTTTTTAGCAAACTATCAGCTATCAACGGATTTGATATGTCTTTACCATGAGCCGTTTGCTATGGACTAGCCAACTCTTGATCACAAGGATGTATGGTGAGTTAATAACCTAGTTTTTGGTAAACTATCAACCATGAACGGATTTGATGTGTCTTTACCTGTAGCCGTTTGCTCAGGACTAGTTGATTCTTATGTGGATTAGACATGGTGAATCAATAACCATTTGTTATGTGTCTTAAGATACACATCTTATAACTCCATTCACATTAAACATCCAATCTTAACCAATAATAGTTAACCCAAGTAACTTTTAACCAAGTTACTATTTATACATTTATTTCTCCAAAGTCAACATGATATCTTCCATAATTACTTCTTCGACCTACCAAAACGGATGGAAGTAAATAATCTTCATTAATTAACCATAAGCCTTGACTTTGCATATAAATAGGGGTCTTAAAATCTTTTATCTTTCATCAACAATATCCCTCAAGAAACATAATCCCATACAACATCATGAGTTGGTTTCCACTTATCTATATCTCCTCTGATGATTCTTCTGATGAGGAAATCAGCTACTACTCAGATTCTGAGGAGCATTCTACTGGATGGAGTGGATACTTTCCACCAACAACTGCATCAGCTCCATCTATTGATGTTGATTCAGAGAAAGATGATCCAACCTTCAACCTTTCTGAGGAACTGCCAAAAGCACTTACAACTGCCCTGAAGTCTGCCATAAACAACATGAAGTGGCCAGAGTCATCAAAGCCTGCAAAAGATCTGAAACCGCCACCACAAGTGCTTGGACTTGCATGTCCAAGAAAACAACTATCCTTTGATGAGAAGAGGAACAAGCCAGCTAAGAGCAAGCATGCATACAAGGGCAAAGGAAAGAAGCCTATGTAGTGTCTGAAGATCTTAGGTTGTAAGGTTGTGAGTTGTTTACATGTGTTTTGAAGTTGTCTTAGTGAAAGAATGTACTCAGCAACTCTTTTAAGTAATAAATAAATGATCTTCTCTATTTCCTTGTTAACACTGTGAGAGCAAATCTTTCCACTGTGTGATGCATAGTTTCCACTGAGTTTGTTTCTCCTTCAAAAGTGTTAGTGAAAAACCATACAAACATATACAAACAATAATAGTACATTAAAAGCTATCCTGCTACACTAAAAAGTATTAGACATCAAGAGTTTATGGATTAAGCATTCTAATACCTGTTACCAAGTACTGAAACCTACCCACATCAAGCCCTTTTGTTAATAAATCAGCATAATTGTCATCAGTATGAATTTTGACAACATTAATGAGCTTTTTCTCAAAACAATCTCTAATAAAGTGATGTCTAATTTCAATATGTTTAGTTTTAGTGTGTTGCACAGGATTCTTAATAATGCAAATTGTACTACTATTGTCTATATAGATGATGGTGTTCATGAAATTGTACCCATAATCCAAGAGTTGATTCTGAAGCCAAAGGATCTGAGCACAACAACTAGCAGCTGCAACATATTCTGCTTCAGTAGTTGAAGTAGCAACCATTGTCTGTAGTTTCATCCTTGGTATTTAAGAAGAAAACCCATGTAAATCTGCTAAAATCATCAGTCACAACTAGGCAATACTTCTTCAAATTGATGCTGCTAACAGAAGTAGGACCAAACAAGTCCATATGTAGCATGTAGAGTGGATGATCAATAGTATTTACTGCCTTGGTCTTGCAAGAAGCTCTGTGTTGCTTTCCTTTAAGACAAGCAACACATGTTTGATCATTTTCAAATCTCTTCTGAGGTAAACCTATGACCAGACCATCTTTTACAATTTTATTGATGGTCTTGAAATTAACATGACCAAGTCTTCTGTGCCAAAGCATAGATTCATCCAAAGTGGCTTTTGCAAGTAAACAAGTAACATCATCCTTAGCCACTATCTTCTTCATGTCAATGCTATATAGATTACCTTTTCTAGGGATTTTAAGCAAAATGTCTTTTTCTTCAGGTAGCTTATAATCCTTAGATAAGATAAAGCATTCATCTTCTGAGAATAGAACTCTGTGTTTCTTGTCACACATTTGTGACACACTGAAGAGGTTGTACTTGAGTTCTGGTACATAGTATACATTCTCAAAGTCCAAGTTTCCAGACTTGATAGTTCCTTTGCCAGAAACTTTGCCACCAATTCCTCCTCCAAAACTGACAGCTTGCCCATCAAGTGATTTGAAATTTGAAAGATAGGCCTTGTTGCCAGTCATATGCCTGGAACACCCACTATCTGAATAACCTTGATCCTCTTTTGTCTTTGAATGACCCTGCACATAACATAAAGGAATTAGAACCTTTGGGGACCCAAGCCACAAATGACTTGGATCTGCCTCGTGTATCAATATAATTGTATCTATCAAAGGTCATTGATACACCATTGGGATTGTTTGTTGTTCCTTTTGGTTTCCATTCCCAACGAGCTGAGGCCTTAACAGCTTTTCCCAAGTTTACCCTTTTCTTAAGAACATCAGTGGAAACATTTGGTCTAGCAGTGGTAACTGCATGCCAAGCAGTGGAAACTGCTGGATTAGAAAATTTTGGTCTCCACATGTGATTCTTGTGATCATTCTTTTCAAAATAAGTCTTTTTCCCTGTTTGATAAGATTTAACAAAAGAAGTGACAGGGGACTTAGGATAAACTCTGTTATTACTTCTGGCAGTGGTAACTGCTGGTCTAGCAGTGGAAACATGTTTAATGCCAGTGGTAAGCATAACAGACCTGGGAACCATCTTGCTTAGGGGGTTTGGGTGAGTCATTTTATTAGAATTAGATCCATTCACCCTTGTAAAAACTTCCCTTCTTCCCATGTGGTAGGTACAGTCTTTAGCTAAATGGTCAAAGCTACCACATATATGACAAGCCTTATTGTTGAACACAAAATCACTACCAAACTGCCTGGTTTTAACATGATTCCAGCTTCTCATGTTCCCTCTAGGGGATTTAGGCCTATTCCTGTACATTTCAGCATACCTAGTAGTAGACCTAGTGAAATTTGACTGTGTTCTAGGCTTCTCTTTGAGTTTTTCAGGAATACTTTTTCTTTCCTCAACTTTAACATCTTCAGTAACACTAGTTTTAGACTCAACTTTCAAACATTCATCTTTAAGAGATGAGTCACTAGCACTATCAAAAGTCTCAACCTCAACCTGAACCTTTTCAGTTTCAACTGGTTTAACAAATTTTGGTCCATTGGTCATGGGTGGATCCTGAAACTCTTCTAAGCCTGTGTGAGCTAGGTCAATGCCAGGTGGTGCTGGAACACCTCTTAGAGGTGGTGGAACAGATTTGTATCCAAGACCTGATTTAGCTTTGCTCACAACTTGGGCTTCCCAAATTTTGTCAATGCTCTTGGATTGATGGTCTAGTGTTTGCTTAGTTATCTGAATGTTCTCACTAGCCTTTTTAACTTTTTCAATCTCTTCCCTAAGAGCTTTATTTACTTCAAGATAAAAATCTAAGTCTCATTTTAAAACAGCAATATCATCACTGAACTTAGATTCATTAGCCCTATAATGCTCTATATGCTTTTCTAAAACACCTAGACCTCTTTTATGATTTGCTAAATTATAATTAGTATGATGTAAATCTAGCATGAGTGCATCATATTGTGTTTTAGAAACCTCTAACTCTTTTACAACCTTACAATTTTTAGAACAAGCATTATCAGTATATACCTCAGAGTCAGAGAAAGCCATGAGTGCATGCTCAGTGGCTATCATTGCAGATTCTGAATCATCTTCTCCATTCTGAGACATAAAGCTCCAATCAAAGCTCACTCCATCAATAGCCAGTAGCACCTTTGGCTCTTCTGTTGTAGGTTCTTTGTTCTTTTCCTTCTTGTACCAAGTTGACTTATTGTCAGATTTCCTTGGTTTTCTGCATTCTCTTGCAAAGTGCCCCTTCTTGTGACAATTGTAGCACTCCACCTTCTTTTTATCAAAACCTACAGTCTCATCACCACTTATATGTATCTTTCTCCCTGTCTTCTTCCAGAACTTCTTTGATCTTAAGCTGAGTAATGCTACCTGCCATTTGATGTCCATCTCCTCCATATCATCTTCATCAATTTGATCCAAGTCCTCATGATTGAGGATTGAACCACCCACATGGCTTGATATAAAGGCATAGAAAGTAGCATCACTTAGTCCTGCAATCTGCTTCTTTGAGCTTCTAGTGGAAACATTTCCATTTCCAGTGGAAACAATCATGTTACCACTGTCATCATCACTATCACTTTCATCATCTGAACTATCATTACCTGATGATGATATGAGTGCTACACTTGCAGAACTTGTTTTTAACTTGCCAGCTTTCCTTAATCTTTGTTCAATAACTTTGAAGTTATTGTACACATCATTAAGCTTCATGGTCTCAAGATCTGACTTATCTTCCCATACAGCTACATTGGTATCAAACTCAGCAGGTAAACTTCTTAGAAATTTAAGATTGAGATCTTCCTTTTCCACCTCAATTCCAAAAGCAGTCAGCTGAGTAACAATCTTTTGTAGCCTTGTGAATATGCTATCAAGAGATTCATTGCTTGTTGAACCAAAATTCTCATAGGTCTGCTTCAGTAAAGTCTTTTGAGTCTTCTTGGTGGAGTCATTACCACCAAACACTTCACAGATCTCATCAAAGAGGGTCTTTGCAGACTTGTATTTGGTAAAAGCCAGAACTTGATCTCTGGGTAGAGCCATCAATAACAAACCTCTAGCCTTCAAATCATTCTTTAGTTGGTTTCTTTCTTCATTGGTAACAGGACCAGTGTTAACTTTTGTTACCGTCTTGTCACCAACCTGCTCTACAGTTGTACCGGGTTTGAATGAATTTCCACACATTATGATCTCCCATAATGTGTAGTCTTGAACCATAAAGAATTGTTCTATCATAAGCCTCCACATCTCAAAGTCATTAATTTTAAGCTTGGGAAGCTTTGCAGCAATATTTGATTGGCTTGTTTCTGTCTCCATTGTATCTTTTGAATCTGCCATAGGATCTTCTAAATCAAAATATCAAAGCCTTGCTCTGATACCACTTGTTGGATCGTGTACACCTTGAACTTGTGTTAATAATGATACTTTGAGTGATATCACTAAGTATGCGGAATCTACTTAATGATACTTAGAAGATTGATTGTAAGTGAAACAGTTTTATGTATGAACAATGAATGTAACAAAACAACTAGCTCCAATATTATTAATGATAATAATACGAGTGATCTGAATATCACTAGGGTTACACCTTGAAGCTCTAAGAAAACGTATTAGAAAGATATATTCTAACTATGATCTAGGATCTCCTTTTATACAACAAGGAGTCCTCTTGTACAAGATAAGTATAATACTAATAGAATAAGATATACACAAAATCTTTTCTATGTTTATGAATGCGCGTTTCTCTAACAATTAACAAGTGAGCAGTGGTAATATTTGTTCTTGCAGTGGTAATGAGTTTCCACTGCAAGTACAATCTTCTGCAGTTGTAATATCTTCACTAGCCGTGGTAACTGATAGAATAATTCCCAACACTTGTTCTTGCTAGAAATCACAAAGGTACGCATCCTTTTATATTCGATTAATTTAATTACTTGTATTTGATCTATTTCCACTGCGTACTCTTTGATGTTATATGTTTATACTATTGTTATGATTCACATATTCCAACATCAAACTCAAGCTCTAAGAGTACTTCATCATGGAGCTTGTGGTCTAGTGGTAAAGGCTTAAGTAGTTAAGCGAGCCCAAGTGAGAGTAGTACCGGTTTGGGTGACCGACCGAGAAGTCCTCACTTGGGAACCCACAAGCTCTAATGATATCAGGCGAATCGGGAATAGGAGTGAGGTTATCCCCTAAGGAGAAGCTCGCGGTTGGTATCTCTGCCCGAGGATGCGACACTAACTCGAGCCAACAACTAACAACTAACAACTAACATCTAACAACTAACCCGCCGTTCAAAAAGAAAGCTTTAAGAGTACTTCACATGTTTTATATATTAAGAATAACTCACGAGCCTAACAAGTCGAGCTTGACTTTGAGTTTCTCTTAAACGAGCCTAGCTTGAGTCCAAGCCCGGCTAAGCTCGATTACCCCTTGATTAGCACAAGGAGAGCTATTATATATATACTTTTTTGCAAAAAAAAAAAAAAAAAAAAAAAAAAAAAATATTAACTTCTTAGAACACTTGTTGTGGGTGGCTGGTAGTCTTCACACCAACGTACCAGCTAAGCTTATAACGCCACTATGACACCAGACCTTGTGCCATAGGATCTGGCGTCGAAATCATCAACCAAGCCATTTGTCATTTCTTTTCTTCTTTTTATGTGTTGTATTTGTGTTTTATTGGGTTATGTGTGGGTAAAGAGTGTCCTATAACGCCAACTTTTGAATAGAGAATATTTTGTGTTGAGTTATAAGTTTTTGTGTTATATAATAAAAGTGTTGAGATGCCAATACTTTTTCCTTGTAACATGAACCTCTGGCTATTTGCACCAGCCACCAGGTTAACTTGTGCTCTTAGGCTAGTTGTAATGGCGACCATTTGTTGGGTCGGTCTACCGCTCGAGCCGTGTCCCCATGTCGACCTTAGCGAACACATTTTCCTTTTTTTTGCTTGATTCGATTGGCAATGCGGCCTTATGAGTTGCATATGGTTTGTGTGTGTGAGTGTTTTTTTAATTAATTTTTGTGAGGTGTATTTTTGGTTGTGATTGTGTTTGCCTTACTACGAGTATTGGGTTATGCATTTGGTCTTAAAGAGATACACGGAGGTAGCATGGGCATTTGGTCATCATCTATAAGGTCACCATTATTGGTGGTATCAGATTATTTTATTTTATTTTTATTCATTTATTTTTAACATAAATTCTTTTATGTGACTGATTCATTATTTTCAAACAACAAGTACTTCGTCCATAATGATTTGTACATTTGAATGGAGTTAAACTTTAACCTAAATCCGTGGGGGAAAAGGTAGGAGTCAGAATGTTTCAACTTTAACATGACCCATCAATTCCATGTCTACACCTGAATCAAGACCAATCAATCACCTATCTTGTAATTTTGTTGTGTCACTTAAACCACTTTAAACATAGGGACTGTTTTGGCTGTATATAATACCCAAACCATTATTCATTTTGTCATTTAAACACATATTTATATGATCAATCATGATAAAGAATGTCCAACTTTATACTAGTAGTTTTTAGTTGATTTAAGTCGTGTTAATTATCAAAAAAATAAAAAAATAAAAAAAAAACCCCAACCTAAGTTAAGTGTATTCCCGTCGCGAGAAAACTTTTTGAGGTCACATCGGCTTTTAAAATACCACTAGTCTTGAAGTATAAGCTCTAGATTAGCGAAAATATAAGCAACTAAGGAGTTGTTTGTAGGGACGGAACCAGGATACAAAGTCAATAGATGCATTTACGAAAATTCAAACAAGACTATATACACAACTTTAAAGATCGGGGGCATTTATAAAAAAAAATTGAGGTTTTTTAACAAAAAATAGATTACGAGACAAAAATCCATGGGTGTCCCAGGACCTACCCTAGTTCCGTCTTGTTTGTATTAACTTACTCGATTTGTTTGTGAGATTATTATATTTTGATAAATTCATAAATTTATTTTGTTACTTCTAACTTTATAATATAAGTTCATAAATTCAAATGAATAACAAATTTAATAATCTCACAAATTTTAATATCAATGGTAGATATTTCATTCAAGGTACAATAAATCTTTTCAACCACCATCTATGGTGTCATTTTCATAATTTATGTTTTTTACTAGCATGCTTAACTAAATCACTTGTGCAGTTGTACCTAGGCTTCTACAACTTGTGTCAAACACCATGAAATATACCAAAGACATGAATGAATATAAAACTAGTAATGAAGGAAAACAGTGACTTGAGATTGATGCCTAACTGCTCCCACACTCACTTTGTCTTGTGTTTTACTGATAGAGTCAAAAACAAGCTTAATCAAAAACCTTAATTTAACCATTAAACAAATTGTGAAAATTACATAGGTGGTGGTGGAGCTCTGCTAATTTTGCAAATCTCAATGTATTCCTTTAAACTTTCTTTAAATTTTATTATTTTTTAAACCATATTCACCATGAAACTTGTGCTATTTCTTGATCACCACACCAATGTTTAAACGAAGGGTGTTTTACACACACACATACACACACAAACACATTACACAAACCCAAGAAAACCCAAAACCCCAAATGAAACAACAAACCCAAGAAAAAAAGTTTGCAAATTGAGGCAAATGTCTAAACTAGTACTGTTATCTTCTTACTCTAAACCCCATATTAATCTCCTTAACCTTCTCTTTATCACTTTTTTAACCACTTTTTTCTTAACTTCTTTTTCCATCGTCGTAACTGCTGGCGCTACTGGTAGCGCCAACAGCAACGACGGTGGTGCTAACCATGAAGCAATACTACTTTCAACATGGGTTCATGGTGCAAGTGACAATAGTGGTTTTTTCAAAAGTTGGCAACTTTCTAATAATAGCAAGAACCCATGCAAGTGGGATTACATAAAATGTGACACACAAGATTTAGTGATAGAAATCAATATCCAATCAATCCCATTACAACTACCATTACCCTCTAATCTTTCATCCTTTTCCAACTTGAAAACCCTAGTACTTTCAGATTCCAACATCACCGGAGTTATCTCCGGCGACCTTGGTTCTTGCCGGAATCTTGTCACACTAGATTTAAGCTCAAATAGCCTTGTGGGTCCCATTCCATCTTCCATATTCACACTTCAAAACCTTGAAAACCTAATCTTGAACTCAAATAAGCTCACAGGAATAATCCCACCTGAAGTAGGAACTTGCCTTAGTCTGAAAAACTTGCATCTTTATGATAACAGGCTCACAGGAGAAATCCCTTCTGAAATAGGAAACTTACTAAATTTAGAAGTTTTTCGGGCTGGTGGGAACAATGACCTAGCAGGAAAAATCCCAGATGAGATAGGAAACTGTGGAAACCTTACGCTTATCGGTCTAGCCGATACGCGAATATCGGGCTCGATACCGAGCTCGATAGGTAAGCTAAAGAATCTCCAAACTATATCTATTTACACTGCTATGATATCTGGTGAGCTACCATTAGAACTAGGTGATTGTGTTGAGCTAGTTAACTTGTTTTTGTATGAGAATACTCTTTCGGGCTCGATTATTCGAGAGCTAGGAAATTTGAAAAAACTCGAAAAAATGTTGCTTTGGCAAAATAATTTGGTAGGTTCAATCCCTGAAGAGATTGGTAATTGTACTAATTTGAAAATGTTTGATGTTAGTTTAAATTCAATATCTGGTGTTATACCTAGTTCAGTTGGTAATCTAGTTAACTTGCAAGAGTTTATGATTAGTAATAATAATGTTTCGGGCACTATACCTAGTGTACTAGCGAACGCGGTTAACTTGCAACAGTTGCAGCTAGATACTAATCGAATTACGGGTTTAATTCCTGTGGAGATTGGGAATTTGGTAAATCTAGAAGTGTTTTTCGCGTGGGAGAATGAGTTGGAAGGAAGTATTCCTACAAGTTTAGGAAATTGTGGGAGTTTGCAAGCATTGGATTTGTCGCATAATTCGCTTACGGGGAGTATTCCTCCAGGGTTGTTTATGTTGCAAAACTTGACTAAGTTGCTTTTGATATCGAATGATTTGTCTGGTGAGATTCCTAAAGAGATTGGGAGCTCGGCGTCTTTGGTGAGGTTGAGACTGGGTGGTAATAGGATCACGGGTGAGATACCTAAGGAGATTGCGGGTTTGAAGAGTATAAACTTTCTTGATTTGTCCGGGAATAGGCTTTCGGGTGTGGTTCCTAATGAGATTGCAAGCTGTAGCGAGTTGGAGATGATTGATCTTAGTAACAATATGTTACAAGGCTCGTTACCGGATTCTTTGTCATCGTTGTCGGGTCTTCAAGTGTTAGATGTTTCAATGAATCACTTTAATGGTCCTATACCGGCTAGTTTGGGGCGGCTTGTGTCATTGAATAAACTCATTCTATGTCAGAATGAGTTTTCTGGAGCGATCCCTAAATCGCTCCAACTCTGCTCAGGTCTACAGTTTCTAGACCTGAGTAGTAACAAGTTATCTGGTGAAATCCCGCCTGAGTTGGGGAATATCCAAACGCTTGAAATCGCGTTGAATTTAAGCCGCAATGGGCTAACCGGGCCTATCCCAGCTCAGATATCAGCACTCAACAAGCTTTCGATTCTTGACATGTCATACAACAAGCTTGAAGGAAACTTGAGCCCGCTTTCGCACCTTGACAACCTTGTGTCGTTAAATATCTCGTATAACAACTTTACAGGATATTTACCCGACAACAAGCTTTTCAGGCAATTATCTCAAGGGAATTTGGAGGGTAACCGAGGGTTATGTTCTTTTGGGAAAGACTCATGTTTCCTAAGCAATGTTGCGGAATCAGGGAATGGGAGAGATGAGTACAAGTCAAGGAACGCCAAGAGATTAAGACTCGCACTTGCATTGCTCATTACTTTAACAATTGCTATGATGCTAATGGGCCTGGCTGCGGTCTTAAGGGCCAGAAGGGGTATGAAGAGAGATGATGAATCCGAGCTGGGTGAGTCGTGGCCTTGGCAATTCACTCCATTCCAGAAACTAAACATTTCGGTCGAACGAATATTGAAGTGTTTAGTAGATACAAATGTGATAGGCAAAGGGTGTTCTGGGGTTGTGTATCGTGCTGACATGGATAATGGCGATATCATAGCTGTGAAGAAGCTCTGGCCTTCAATGACTGTTCAAGGAGCTTATGAAGATGAAAAGAGTGCAGTACGAGACTCGTTTTCAGCAGAAGTGAAGACTTTGGGGTCAGTACGACACAAGAACATTGTTCGGTTTTTGGGTTGTTGTTGGAACAAGAAAACGAGGTTGCTAATGTACGATTACATGCCAAACGGCAGTCTTGGCTGCCTACTTCATGAAAGAATGGGAAGCTCGTTGGAGTGGGAACTGAGGTACCGAATCTTGTTAGGGGCTGCTGAAGGGCTTGCTTATTTGCACCATGATTGTGTTCCACCAATTGTTCATCGAGATATTAAGGCTAATAACATCCTCATTGGTATGGAGTTTGAGCCTTACATTGCTGATTTTGGGCTAGCAAAACTTGTAGATGATGGGGATTTTGCTAGGTCCTCTAATACAATCGCGGGCTCCTATGGATACATCGCTCCTGGTACAAATTTGTTTCATTTAATTCATGATTCTATAAGTATATTTCAAGGTTTTAGGAGCTGTTTGGGATTGCTTATTAAAACTGCTTATTTGATTATTGTGCACTAATTTTTATTTCTGTTCTTAAATTAGAATACGGATACTCGATGAAGATCACAGAAAAGAGCGACGTATACAGCTACGGTGTAGTAATGCTAGAAGTCCTGACAGGAAAACAACCAATCGACCCCACAACTCCAGACGGGCTACACATCGTGGACTTTGTAAAACAAAGAAAAGGATGGACAGAAGTACTCGACCAAAGCCTACTATCCCGTCCCGAATCAGACATAGAAGACATGTTGCAAGCACTAGGCATCGCCTTACTATGTGTCAACTCCTTACCCGAAGAACGACCAACAATGAAAGACGTAGCAGCAATGCTAAAGGAAATAAAACACGAACGAGAAGAGTATGCAAAAGTTGATGCTCTTTTGAAAGGATCACCCGAGAAACTCACTCTTCCAGCAACATCGTCGTCAACGACAGCTGTTGCTGGAGGGCTGAGAAGCAATGCAAGTAGCTTTTCGGCTACTTCATTGCTTTACTCAAATGGTTCATGAGTTCGGTACAAGTGAATAAAGTGTTTCTCGCTTAACTTTTTTCTAAGATGTGAGTTTTATTTTTATTTTGTGGTTTGAGTTTGGTTAAAGATTTGTATGGTTTAGATGTATATTATATAATATTAAGAGAGTTGTGTAAGTAGAAGAAGATTTGAAACCAATTATGGTTTATGAACTATCTTCCTTATTAGTTATAATAATACCACTTATTTAGTTATCTTCATATTGTATGTTTTTCTATTTAGTTTAACACTAGAAATGTTAACATGTGTTTATTGTTAAACTCAAAATGATTTCTCTTAGCATTTCTAATCTAATATGTTGATCTAAAATGATATCGAGGAGCTTGTCGATTTTGAGTCATTACATGTCGAACCATTAACTACCTTAGCTATCTTTTCTAGCGTAACAAGTAAACATCATATGCACAAACTAGCTCGTAAGACCTAAGACTAGGCGTAGCAAAGCGGTTTGGCAACGCATCCCCACTTTTGGAGATGTTGATGGTGTAGATCAGCAACTCGTTTTTGTTTGTTCTTTTAGTGTGCGAGTATACGGTGAGGTACATTTGCGTTTAAGTGAGTTATTTTTATGTGATGATGTTTGTAGTCATTGCTACAACTGTTTGATAGTCATGGTGATAAAGTTGAAAAATGATGGCTAACAATGAATGTCATTCTTATTTGAAAACATAACATCAAAAATCAATCCATCTAATAATAAATGGAGTCAAGTCAAGATTATTGAAGTTAGTTCATCTCAGAATTCAGATGATGGGTGCCTGGATTTATTACAACCTTTTCTCTTTGACTACACCAACTCACCATTTTTGGTCATGCACAACTTATAATACAAAACACAAATATGGAATATTTATTTATTTATGCATACTTTTTGGTAATAATTGGTACCACAAGGTGTGAATGGCATAAAAGTGAATGCAGGGAATCTTGTTAAAGATGGGCTCCTGAAACCATATTCATTACCTTGAGATTCACATATTTCATGCCTTTAATATGTATTTTTCATTAATTTAATGTTGTGTATTTCTTGGAAAATGTGGATAAAAAAGTAAATATTCGTGATATCGACTTTTCAACTTTGGTTTTGTATCGCATAGTGAACCATCATTCATACCAGAATACGGAAAAGTTATATTACTGTATATATAATTGAAGTAGAGTTAGTTAGAAAATGTCAAGTTGTACTTAATAAATCAATGAAGTAGAGTTAGGTAAAAAATGTCAAGTTATCTTTTTTTACGTTTAAATTAGCATGGTAAACAGGTAAAGGGTAAATGTAGCTAGTGCCTAGTAGTAAGACATGGTGTAATTAAGGATGACCGTGGATATTATCGTTAATTTAGCGTCACATCAGCTCTTTTCTTCTCAACCAACAAAACCACCAACATATTGTTATGAGACGACCAACATCCGAACATTTTTTGACCCGTTAGTTTTCTTTTATCCAATTTTCATACTCAAAGAACTCATTCACCACAAAGACCAACATTGCAAAAAATGACACGAAGACGCGTCTCTAACCTAGCATTAAACTTAGTCTAAATGATCCATAACTTCTTTAAAATTTCAAAGATCATGTTCAAATCAAGTGCATATCCTATGCTTTAAGTATAATAAATCAGACTTAGTAAAATGGTCGTGCTATTATAAATTAAAACATTGTAAATTGAGTAACATAAGTCTTATACAACAATAATATTGTATACATTTGTTTTTCCAATGTTCCTCATTTTTTGAGTTCCTTGACAACTTTGTCTTTGGTTTTTTGAGCCGCAACATCAACTACATTTTCCCTTGCTCTCTTTACTAAACTTTGTTTGCCTTCTGATAATTTTCCTTTCACATCTTGTGCCATATTTGAAACCTGATTTTAACACAAATTGAGATTAACCCGAGTGATAAGTATTAGACGATAAATATGGCCCAAGCCATAAATATAGTCCAAGCCCGATTGTAGGTTTGGGTCATAATATAGCCCAAGCCCACAATCGGTGGGCCATATTTATCGTCTAATAAGAAGATCATATATACGAAACCAAATTACGGTATTACTAAATTTACCTGTGTGAAACCTTCCTTAATTTCATCGGCAGCTTCCGTTACCTCTTGACATGTTTGCTCAACTTTCTCATTCGTGTCCTGTAATTTTTGGATCAACGTATAACGAAGAACATTGTATTTGTCGAGAATATTAAGCAAGGCTTAGCCGTAACATATGCACATTTTACCTTACATAAAGGCTTTGAAGGGGTGACAAATGCTCTAGTGGTTCTCGACAAAGACAAACGGGCAACATCATCGAAGGCGATGTTCTTAGAAGCCTTAAAAATGCTACGTAAATTCGAATTCATCATGTTTGAGTGACTAGATTTTCGAAAAAAATTCACAAGAAAGATTGTTTAATGGTAGCTGATGGTCTAACAATAAACGAGCATGAAACTCGGAACATCTATTTAAAACATGTTGACGTGTTTGTCATTGCGTATCTTAAGATAGTTTTTATGGACCACAAACATTATAACAACGTCTTGCAAATCTCTAAAATTATCTACACAAACAAAATCATTCTCGTATAGTACATTCTTTTTTTTAATACCGTTTTTACTTTATGTAACCACATAATTTTTTGAGTAATAAGTGATCTTCGAGTGTATAGATAGTACGTAATGGAGATTGATCCGTAATTCACTAAGACAAGATCGGTTGCAAACTTTGTAGACAACTCCAATATCCAACTTTCATGGTGTTTAACAGCGTTGCAATAGAGTCGAGCCGAGCTCGAGCTCGACTTGAATACTATAAGGTAGGCTAGAGTACGTTCGGATCGATATCTCGACGAGCTTTAATCATCCAGGCTTGAGCTCGGCTTGAGTAAGATTTAAATAAGGCTCTAGCTCAAGAACTCAAGAATACATGTGATGAACTTAAGAACTAATCAGTAAAGTAAAGAAAATATGTGACGAACTCAAGAAAATATTCGATAGCCATACTCATCAATAAAGTCAAGAAAATAAACTATGAACTTAAGAACTAATCGGTCATAACCTTATAGATAAATACGAAGAATAAAAAACATCGTAATCATACAAAATATTCGGGAGTATTAAGTGAAAAGTATTTTTATAAAAGATTTTTAATTATTATACCAATATTTATATTAGTTTTTGGTTATTATATAAATATGTTTAATTAAAAATATATTTATGCATGAAGGCTCGAAAAGCTTGATAAAAGCTCGAGTTCGGCTTCCTAGTTGGTTTATCGGCCTCGGTCTCAAACTCGATAAAAACTCGACTCGATCGAGTCAAACTCGACCTCGAGCTGCTTGATAAAAGGTTGACTCGTTTGATGGCCGTGTTTATGTATGAGATCGTTGATTAATTCCGAGAGTGAAATAGAATGTGGTGTAGCAAAAATGTTCGCAACTTGTTAACTACAAAATGCCATATTGTTTCGTACAAACAAGCCCAAATGGACTAAGTTATAGTGTTATACTAGACTACTAGTCCAGTCTCTTGATTTCTTGATGGGTTGATCCATATCGTAAGGCCCAATCAAAGACCATTAATTCACCAAACATAGTTACGTTCATGTTTTCCAAAAAAAAAAAAAAAAAAAAAAAAAAAAAAAAAAAAAAAAAACCGATTTTGCACGTCACACCGTTATGGCCATATAGGCGCACAATTGTGCGGCCTCAATCGTAGTGTAGGAAGCACGCCAAAAAGACATGTCCAACATGTTTGGGGTGCACGAACATGCTACTCTTATTACACGACTATGTCACTCCAAGATCACACATATGTTTATTTAGTAGATAAATCATACTTACTATAAATAGTATTATGTTATTTCGTAGATAGACATCTTTTGTTTTTTTTTTGGCACGCCAACCCTAAGTCGGTTTTAAGAAAGCCAACAAATGTTTTACTAGCTGCACCGATCTAACACTTACTATAGTCTGTATCCGAAAATAAGATGAGTTCAACATGCTAAAATTTTTTCTAATGAATAAATTAGCTTACATGCTATTTTTATAGACAAATGATTGTGAAGCTTAAATTCATGTCTAATTTTTTGCTTAGGACAATGCGGTATTAGTTCATTGATTTATGCTATAGTGATGCCTAGATCTAAATAATAAAATTAGACATAGCTTTGTGCCTTCTAATTTTTTAAAATATATGAAACAAGTTACAGTTGTGTTTGGTGAAATTAGATGAAGCTAGAACTGAACCCGATGCTTATACAATAAGCTAGAATTTATAGTTTTTATCTTCATAGAGTTGTTTAGAATTAGTTAAGAACAAAGTCTAATATTGTAAAATAATATAAAAACACATAAAAGTAATATTCGTGTATATATTTCAAGTCTTCTCATGTTCATTTATGATATATTTTAGAGTCATTTAAGTTTTTTTTTCTCACTTATAAGGTCTACAAACTATTAAAAACTCGTTTCTGACTTATAGCTTATGATTCTTTTCATAAACATGTGACATTACCAAATTTATTAAAACTTACTCTTATAACCAAAGTAAATTACCAAACACACCCGAAATCAGAACCGACCCAAGCTGAACCCAATTTTAGAATCGCGGTCCGGTTCTCAGTTATTTAATATTGCAAATTTCAGTTCCCGGTTCGATTTAGTCCGGAACCGCAGGTATCAGTTCCAAAAACGAAAAACCGCCCGACTTCTAAATATACTAGATGTTTATGGTACGTTTAGGCTGAATGTAGTAAGGAGAGATAATCTCTCCCAATTTTACTGCAACGTCAGATTTCTCTCTCCAGCGATTGGGTGCCCCAGTAAGGGCAACCTACACTACAAAAAACATACCTCACAAAAATCCCTTTTCTATTAAAAAAATTAAAATAAAATAAATAAAAAAATTAAAAAAAAATGCTAAAGTAGTTGATCGTGATCACGACCGAGTTACACAAAAATCACCTAACGATCGATATGCTACAGCAAGGTGATCGACACCTACTCGATCGACTAAGTCGAT
The DNA here is from genome assembly GCA_030686995.1 of Artemisia argyi. Taxonomy (NCBI): domain Eukaryota; kingdom Viridiplantae; phylum Streptophyta; class Magnoliopsida; order Asterales; family Asteraceae; genus Artemisia; species Artemisia argyi. Next base: position 16,690,047 of record CM060684.1, on the reverse strand, counting down.
CGTTTGTTATTACTGGGAGTCAGGGGCGGAGCCAAAACTTTTTTGTCGAGAGGGCAAAATATGATAATTTTTAAAAACTACACTAAAAATTGGTACGTTGTAGGGGCAAATTACAAAAATACCCGAAAAATTTCAAAAATTTACACCACAATTTTTTTTCGCCGGGGGTCACGTGACCCCCGGACCCCTTGTCTCCGCAGTAGCCTTAGTTGTTTTCACGTGATACATGAAAAAATCTTTTCCAAATAGTCTTTTCCAAAAAGTCTTTTATAATAACAAGCCGACAAAAATGAATGTAAACCAAACAACCACCATTAATTTCACATCACAAAAAACACAAGTACACAACCATGTCAAACCAAGAACCTGAAAACCCAACATGGGACTGGAACACAACATGCTGGTCCCACCTAAACACACTCCGACAAAAATCCCCCTTAATCCAATGCATAACAAACCTAGTCTCAATGGACATAACAGCCAACACACTTTTATCAGCAGGTGCTTCACCTGCAATGATCCACTCAGTTTTAGAAATCCCAGACTTCACTCCCCATGCACAAGGACTAGTCATCAACATTGGTACACTTACTCCTGACTGGCTGCCTGGTATGAAAGCTGCTGCAGGTGTTGCTAATGAGGTGGGGAGGAAATGGGTGCTGGACCCTGCTGCTGTTGGTGCTTCGGGGTTTCGGATGAGTGCGTGTTTGGAGCTGGTTGGGTTGGGGCCTACTGTGATTAGAGGGAATGGGTCTGAGATTATTGCTCTTAATATGGGGTGTGTTGGTAACCAGCCACTTGTACTAACATATGATATCCTGTAATTGTCGCCATATATGTCTTATATATATCGATCGACGATCACTATGGTTGTAAGACCATCAAATACAAAAACAAACTGATTTACTATTAATATTCAACATCATAATAACAATTTAACACATGATCACCCCAACTGAATTAGCTAACAAACCTTTCAATAAGTTCAATATATATATTCTCAAAACACTAAATGCATGAACATGCCAATTCTAAAACAACATTATTTGAAAATCTTTGTCTGTCTTTCTAAAACATAACAACTATAGGAAAACATGTGAAAATTAAAACTATTCAGAATCTAACTTCATTTCCTAATAGACATGTATCTTCTCTTGTTCCGCCTTGGGTAGATTATACGCTCTATTGCATCAAAAATTGCATTAAACCACTTTGGTCTTCCGGTTGACAGCATGAGATATCCCAACACTAATCCAAGAAAGGTACCGCATCCATATCCCAACATGACTACTTTCCATGTAAATCGACTCTCCTCATCCTCTTCATCACCATCAACTTTAACGTATGGGGAACTCAGATTCTCACACTTTTTGGGCAGTGGAAATCCACAAAGTCCTGAATTCCCTCCAAATGAGTTTACATCAAATGTGTTGAATTGTTTTCCTTGTGGAATACGTCCCACGAGGTGGTTATGTGAAAGATTTAAGACTGCAAGACCCGTTATGTCTGCAAGTCTTTGAGGGATATCACCCGTGAATTGGTTCCAAGACAAGTCTAATGATTCAAGTTTAGAGAGATTTCCTAGAGCACTTGGGATTCGACCAATGAGGTTGTTGCGAGAAAAATTAAGCACTTTTAATGAGCTAAGGCTACCAATGACATTTGGAATTTCTCCTTCAAAACTATTTTGGGATAGATCTAGAATGATGTAGTCAACCAAAAGTTTTTGAAATAAGAGTTCCAAATCTTTTACCACAATTTTGACATCGTATGTCATTCCACGTATGATCAAGTATTCTGGTTTTGAGCTCTTCTTTGGGGCGTCCTTCATGGAATTGAAATTCTGAAAATATTTCCCAGGGAGATGGCCTACAAACCCATTAAGAGATAAGTCGAGGACTCGCAAACTAGAAAATGGGAGTTGTGTTGTAGAAGACGTTTTAATGGGACCTTGAAAATTGTTTGATCTGAGGACAAGAACCGACAACTTTGGGAGGTCTGTTAACCAAATAGGGAATGTGCCTTTTAAGTTGTTGTTTCCCAAATCAAGTACTTTTAAGGATTGACATTTAGATAAAGAGCTTGGAACCTCTCCTTCTAATTGATTTCCATTCAAAATAAGCCCCTCTAATCTTCCACAATTCTTGTCTACATTTGGAATGGTGCCACGGAGAAAGTTGTTCCCCAAATCTATCACCTCAAGAGAAGACATGATATTTCCAAAGCATTGTGGAATCACTCCACCAAAGCTATTATTGGACATATCCAAATACCTTAGAATTTTGAAGCTGCAGATCGATGGAGGGAATGGTCCCTCAATCAGGTTGGATTTGACATCAAGAAACGATAGAGAGGAAATATTTCTCAAGCAATGTGGCATGATTCCACTAATGATATTATCGGACATACCCAAATGCGTTAGATAGATCAAATTGCAAATTGATGCTGGGAGTGATCCTTGAATCACATTGGAGCTCACACTCAGATAATATAGTGAAGTTGACAAATTTCCTAAAGATTCAGGCAAGAAACCTCTCATCCTATTGTAACCGAGATCTAACACTCCTAAGCTTTTGCAAATCGACAAAGCATCTACAAACTTCAATAATTCATCATCATCTTCCCCACTTCCAAAACTATTAGAACTTAGTGACACGGTTGTAAGTTTGCATATTTTACGAGAAGCGATGGCAAGTTTTCCAGAGAAATTGTTTCGAGCTACATCTAGGACTTCTAATTTCGGAGAACTGATAAGGGATGGTGGAAGGGAACCTGTAAACTGGTTATCTGCCAAAGAAAATGCTACAAGACCAGGCTGCATCAAACCAATGTTTATAGGTAGTCCACCAGTAAGACTATTATTATCAAAAAATACTTGTTCTAGATACGAAAGATTATAAAGAGAAGGTGGAATGGTACCAACAAGATTATTTCCAGGCAATGCAATTCTTTTCAGGTTACTCAGCTGGTGGAAGAAATCTGGAATTCTCCCCCCAAGTCCACAATTGGCAAGCGATAAAGTCTCTAGAAATGTCAGCTTCCCGATGAACCGTGGAATACCACCTTCTAATTTGTTTTCGTGAAAAATAAGTGTTTTTAACATAGATAATGAACCAAACTCGTCTGGGATTTTTCCAACTAGATTATTGTAACCCATGTGAAGAACTTCAAGGTTAGAGCAATTGGCTAAGCTGGCTGGAATCTTTCCTTGAAAAGAGTTGTTAGATAGACGTAGTTCTTGTAATCTAATGAGACGGCCCACTTGCGGTGGAATTTCACCAGAAAGTGAGTTGTTTTGGAGCCGAATCACCTTGAGAAAGCTTAAATTTCCGATGGAAGGAGACAAAGAACCAAGTAAGCCTTCAGACGAAAGATTCAAGACGGTGACTCTTTGGTAACGTGAATCACAAGAAATACCTTTCCATTGGCAAAAGTGACTGGAGTCGTTCCATGAGCTTATAACACCTTGTGAGTCACCATTTATCATGGATTTAATGGCGAGCAATGCCACACGATCACCAACATCTTTTGTATGGATGGCTGTGGAAAACGCTGCAATTTGCACAAATATGAAAAAGAGAAATCGGATTGCTTGTTTGTTGAAAATTATCAGCCATTTGGAATTCATTTTTGAAACTTGTGACAATGATAATAACCAGAAATTCATGACTTGTTAAATGCAATCTGGTAAAAAAAATCTATTTTATTGCGCCTTAGGTATGAACTAGCTAGCTGTCAATTGACATCTCATGTTTATTATGTACTAGTATGTTTTAGCAAAAGTCTTAAGCCACATTTGTGAGGGAATGGAAGACTTGAGATTGTCAAAGTCTTCCTTATAGAAGCCCATTATTTTAGTGTTAAACTGTTAATTAGTTGTCTACTTCTGAGACTTTATAACACCGCATTATCTAAAAAAGGTTGATTTTCCCACCACAGTTTTTTATTCATTCATTATATTTTGTGCATTACAGTATTGTACGGTGTGCTATATAGTTTGTACAAAATGATGTTTTTATTAAAAAAAATTTGGTATGCAATTCAATCCCCATCTAAAAATTGATCTAATGAGAAACAAACTTTATTTTAGTGTTGTCAATTTTCAAAATTGACAGTCAACTAAGAAACTATACAATAGGCATGTTTGGCGCACGAACTTATCAGAGCTTATCATAGCACGAGCTTATTTTTTTTTTGGAAAAATAAGCTATCATTAAAAATCAGTCTCGTTTGGCTGACATAGCTTGAAGGAGCATGTAAAAAAAATAAGCTATTAAATGGAATGCTAGTTGAAGGAGCATGTAGTAAAAAGCTCCAACAACATGTTCCAGCAATCAGCTCCAGCGATCCGCTCCAGCTCCTATTAGTGCCA